>CM046657.1:116776925-117148916 GCA_025594165.1 Tamias sibiricus
TGTAGCTTCACCTCTGTTTTCTAATCTGTGAACCAAAAATGAACAAAGGAGATAAAGTGATGGTTGAATCAGACCTTGGAAATCTCTGTTCTGCCATTCTGGAATTCTGTGATCACTAGAATGTGAACTCCTCCAAAGCCCAGACTTGCTTTTGTGCACCCCTGTTTTCCAGCACCTAGAACAGTGTGCTCAATAAATATATGTTAAATGAATGAACAGGGGAAGATGTATAGTAACATAATATCTCCCCCTCAACCTTCGCCCACTTGAATGTTCATTATGCTTCATGCAAACTGTTCTTTTAGTAAATCCAAGAGAGTGTCATGTTCTCTTTCAAATCTCATTGGCTTTTCACATGTGGCTTCTTTGCTAGAAACATGCTCATCTTGGTCTACATGGAAAACTCCCCTACCAACATTCAGACTGTGACTAGGTACTGTCTCTGCTGTAAAGTTCTCTGGATCAGGATCTTTCTCCCCTGTATTCACACTGTACAAACCTACCAAGGTAGATTTTGCTACCAAGTTGTAGTTCTTGGATTGGTTTTCTACGCCTTCCTCCCCTCCCCCAAATTTGAAGCAACTAAGGCCAGAGTCATCTGTGATAAACATTCAAAACATATTTTCAAGAAGAAGTGAATAGTTTTACATAAACTTTTTAGAAACTCTTTATAGTACTGAGAATTATGGTATGCTTAGAATCTGAGAATATTAAATACTTTTTGATTGATTTGCTAGATTACAAGGTACACCACCAAGCTTCAATTTTCTTAGCAGGTATAGGCAGAACTCCATTTTAAATGGCATAATCGTGCAGTTACATTTTGTTCCTCTGAAATGTAACATCCACCAACAATAAAACACACACAAAAATTAAAAGGGAAAAAAAACCCACCTTATTCCCATACCCCAATCGTTCTCTTGACTGGGCTCTTCCTTCCTCTTTTTTCTTTCTCCCTCTGTCCTTCTTCCTTCTCTCCCACCGCCCCCCCACACACATACACATACACACACCCCATACCACAAACACTTGACTTTTTACAATCTAACTCTGGGCCCTAAAGAAGTATTTAACACATAACTGATGCTCAAAACTAGTTAAGAATGAATAGATGTCTCTGATTCTGTTCACTGCCTAATTTCTAGAAGGTGTAGTCTGATCTTGCAGACTTGTAGGAGCCCTGTTTGGGGAGATGGCTTAAATTGCGGTTGACTATGGGCCATAAGGATTTGGACATTGTTGCCTTCCGTAGTCTCACGGGACTTGGCCCAGGATCTTGAGTGACTTGGCCGAGATTGCTGATCGGGTCAGCGCCATTTTGGTGGTGTGTGTGGCGCGTGTTAGTCGTTGTTAGAGCCAGAGAGAAAAGTTATCAGAATAAAAAGCTGTTTGTCTCCAGTTTGCCTCTAAACTTCTTCCCGCAGCTTCGTTGCTCCAAGCGGCCATCACTTCAGACGGCAACACAGACTTCCATTTATTCCTTCCCTGTTTACTCTTTAACCTGTAGCAGTCTCATTTCTCCTCTTGCCACTCCACTGAAATTGTTGTCTCAGAGGTCATCAATGACTTAATTATAAAATCTAATGGAATTATCTCAGTCTTCCACCTGCCTGACTTTATTATAGCATTCAATATAATTTGTCTCATAGAAATGATACAATTGAAAAAGCATGAGTTTTAAAGTAGAGAACCCCCAGTTTAAACTAATGCACATCTTCCACTTCTTATCTATATGAACTTGGGCAAATCACCTGGTAAAATCTCTCATTATTCTAAAATGGGGCTTTTGATAGCAGTGTCTCAGGGCTGTTGGAAGAGTCAAATAGGATTTAGAGCATGAAGCACTTAGCACATGAAGCACTTAGCACATTGTAACCAGGCAATAAATTCTGGTTCCTTTCTTTTCTCGACTTGTGAATCATTACTCTTTCTTGGTTTTCTCCCATTCTATTTCTCTGAACAAATTTTCACATGGGTCCCATTTTCCTTGCCCAACTCTTCTCATTCCACATTTTTTTTCCTGCCATATTTCAAATTTCTCCCATCTCTTACCTGAACTATTTGCCATTCATATGATCAATATTCCCAAAATATTTATGGATTGAATATTAGTCTCCTGATTGGTCTATGTACTTCTCCTCTTTGCTTTTCCTATACATATTTTATGCTGTCACCTGAGCTGGTGTTCCCCAAATACAGGTCAAGAATGTCACCCTCCCAGAACAAAAATAAAAATAAAAGCAGATTTGAATATCATCCCTTTATCTGAAGGATAAAATCTAGATTTCAACTTTCACTACAATCTTTCCCTCATCTTCTAGTATGTCCTTTCATATACTGTGACATCTTTCCTTATTTTCAGAAACTGAGTATTTGCTCTTCTGTGCCTTCCCTCAAACTGCCCTATTCTTTTTTTTTTTTTTTTTTTTTTTTTGTGGTTACCGGGGATTGAACTCAGGGGCACTCGACCACTGAGTCACATCCCCAGCCCTTTTTTGTATTTTATTTAGAGACAGGGTCTCACTGAGTTGCTAAGGGCCTCGCCATTGCTGAGGCTGGCTTTGAACTCGAGATCCTCCTGCCTCAGCCTCCCAAAGTGCTGGGATTACAGGCATGCGCCACCGCACCCGGCTTGCCCTATTCTTTTTACTGCCCTATCCTTTTCTATTGAGAGGCATGCTTTATGTCTTAAATGACAGTTCCTTGATAGGACTTGCCTAGACCACCTTTTTTCTCTCTAGTTAAAATTTATCAATCTTTCCACTCACATCTCTTTTGCCCTTCATTAATCCTGCCTTGCTAGACTGCACTCTGACGTATAAAGTGCATCTTATTCATCTTGCTGTGCTTCAGCACTTACCCAGTTAGGAGCCTTATGGTGTGGTCTAGCTTTACAACTACTTGTAGAATTGAACTGAATTGAAAATGAACATGAATAGTTCTGCTTCCTAACAAGACTATAATAAAGGAAATGTAAATGGACACAGCAAATGCTAACATTTATAGAGCGCTTACTATGTGCTAAGCTCTGATCTAAATGGCCTACGTGGTTCTAAATGCTCACAACCACTTCAGGAGAGAGTTGTTATTCAGGATCTTGATTTTACAGATGAGAAGATGAAGACACCCTGTCTGATAGTAGGTAATAGCAAGAAGTCTGAAGCTCTGCTAGCTTGACTTTGGGCCTGTGCTCTTAATAACTGGTTGATAGGCTGATATATTCCATGATGCTTCTGAGGAATGTGACTGAGTATCTAGAGCATGGGATGATCAGCCAAGGGTGGATGGAGTGACTGCAGGGAAGTCTTTTCCAGCCCTGGTTTGCACAAAAATTGTCCTTGCAAGATTTAGAGGATAAGAGATAATGTCTGTTTGTGCCTTGGTATTCTGGTATCAAGAACAAAGGTAGCCAAATGTTGTTGTGCAAAACAGCCTCTGACTCCTAAGCCTTTTAATGAGCTATGAAACCAAGAGGGCTTATCAGGTGGCAGTCCTTCTCCTGAGGTGACGTCATTGCTCACCCTGGCTCCAGTGAAGGCTAGTGGAAGCAAGCTTCTGCTGACCTTGGGCATTCCCCAAGGCTGAGAGCCCCGCTTCCCCCAGGCTCTGTTCTTGGGAACTAACTATCCATCAAGGTTTTAAAGCATCTTCTCTTTTTTCTTCAGAAAAGAGAAGCAGGACATGGTGGCTGGTCAACCATGACTTTATTCAGATTGTGTTTAGCCAGCATCAGCCTCCTACTCTACCCTTCTTCTCTAACCACATGAATCCAGTGCAGTTTCCTCTGACCCTTCTTCAGTAGCTAGCTGCATTCTGGTGAAATGAAGGGGATATTAGTGAAAGGGAGAGGAGAGGCCATGAGTGGGGTTTAAGTTATTCTCTCCAATTCTTCCTCCTGTCCCCTTACCCTCCGCCCCTAGTCCCTTGCTTCATCACTACACTAGTGCTTTTGATCACTGTATTTATAGCTCACTGTACAAGATATTAAAGCCATTTCTGGGTTTTTGAGAGGTGTTTAGCATCTGTGATCAAAATGCCTGAAGCCAGTGATGGTGGCTTCAGACTGACTTTGTTTTAGGCATAAGCAACTTGCTTTTACTTTAATGAGAGTCTGGGCCTTAGAGACCCAAAACGGGACAATAAGGATGGGCCTTTAAGAGATAATCTCTTTCCTTCTGCTGCTTCTAACTAGGCTCCAGAGTGGCTTTAAAAAGAAAGCCACTCTCTAACCAGGCTTGGTAAGGCATTCCAGTCCTTAACTGCCCTTACCCTTGGTAAAAGTTTATCATCTGACCTGAACTTCTGCCATCCCTCTATGCAAACTCATTTCTATTGTTTAGCAATAGACAAAGCTAGAGATTGCCCATTGTTCTAACATCCTCCATATTTCCATCTTTCCTGCGAGCCACAAGTCTCACTTGTGTCCAGTGCCTGCTGCATTCCTTGGAACTAGACTAATAACTAGGGTTGGCCATTCTGAATACTGTGCAGGGCAAACAAGAGGTAGGGACTCTTGTCTTGCAACAACAGTGTTTTTTGTTTGTTTGTTTTGTTTTTTGGTACCGGGGATTGAACTCAGGGGCACTTGACCACTGGGCCACATCCCCAGCCCTTTTTTTTGTATTTTATTAGACAGGGTCTCACTGAGTTGCTAAGTGCCTTGCCACTGCTGAGGTTGGCTTTGAACTCAGGATCCTCCTGCCTCAGCCTCCCAAGTGCTGGGATTACAGGCGTGCGCCACTGTGCCAGGCTCAGCAACAGTGTTAAAAGGGAGTTTCCTGCCCTTGGCGTCCTGGGACAGGTAGGATGATGATAGGTTAGTGGGGCCTACATCGTCCATCTCACACCCACTTGGATGTGCACCCCAAAGAAAACTATCCTTGAAGTTGCTAATTTTTCAATTAAATTATCTGCTGAAAGTTTCCACTGAATAATGGACTATGTTCTCTATGGGTCTCCAGAAGTAATAGACAGGTGTTGGGTGTCCTGTGTCGGTAGGAAAAGGGAGCTTGTGCAGCTGAGAATAAACAACAGTTGCTTGGTAATCTGAGCTCCTTTCATTTCAAGTCAGAAGGCTGGCTGTGGGTTGGGGGATGGGGCCTGTGTTGGTCTGGCCACCACCTGTCTGGGGGCCAGAGGCAGGTGGAAAGGTGAGGTCAGTTTCCCTGAGAACCAAATACGGGAGAGAGGAAAAATGATGGGTAGGGGTAGAGGAGGCTTGGTGAGTGAACGCAGCGACTAAGGTTCTGAAAGAGGGTCCTGGAAACTCTTTGGTCCTAGCACCCTATACCAGCTGCACTGGACAATTGTTTTTCTAAGTGCTTCCATTTCCCTGCATGTAAAACAGCTACATGTAATTTCATAATGTACCCAACTGAAGCCAGAGTTAGTAAAATTCTGGTGTTACTCATACTGCTTTTCAGAGCTAATGCATTTGATGTGATTTTGGTGGCCTCTAAACTGACTTCAGAAGGCCCAGGTTCAAGTTCTGGCCTTGTCATTGATGAGTCATTGTCATTTATCGCTGACCTTAGATAAATTACTGCATCTCTCCGTCTCACTTTTATCAATTGTAAAATGAGGGGAATAAGTTCTGTTCTTTCTCACTGCTAGGGCCCCTGGAAAGAGGCAAAGTGATGTATAAGAGTGCTTCTAAAAAGCATGAAGGTCACATACAAATAAGAGCACAGGGTTCTACAGAGACTCAGTGGAAGGAGAAACTTGTCCTCAACATGCTTCCAGTTTTCAAGTGACAATGGCTCACAGTTGAAGGGCAATCCATGTTTCAAAGCAGTGACCATCATTACCTTACTAGGGTGTGTTTTGATTAGTGTTTTAATGTATTAAAAAGGTTATGGCTTGAAGGGAAGAAGGGACTGCAGGTGAAAGTGAACGAGGACAGTGTTAGGGTTTGTTTTTGTTTTATGTTTTACAATGTTGGATGGCCTGGAGCAGGCTAGGCTACCGCCAGTTACATGCCCTTAAGGACAGTGTTAGGGAGAAGAGGTGCTCTGGGTATCTGCTTCCAAACCAAGTGAGACCATTTCAGATTTGGTTTGGAGAAGGTTTTCCCTCAGGCCAGGTGAAATGTAAATGATCATTCTCAACCAGTACTGTGCCCAAGGCTTAAATTAAATCTCACAGGATTTTGGGTCCAGAATCTATTGTTGGGTGAAAAACTTGGCTGAAATGTGTGGGAAGAGGGAACTGGTGGCTCTTCTTCCTTTTGAGAGGCATGTGTTTAAATACAGAGCGCAGCCGGCAAGCATAAAAGGGACTGCACCCTTTACTGACCCTCCTTTTCTCCAAAATACCCCTCAAATTTGTGTGTGTGTGTGTGTGTGTGTGTGTGTGTGTGTGTGTGTGTGTGTGGTGGGGTGGTGGGGCTATTTATTTATTTACTTTTGGCTTTCAAATTAATGGTGGTGTCCTGACTTCCTTTGTTCTCTTACACATCAGTGACCCTGGTCTCTTATTTCTACAGTCCATCTAACAGGCAGCTTCCTGCAATTTGGAAGTTGTCAGATCCTCTGCAAAGTGCTCCTCCTTGGAGGAAATCCAAGGCAGTGATGAACTGTGTGGCGCCTTGGCCTAGCTCCTGATCCTGAAGTTTGGAGTGACAGCACAGCTTCCTCAGTGTCCTGGCAGTGGAAGAGGTGTCCTACTCTTTGCCAGCGCTGACACCTGATGGAAAGGGGTTTCTCCTTTCCATGCCATGTCCGGGAGTTAAAATAGAGTGATACCAAATCATCCTTGAGAGAGCCAGTGGCCGGATGTGAAGAGTCAGAAACAGAAGCCCATGTTGGGGGGGGGGGGGTCATTTTTGGGTAGGCCTGGCCTTGGCTTTTCAGCTGTAGTCTCTCCTTGAGTAAGATGCACTTCCTTGGGTTTCACAGCCTCTCAGAGGTTATGCAATGTCAGGATGCTTTGAGCTGTCCCATGTGTCATTGCAGGGCATGATGGACCCACCGCCAGCTGTCTGTGTCACCCTTGATGTTTTGCTGACCTGCAGGGATATAGTTTTTGTTGTTGTTGCAGGAAATTCTGGTGGCCTCTTTAGATATGTAATTTCTCCTCAGCTTTGGGACACTTATGAAATTTTACGTTTATCCCATCCCACAATCTGGGCATTGACTCAAATGGAAACTGGACCCACAAAGAAGGCAGAGAAGAGGCTGGATCCAGTTGTGGGTTCTGTGCAGTCTTTGGGGTCCCTCCTAGTCTATCTGTACTGTGGCAACTGCCCTGCTGGGAAGGAAAGGGAGGGGTGCTACAGCTTCTGCTATAGCAGTTGTGCTGATTGGATTCTGTCCAGCAGAGGAAGCCCCCACAGGGTGGATCCCTTCCAAGGCCCATCTCTTAGGTCGATGACTAGGTCTGAGGAGGGAGTGGTTCAACACATCTTTGGACACCACCAGAACTAGGATCTCTTCTAGGTTCTGTGATCTGAGGAAATACCAGACTTTGTGACCCAGTCCATGACACTGGCAGGCTGAAGCAGAATGTAAACAGTGCCAGGAATGGAAAGAGGTGCACCTGACTTCTCTGTTTCATTCTTTCCGTGGGATGGGGCCATGGTATTTGCAGATTATACAGGGTTCATTCTTTTTTCCTTACTGGTCCTGTGTGTCCTATTGTCTGTCTTTCCTTGGTATGTCATGTCTGGTGTCCTCAGCTCGTGCCACAGACCTGTCGTTTCTTCTCAGCTCATCATTTTGGAAGCAGCCTCGAAGAATCTTGCTTTCTCCCAATAACTATGTAAAGTCTTCCCGTGTCCCCATCTGCACCCCAAATAACTCAAAGCAAGCACCTTTCTTAGGAGCAGAGATTCAGCTGAAAAGTCCCCAGTTTTCCCTCAACCGGGTATCTTGGGTGGCCCGAGAGAGTGGGGATTGATTCAGCGATTCCCTCCGCTTCGGCCTCCTCCCCCAGAAAAATGCAAGGAGTTTGCTAATGAGAACCGTCCGGCCAATCATTACTCTGAGAAAGTTTGGTTCGTGCTCCTATTTCATTAGGCTGATTGGAGCAGCCTTTACTGGGAGGTAGATCCCTCCCCAAGGGATTCCGTGTACAGTTACACTGCTGTCGCTGCTTCAGCGTACCCTTTCAGGATAGCCCACCCCCCGCCCCAGCCCCCTGCTCCTCCGCCTCCTTTTTTTGTTTTTATCCAGTGTCTCGCTTCCTCTCTCTCTCTCTTTTTCCCTCCCCTCCTACCACTGCCTCTTCCTCCTGCTCTCTACTTCCCTGCAGCGTCAAGCCGGTTCCCCAACCTGGTCTGCTGAACGCAAACCGCTGAGAGTTTGCTGCGCCGCCCCCTGGGGCCCCGGGCTGCCGAGTCTCGCTAAGGCAAAGACGCAAGCAAGCGAGAGATCGCAGTGGAAGACAAACAAGCGCGCTCGAGGGGAGCCCCAGGAGGGCGGCCGGGTGGCTAGCAGGCGGCTCCCGCCGCGCCCGGGTCGCCTCGCCGGCGGCGGACGGCCGGGAGGAAGCGCGCTCCGAAAAGTTAAAGACTACCGGCGGCGGCGCGCCGCGTCCCTTCCTCGCTGCGCTCCAGGAAAAGGAACTTGCTCTTCTAGCAGCTAGAGACGCGAGCGTTTCCTAACTGAGGGTACGGTGTGTCCAAGGGCCGGGGTGGGGAGCAGCGAGCCGGAGACGCGAGCAAGGCTGCTGGCCGAGGGCGTGGAGGGAACCCGGAGGCGACGGACCCCGATGCCGGCGGCCAACATGATGGAGAACCTGCAGTTGCCCGCCCTGCAGGTGCCCGAGCCGCAGGGCGCGCCGGAGGGCAGCTCGGTCTGGTCCAGCTCGTCGACCCCCACGCTCCGCCGCCGGCGCTTCAAGATGCGCCGGATGAAGAACGTGCAGGAGCAGAGCCTGGAGGCCGGGTTAGCGCAGGACCTGCCTGTCTTGGCTCCTGGCAAGGAGTTCCTGCAGCTGCCGTCCATCGAGATTACGCCCTCCAGCGACGAGGACACCCCGTGGTCCAACTGTTCCACACCCAGCGCTTCCCCGCGCCGAAAGCGCTTCCTCCTCCGCAAGTGGCTGAGGGTGAGGGAGCGGAAGGAGTGCAGTGAAAGCAGGTACGTCCCTGTTCCGCCCCTGCCTTCCCGCCCCTCCCCAGAGCCGTCCAGGGCCCCAGGGCATCCTGGTGGAAACTTCCAGGACGAAAGCAGGAGCCTGTCACCAGAGTAGGCTTAAGGTTCAGCGCTGGTATCAGGGATACTGAATTTGTACTTTGCACACTCGTCACCCATTTCCCCAGCAAGGGGCTTCATATTATATAACACGTTGGCAGGAGGTTTCCTACAGCATTCCATCTCCTTTGATCTTCAAAGCAAAATAAATAATAAAAAGCAGCAGCTAGTATTTATTGAGCTCTTATTATGTGAGGGCACCTCACCATGTGTCTCCAAATTTTATCCTTACAGGCCTGGCACAGTGGCGCACAACGTAATCCCATCGCTTGGGAGGCTGAGGCAGGAGGATTGCAAATTTAAAGTCAGCTTAGCAATTTAGCGAGGCTGTGTCTCAAAATGAAAAATAAATAAGGGTTGGGGATTCAGTGGTTAAGTGCCCCTGGGTTCAATCCCTGGAACTGGGGGGGGGGGGGGGGGGGGGGGGGATGGGAGGGGTGCGGGGAGAGTCAGTAGAGTGAGAGTGAAAGAGTATCCTTACAGAAACTCTCTGGTGGCACTACTATGATTCCTATTGTACAGATGGAGATAGCAGAAAGCTACAGAGAGGTTAAGTGGCTCGTCCACGTCCATTGCTGAACTCCATTTCAGTTTTTATTTTCCATGCAGCTACACTAGGTTACATTAAACCAGCCCACATGTGTACAGGTGCAGTATTCATGTTGAGTGAGTCACATTTTCTACCACATCACAGTCACATTTCCATATCACTGTGGTTTATGCCAGCTACTTTTTTTGCTGGGTAAAAGTGATATTTGAGAGGGGCAGCGATGGGGGGGGGGGGGTGGCAGAGTTCGTTTTCCACAGCAGGAAAATTGGTATGAAACCCATAGGGCAACTCCACTTGGCCTTGGTGGCAAGAACTGCTTCAGGAAGCTGTGTTTGAGCCAAGTCCATTTCCTGTGGGGGAGGGGAGTCCTCTGTAGTTCGTTGATACCATCTACCCTATTCATTTACGTTGGACTCTAGGGGTCCGAATCCGAACAGAGATTTGTGCTCTTGTGTGAAGTAACTGAATCATTGAGCACTTTTCCAGGGATTCCTTTACCCCATCTGTTCACTTTCATTCACTGTATTGTATTTTATTTGGGAGGTTGGGTACTGGGGATTGAACACAGGGGCACTTAACCACTGAGCCACATTCCCAGCCCTTTAAATTTCTTTCTTTCTTTTTTCTTTTCTTTTCTTTCTTTCTATCTTTCTTTCTTTCTTTCTTTTTTTTTTTTTTTTTTTTTTTTTTGGAAACAGGGTCTTGCTAAGTTGCTTAGGGCCTTACTAAGTTGCTGAGGCTGGTTTTCAACTTGCCGTTGTCCTTCCTCAATCTCCCCAGCTGCTGGGATTACAGGGCATGTGCCAATGCAACTGGCTCATTCAATTTAATTCAACAAGTATTTAACTGAGTATTCTTATAAGCTCAGTCTGATGTCAGCTAATTGTAGTGATGTTGAGGGGAGTGTGTGTGTTGAGGGGCTGGGTAGGGTAAGGGATGTGGAAGTTGAGAAGGAGGATAGGAGAGCACTCATACCAAATCAAGGCATGTGAGTTTCACTCTTTAGAAAAGATAAGTCCCTGGAAGACATATCCCATGCCATGTGGTACTGATTATACAAGAAAAGAGAACCCTAGAGAAGTAGAGGAAGACTTTTGGGAGGAAGAGGTTCAAATCGTGACATACACAGATAGGTAGAAGGAAATAACAGGAAAGATGAGGACAGGTGCATAAGATGGGCTCAGGGGAACCACATGGGGAAAGCCAAAAGGAACAGGTGAGTCACGTGTCTGAGGGGGATGCTGAGGAGTGGGGTTGGGTTAGGAAGAGCATGAGCATTCTAATCCTTCCAGTTTCTGTTTTCTGTTTCAATGACTATACCTGGTTTTCCCAGCTGACACAGGTGCAGAGTTTTGTTCTGGGTCTTTCTGTGTACCTTGGGGGTAAGTCGTTTTTGTCTTGGTACCGGAGATTGAACTCAGGGGCACTCAACCACTGAGCCACATCCCCAGTCCTTTTTTGTATCTTATTAGAGACAGGGTCTCACTGAGTTGCCAAGTGCCTCGCCATTGCTGAGGCTGGCTTTGAATTCATGATCCTCCTGCCTCAGCCTCCCAAGTGCTGGGATTACAGGCGTGCGCCACCACAGGGGGTAAGTTTTTCTGTTCTGGTATTTCATTCTGCAACCTTTACCAGAGAGTAGAGGAAAATGGGGTGAGCTTGGCAGGAGGGAATCTTGAACTGAGAGTTTGTTGCAGCTTGCTGACTTTCCCCTCAAATCTGAGTCTCTGAAAGAGACTGTGTTTTGATCTTAAGATTCTGCTTTGTGTACTGAGGACAAAATATGGAGAAAAGAGTCTTGCATTGCTGGCTGGGATGGGGTAGGGGTGGAGCTAATTAGATTTAAGGAAGGTGTTCCTGGTTTTGAGTGTTATTTAAGGGTGCGGTGGAATCTTCATTTTTGTTGGAGTGGGGATCATACCCTTAAAATCAGGAAGGATTTTCACCTCCTATGAATAGTTGAAGAAAGCCTTTTAATTAGTGGCTTGTTGGATTAGAGGAATATATGTTTGTAGTTATCCCTTAGTATCCACAGGGAGTTCACTCTGTGACTTCCTGAGGATACCAAGTCCCTTGTATAAAATGGTATTGTATTTGCATATAACCTATGCACATCCTCCTTTATACTTTAAATTGTCTCTAGGTTACTTTATCACTTAAAAAAAAATGTAAACACTACCTAAATAGTTGCTGTACTGAGTTATTTGGAAAATAATGAGAAGAAAAAAGTCTGTACATGTTCAGTATAGATGCAATTTTTTGTGTGTATGTATGTTCTTGGGAACTGAACTCAGGGACACTCTACCACTAAGCTATACCCCTAGTGCTGTTTATTTTTTATTTTTAGACAAGGTCTTGCTCAGTTGCCCAGGCTGGCCTTGAACTTGTGATCGTCCTGCCTTGGCCTCCCAAGTTGCTGGGATTTCAAGTGTGCATCATGGTGCCTGACTAGGTGATTTTTTTTTTTTTTTTTAATTTAATCTGAATATTTTCTACCCACAGTTGGTTGAATCCACAGATGCAGAACTCTCAGATACAGAGGGCAGACTGTGTATGTAGAAAAAGGCCAGCTCTGGATTCAAACGGAAATATGTCTAATTCAGATCTCTACTCTTAACTGCTGCTATCCTGTCTGTTGGAATCCGTCTGGATTATGTCTAAAATAAAGCCCCATTAGCTTTTGCCTGTGGAGATAGAAGGCTTCTTGGAAAGAAGTTAACCATCAAATGAACAGGTGCCTGTAGTACTCACCAAGATTGCCCGAGAAGGAATTGGCATTTAGAGCCCATGGAGGGCAGAAAGCATCAGGCTTGGAGTCAGAAGACTTGGGCTTACACATAATTATGTCTTTGATTCACTATGGAACCTTGGATACCTCAGTTTACCTTGGAGAGTTTACCTTCATCTTTGGGAGGGAACATCTGTGGGCTAATGGGAAGTCACAAGAGTATTACAGGGAAAAATGTTTTGTAAACTTCCTCTTGCTGGTCAAGGGTGAAGGCTTGTCATTATTCTGTGAGTCTCTCACATGGAGTAGATGTGTGCTTAACAGTATGAGGTTACATACTCACATGTCCCAGAGCAGCACCTGGGTCTCCTTGCATGTTACGTGACTTGGAAATAAGATTAGAAAATGGTTCTGCTCTGGCTTGGATTAAGGAGGATTAGCATACCTCGTCACATTCCCCACCCCAAATCTACCTTTCTTCAATAGAGAAAAATGTCTTTGAGGCTTGACACAGAATTCAGTCTGATGAGGGAGAAGGTAAGGGGCTGAGAGGGCTATATATTATGAATTTTAACTGCATAGAGCTTTAAATATGAAGAATACCAGGACATCCCTTTCTTCTCCTTAAACCCTAGGAAGAAATTAGTGGAGAACAGGGTCAAGTTTGCATGGTTAGGGGATACAAGGACCAGAAGTAGGACACTCAAAACACTCCAAGTCCAATCTTGTCCATCTTTATGTCTTCACTACCTCTGACTTTACCAGGCCTTCCATGTGGATCCATAGATGTTTGTTGATGACTAAATTGGTAATGAGTGGGTGAATAATTCCCTTTTCTCTACTGTTTAAAGTGGAATTTTCTAAGAAAATTTCCTGGAGGAGATGAGTACAGAGCTGAGTTGAGTTTTAATTTACATGCCATACAATTCACCTACTTAAGTATTGAATTTGGGGCTGGGAGTCTAGCTCAGTGGTAGTGTATTTGCCTAGAGCATGTATGAGACCCTGGGTTCCATTCCCGGGTGAAAAACACAGTATTTAATTCAGTGGTCTTCAGTATGCTCATAAATGTCTGCAGTTTTAAAACATTTCCTCACTTTACAAACTAAGCTGCACCCTTTAGCTAGCACCCTTAACCCCCCCCCACCCTATGTCCCACCAGCCTTAGACAACCATTAATCTACTTGCTATGGAGAGCTGAGTTTTGAATGGGAACCAAATACCTCTTGGTGAAAGTGATTTGGGTGTGTTGGTGTGAAGATGGAAGTGGATAACTATTGTAATCTGTTTTTTCTGCTGCTATAACAAAATACCTAAAACCACGTAATTTATAAAGAATAGAGGTCTATTTGGCTCACAGTTCAGGAGGCTGGAAGTCCAAGAGCCTGGCATTGGCATTAACTCAGCACCTGTGAAGGATTCTTGCTGTATCGTAACATGGCAGAGGATGTCACAGTCAAGACAGAGTAAGCCGCTAGCTCAGATCTTTCTTTCTCTTCTAAGCCACTAATGTCATTGTGAGGACCCCATCTTCATGACCTTTTCTAGTCCTAATTACCTCCCAAAGGCCTTCCTTTAAATGTCATTGACATATGAACTTGGGAATTAAATTTCTAACATGAACATTTGGGAGATACATTCAAGTTGTAGCAGGTGTGTTGGTTTGAAGATGGGAAGGTCGACCAAGGGTGGTCTTAATGAAGAATGTAGAAAAATGGGAATAGTGTGGTGAGCTGTTGGGCCTACAGACTGATTTATGCAGGAGTTTGAATTTTAACGAATCAGTCAGTCATTAAAAATGTAACGAAATCCTATATACAAAGTTCTTTCTATGCAAAGAAGATACAACTCGTTGGAGAGCTGATGTAGGTTCTTGAACCTGGGAAAGACATGCTCAGAATGGCACTGGAGGCGACTAGTTCTGGGTGACTGGTAGAAGTGTGATGAGGTGGAGACTGGAGGCCCTGCACTGTTCTTCCAGTTGTCTAATGGGAAGTCATGTGGTAACCACTATTGAAGATGGCTCTGTCCTCCTTCCTGGCTTTCATCAAGAGTACACTTTTTTGGGGGGTGGGGGAAGGTGGGGGACTAGTTATGTTGCCCTCTGAGCTCAGGCAATGATGTATTCTGAACTTGATAGGGACACACTTTTAGACTTAGTACCTGTAACAAGCAAGCAAGCAAATCAACAACAGCAACAAAATAAGAAAAGGAGGAGGGGGGAAGGGGAAGAGGGAGGGGGAGGAGGAGGAGGAGGAGAAGGAGGGAAGAAGAAGGAGGAGGAGGAGGAGGAGGAGAAGGGGGAGGAGAAAAAGATTTAGTATTTGTATGTCTTCCTAAATCTCTTGGCCAAAGTTGGTTGTGGTGATTGTTCAAAACCCACCCAGGCACAGCGGTGCAAGCCTGTAATCTAGTGTCTCCGGAGGCTGAGGCAAAAGGATTGTGAGTTCAAAGCCAGCCTCAGCAATTTAGTAAGACCCTAAGCTACTTAGTGAGACCCTGTCTCAAAATAAAAATTAAAAAGAGTTGAGGGCTGTAACTCAGTGGTAAGAGAGCACCTGGGTTCAAAAAGTTAAAAAAAAAAAAAAAAAAAAAAAAAAAAAAAAAAAAAAAAAAAAAAAAACTACATCTACATGCATGCTTGTAATTCCAGCCACTAGGGAGACTGAGGCAAGAGGATTGTGAGTTCAAAGACAGTTTCAGCAATGGCGAGGCACTAAGCAACCCAGTGAGACCCTGTCTCTAAATAAAATACAAAATAGGGCTGTGGATGTGGCTCAGTGGTCGAGTGCCCCTGAGTTCAATCCCCAGCATAAAAAAAAAAAAAAAAAAAAAAAAAAAAAAAAAAAAAAATTGCATCTAAACTGGGTGCAGTCCTGCACACCTGTAATACCAGTGACTTGGGAGGCTGAGGCAGGAGGATCACAAGTTTGAGGCCAGGCTCAGCAAATTAACAAGGTTCTCAGCTACTTAGCGAAATCCTGTATTAAAATAGAAAATAAAAAGAGCTGTGGATGTAGCTCAGTGGGAAAGTGCCCCTGGGTTCAATCATCAGTACCAAAACCAAACCAAACCAAAACAAAACAAAACAAACAAAAAATCTACCCTGAATATCAGAACCCCTCCAGCCCCTGCTAGATCCTGGCAAAAAGTCAGGAATCAGTTGTAGCTGCACCTTCCAGAATGGCATGTTTTCATCACTCTCTGAGGGGATAAGGGAAAGTGAGCAAGGGGCAAGTGAATTGGGCAACAGCCAACTGCAGGCTCTTTCTGTGGAACACAAAAGCATCTTTTTGCTCCTCTCCCCCTGGGCATGTTCCTGATTATCACCTTTCCCCTGGCTGTCTGTCCTCTCTTCTATATTATATACCTACTCTCTCATGATTGCTCATAGTCCAGCAGGCTGGTAGCTAGAGAGTGTTTTCAACCTGGAACCTCACGGTTTCTATTTAGCTCCACATTGGTAGTGCCTCTTGCTGATTCTGCCCCACCTGGTAGACTAGGTTATCTGCCTGGCTCCAGCCTAATGGATGTGTGGTTTGCAGGTAATGAATGTACATCATTGGCATGTTTATCTTGATTCTCTATCTTCTTTCTCTGATCCTTAGAGGAAAATTGCTTCAAGTTTCAGCATAGTTTCCAGGGGAGCAGGTGATTTTGTGCATTCAAATGCTCTACCCATCAGAGGGTCCTTATTTGTATAGCTCCCCACTCTGGGCCCTGCCCTGTGTTGGAAACACAGGGAATGTGGTAGAGAGAAAGCTCATGACCTTCTGAACACATAGCAACAAACAGATGCAAAGGAGATCTGTGATTGGTTAGCCTAGTAAGTAGTCAGTGCTGGATAGGGTTAACTAGCAAACACTTCTACTGACCCAGAATTCCTTGAGGGCAGGGACAGAGTTCTACTTCATACCAAGTTTTCTGCTAAGCGCCTTAAGTGCATGATTACACTTAATCCTCCCAACAAACCCCTGAGGTACGTTCTACAGCTGAGAAACCTGAAATTCAGAGATTAACTTGCTCCTGGACAAACAGAAGCATGGCTGGGTTTTGGATCATGTTCTTCTGATTCCAAAGCCTGAGTTCTTCACAGTTCCATCTCCCAAGGCCTGGCAGCAGCAGGTCCTTGCATGCTTGAGCATGTGTGGAAGTGGAGTAGTTGGTTTGGGTGGAAGGTAGGGACTCAGGAAGATAGGAAGGCCACTGAGGAGACATGCATAGGGGGTTGTGGGAAGCACAGTAGTATGTGGGCATTGCCCATGGTACAGGTGGACTACCCTGGGAGAAACAGCCTACCATTGGCTATAGATGTGGTTTCCTGATTAAAATAATTTATGGAAACTGAGATGGTAGAGATGAAGCCCTGTGGGCTGATTCAACACAGGCCAGGTTCCTCTGTGGGAGTTGGTATTTCAAGAGTTTCCATGTGGTTATGCACTTGAATGTGTCAATTATGCATCAGGCAAGATTCAGGGATAAACATGGGGCAGAATAACAGGTGAGAGTTCTGCTCTTCTTGGTTGGTTTCTCCTAGGTACTATATAGCCTCTGGTTGCTATGCTGGTCACTGATAATTACTTCTAGTGTGCTCACTTTTCATTAAAGCATCTGAATGGCTAAGCTGCCAGTGGGGAATTTTCTTCCTGACCCCAGTGGGAGAGTTGCTTGACCCTGGAGCAGGTGTTTAGATGTAGAGCCCAAGCTTGCCTGGTTGCTGGGCTGCTGTGTGTACAGAGCTTTAGGAAGGCTGGGGCTTTTCCTGGGGCCTTTGCTTTCTTGTGATTGTTTTCTTTGTAGCCCAGATCAGTGTGTGACTTTCCAAGACGCTATGGCACCCGGCATATGGGAGAAATAGCTTTTAATTGTCTTGGAGGGGCCTAGAAGCTCTTTGCCCATGATTTTGGAGCTAGAGGAAACTTATTTCTCTCAAACGAGATGATAAACCATATCTGAGGGATACAGAACAGAAAATTGAACGTGGACTTTAAAGTGGAAGGAAGGACACAAGATGGAGGTGCTTAGAGCAGGTGAAAAGAGATGCCACACAGGGCGGGGGTTGTGGCTCAGAGGTAGAGCGCCCACCTTGCATGCATGAGGCACTGGGTTTGATCCTCAGCACCACATAAAAATTAAATAAAGACATTGTGTCCACCTATAACTAAAAAATAATAAAAAAAAGAGATGCCACACAATGGACTGCCACCCTCCATGCCACCAAAGGCAGCCACATGACGCATCCTAGAGGTAGTCCTGATTTCAGATACTCTCTTCTGTTGTCAGACCATGTTTCTGGATTTTTGGTCTTATTAGTTCAAAATCACCATTAGGAAAATACCTCTGTGCCTTAGCTGAGTCTAGTGGTGGAAGAGGAGAAAGTAAAGAGGACCATGGGTATTTCCTTTGAGGCCTCAATAGATTTTTTTGGTTAGATAGTGAAGCATTTTCTTCTTCATTCTTTGAAGATTCTCTGACAGGGCTGAGGCTTTGGTCACTCAACCCTGATCTATCGATAAGATAAAGAAATGAGGTGACCAGTCACGTCATGGTGGCAGAAATGAGGTGTCCAGGCACTGGCTGGAGCTCAGGTCTCTGACCTAAGGTGTTGGCCAATTTCAGCCTGACCCGTCATTGCATCTCTGGAACGTCCTTGTTCTTTTTAAGGTCTCTCCATGTCAGCACTTTGCTGTGGTAAAGCCTGTTCCCGGCTTGGTACTTCTGCCTCCACGAACTGACCACAGAACTTTGCAGTCTTGCTGTTTCTGGTTGGTAAATGTAACCAGGAAATAACAGGGCTGAGGGAGCAAACTAGAAAAAACAAATAACAGCCCACTTGGTTTTTCCCCTCTTTTGCAACTATGGAAAAAGAATTTGCCTGGGGACCCAGTTTGGAGATGGTAACTGCTATGTAGAATTTGTCCCTGGAACTCAAGCTGGAGTGAGGTTTTAAGAGGTATTAATCCAACTATGATATTTAGAGGTGGGTCCTTTGGGAGGTAATCACTGTTAGGTGAGGTCATTAGGTGGAGTTCCTCTCAACTGAGTCCTGGTGGCTTTATAAGAAGAGGGACAAAAACCAAATAGACATACCTGCCTACTCCCTGTCTTTTGCCATGTAATACCCTGTGCCATGTCTGGATTTTTTTTTTTTCTAATTTTTAAATTTTTTAATTTTATATAGACACAATGCCTTTATTTTATTTATTTATTTTTTATGTGGTGCTGAGGATTGAACCCAGTGCCTCACACATGTTAGATGAATGCTCTACCACTGAGCCACAACCCCAGCCCCATGACTGGATTCTTTTAGAAAAAGGCTTTCACTTGATTTAAACCCTTTAACCTCTAGAACTGTGAGTTAAATAAACCTCTTTTAAACAAAGCTAGCATGCCTCAGGTATTTAGTTACAGTAATGAAAAGCTAACTAAAGTGGGAATCCTTGCAATATTTGCCCCAACAAGTAGGAAAATACAGGAAGACAATGGATCGTTAGTTTCGTTATATATATATTTGTTGTGTGTGTGTGTGTGTGTGTGTGTGTGTGTGTGTGTATGTACCAGGGATTGAACTCAGGGGCACTGGACCACTGGGCCACATCCCCAGTCCTCTTTTGTATTTTATTAGAGACAGGGTCTCACTGAGTTGCTAAGTGCCTTGCCATTACTGAGGCTAGCTTTGAACTCGTGATCCTCCTGCCTCAGCCTCCCAAGTGCTGGGGTTACAGGTGTGCCCCACCGCACCTGGCTGTGATATATTTTGAGAAGCTGCTAGGATCTTCTAATTTATTGTCCTGAATTAATATTTTTTTACACTAAAAAGCCAACAAATATGTGTCTAATAAAATAGCTAGTTAATTGTGAATTTTTGGGGTAGTTGCAAAGAGGAAAATAGATTGTAATTTTAACATGCTAATGGCATGTTTGGGGTATAATCTTCTAGTTTTTTTAAAAATATTTTTTAGTTGTGGATGGACACAATACCTTTACTTATTTATCTTTATGTGGTGCTAAGGATCGAACCCAGTGCCTCACCAGTACTATGTGAGTGCTCTACCGCTGAGCCACAACCCCAACCCCCTCTTCTAGTGTTTTTTTTCTCATTCATATTTTCTTTTCTTTTCTTTTTCTTTTTTATTTAGAGACAGGGTCTCACTGAGTTGCTTAGCACCTTACCATTGCTAAGGCTGGCTTTGAACTCACAATCCTCCTGTCTCAGCCTCCCAAGCGCCACTCCGCCAGGCTCAGATTTTCTTTTTAATTGAGGGATTGATTTTTCTCTTTGTTCTTCTATAACTTGATCCCATAGAAGATAAGGGAGAACACTGGTCCAAAGGTTGAGGTTAAGTAACTCCAAAGGATGAACAAATCATTGTTTTCTTTTTAATCTTTACTTTATTCTTTGTTTTCTTACATACCAAGCAATTCTTCAGTGGACACCAACTGGGTGTCTTAAATTCAATTGAATTTTGATACCATCTACCTGGAGATAGCATAATTCCACAGGTGAAGGCTCAGCCCCACATGACTGCCCTCACTTTCTTTCTTTTTTATTTTATTTTTTTGGTACCAGGGATTGAACTCAGGGGCACTTGACCACTGGGTCACATCCCCAGCCCTTTTTTGTATTTTATTAGAGACAGGGTCTCACCGAGTTGCTAATTGCCTCACCATTGCTGAGGCTGGCTTTGAACTCGCGATCCTCCTGCCTCAGCCTCCCAAAGTGCTGGGATTACAGGTGTGCGCCACCACTCTTGGCTTCACTTTATTTATTTATTTGCACATAATGCCTTTATTTTTATGTGGTGCTGAGGATCGAACCCGGGCTGCGCACATGCTAGGTGAGCGCTCTACTGCTGAGCCACAACCCCAGCCCCTGACTGCCCTGACTTTAGATGCCAGTTTCAAGGTTGAGGTTACCCAAATAACTATAAACCTCGCCCTGATTCCCTCTTTGAATTTGTCCAATTTGCTAAGATAGCTCACAGAACTCAGGGAAACACTTACGTTTACCAGTTTATTATCAAAGACAGAGATGCATAACAAGATGGAGAAGCACATATGTCAAGGTATGTGGTGGGGCAGGCATCTCTGCTCTTTCTGGGCATACCACCCTTCTGACATCCCCATGAGTTCAGCAATACGGAAGCTCAGCAAAGTTTGCTGCCCAAGAGTTTTTGCAGTTTGATCTATAGCTGCCCACACCACCCACCTGTCACCATTTCCCCTTTTGGGGGGGATGGATGGGTTGGGCTGAAAAATCCCATCTCTGGTGAGTGGCCCTATCCTGGGGTTATCCAGAGGCCTCATCCTAAGTCACCCATTAGTATAAACAGTGTATCCAAAGGGCTAGTTATGAATAAGAGACACTCCTGTCTTGCTCGGTGTGGTGTGCATACCTGCAATCCCAGCATCTTGGGAGGTCAAGTCAGGAGGATCACAAGTTTCAGGCCAGCTTGGGCAACTTAGCCAGACTCTGTCTCGAAGAAGAAGAAGAAGAAGAGGAGGAGGAGGAGGAGGAAGAGGAGGAGGAGGAGGAAGAGGAGGAGGAGCTAGGTGTGTGGCTCAATAGTAAAAGGGCACCTGGGTTCAATCCCAGTACTGGTGGGGAAAAACAAAACAAAACAAAACAAACCTCTTATCAGGAGATTCCAAGGGTTTTAGGAACTCTGTGATAGGAGCTAGGGACAAAGGCTACATGTATTTCATATATACCACAGGCCACCTCTTAATCTTTGATCACGAATTATAATTAAAGGATCGTAACAGTTCAAAGATACTGGCTCGTTACTAGTCCCATTCAAGTCATTAATAATTAGTCCAGTCTATCATTGTATCGAATGGAAATATCTCCCAGTGTGAGGACACTCGGACTTGTAGTTTTCCATTTCATCTTGTCAGGTTCTAAAAGCAGGAGTGGTCTGAGCAATATAAGCCTTCACCTTTTCAAGTTGCCTGGTCTAATGGACCTAGGAGCCTCTTCTGAGGAGTTAATGTAGTATTGGATCTCCTTCATTAATAGGGCATTTATTTATTCTTCTACTCTCAGCTACTATCCCTCTTTCCCCATTAATGCCCAGACTTTCCCACCTCTGGGAGGAGCATCAGGTTTGGCCCCTGCTGGTCCAGGTTACTGGCAGTGTACTAGTCTGGTAAGTGCTGCCCCCATAGTTCATTCCTGTTAATGTAGGTTAGGGTGACTCATGGGCTATCTTGACCACTAGGCAGTGCATTTATTCTTTTTTTTTTTTTTTTTTTTTTTTTTTGGTACCGGGGATTGAACTCAGGGGCACTCGACCACTGGGTCACATCCCCAGACCTTTTTTGTATTTTATTTAGAGACAGGGTCTCACTGAGTTGCTAAGTGCCTTGCCATTGCTGAGGCTGGCTTTGAACTCACGATCCTCCTACCTCAGCCTCCCAAAGTGCTGGGATTACAGGCGTGCGCCACCGCGCCCGGCTTGCATTTATTCTTAACCCCAAACGTGACAGATGAGGTGAGGGCACAACCTGCCCCATGAGATCTTAAAAATGCTGACATAAAGGTTTAAAAAATACAGATAGTTTTATGCTCAGAAATTAGCCAGGTTTCTAGCACTTGTCATTGCAGTCTTGGTCAGGTGATCACTGCATCAAGTAGGGAAAAAAAGTGGGTTGGTGCTGGGTGTGGTGGCGCATGCCTGTAATCCCAGCACTTGGGAGGCTGAGGCAGGAGGATCGTGAGTTCAAAGCCAGCCTCAGCGATGGCGAGGCACTTAGCAACTCAGTGGGACCCTGTCTCTAAATAAAATACAAAAAAGGGTTGAGGATGTGGCCCAGTGATCAAGTGCCCCGGAGTTCAATCCTCTACCACACACACACACACACACACACACACACACAAAAAAAAAAAGTGGGCTGGTATGTGGTGGAATATTTGCTTAGCATGCATGAAGCCCTGAGTTTGATCCCTAGCACCAAACCCAAAAAGTAAAAAGTATAGTCATCTGCTGTAGTTTGAATGTGTCTCCCAAAAGTTCATGCATTGGAAATGTAATATCCAAATTCATATGTTTATGGTGTTTAGAGGTAGGGCTTTAGGAGGTAATGAGGATTAGACGAAGCTGTGAGGGTGGGTTGCATGATGACATTAGCATAAAGATGCTAATATCTTATGAAGATAGAAAGTGAGATCCAAGGGGCTGGGATTGTGGCTCAGTGGTAGAGTGCTTGCCTAGCACGTGGGCGGCCCGGGTTCAATCCTCAGCACCACGTAAAAATAAAAACGCATTGTGTACAACTAAAGCAAATAAATAAATATTAAAAAAAAAAAAAAGAAGAAGAAAGTGAGATCCAAGATAGCAAGCTTGCTCTGTCTTGCCCTGTGATGCCCTCTGCCATGTTATGATGTGGCAAAAAGACCCTTAACAGATGCTGAGCAGATGCCAGTGCCAGTTCTTTGGCTTCCAGCCTCCAGAATCATAAGCCAAATAAACTTCTAGTCTTTGCACTATCTCTACTCATTATTGGATATTATGGACAGTAAAGCATATTCCCTCTTTTGAAGAAATGACAGTTGGACATGAAAATTGGCATGATATCCACTGTTTCCATTCTTTTCTAGTACTCCGGGCATTTACATCTTCCATCAGGGATGCAGTCCAGAGTCAGAGTCAGTTTCTATTCCTGTCAAGGCACTGGTGGCTACCAGCATCAGTCCTTGCCCACTGTGTGCAGGACCTCTCTTTTGGGGAATCTGCTACAGAGCCATCTGCAGTCTCTGCTGCTCTTATTGGCAGATCAAACAGTTCTTATTGGCATTATGTGGATCACTCAGATGGTATAAGATGAATCTTTGCATCTCTGCATTGTTGCGGTACTTCCATGTCTCCTCACTTCACTTCATGGACTCAGGTGACCGTCTTACATGAGTACATAAGGTCATCTGTTTTTTTTTTTTTTTTTTTTTTTTTTGTGGTACCGGGGATTGAACTCAGGGGCACTTGACCACTGGGCCACATCCCCAGCCCTTTTTTGTATTTTATTAGAGACAGGGTCTCACTGAGTTGCTAAGTGCCTCACCATTGCTGAGGCTGGCTTTGAACTCGCGATCCTCCTGCCTCAGCCTACCAAAGTGCTGGGATTACAGGCATGCGCCACCGCGCCCGGCAGGTCATCTGTTTTTTATCCCAATCACCTTCTGAACCTGCAAGAGGTTCTTCTGGACGGGCATTACAATGTGGTACTCTAATGCACCTTGCACCTTCGCATAGTGATTTCCTGGGGCCCTCCCCCACATTGGCATGTCTTTACTAAGCCAGGTTTCCATTGGCTTTCTGCTTGACCATAGGCAGGCCATTGGCCACTGCCCATGAGTGAGTAAAAACCCAAACATGAGGATTTTATCATGCTTCATTTCGTCTATCCCTGCTAAGAAAATAGCGTGTAATTCAACACAGAGTGGATTTGTTTCTACTTTCTTCAGAGTGGCATTCCTCCAAACAGGATGTTGTTTCTTCTCCTTGGATCTGCCCCCCACAAACCCAGCAGGTTTTTTGTTCGTTGGTTGAGAGTGATTTATAGAGCATTGTCCAAGTGATGATAGAATCTAGCCATTTGGGGCTGGGGATATGGCTCAGTGGTAGAGCACTTGTCTTGCATGTGTGAGGCCCTGGGTTTGATTCTCAGCACCACATAAATAAAATAAAGGTATTGTGTCTACCTACAAGTGAAAAAAAAAAAAAAAAAAAAAAAAAAAAAAGAATCTAGCCATTTGCACACAGTTCTGGAGTCAATCCTTAGGGGGTAAAAGCTCCTACTCCTGAATATCTCTTCCTTGTGTTCCCTAAGTAGCACGATCCTGTATAAACCATCCAAATTCTTTAGTCCAAATCTCCAATTGTCATTTTTGGGAGGTTCTCCCAGGCTTTTTTTTTTTTTTTTTTTTTTTTTTTTTTTTAGTGGTACCAGGGATTGAACTCAGGGGCACTCGTCCACTGGGCCACATCCCCAGTCCTTTTTTTTTTTTTTTTGTATCTTATTAGAGACAGGGTCTCACTGAGTTGCTAAGTGCCTCGCCATTGCTGAGGCTGGCTTTGAACTCGCGATCCTCCTGCCTCAGCCTCCCAAAGTGCTGGGATTACAGGCGTGCGCCACCGCGCCCGGCTTCTCCCAGGCTTTTGCCATAAGCTCCAGTCTAGGCTCCGCACAGGGCTATCAGGGAGAATTTGTCCATACCAGCAATCCCACTTCTACTCTCCACTGTGTGGACTTGGGCAATCTTACTGGTTCCAATGAATATGGCTCAGAGGACAGACTTGCATGCCTTCTGTTTTACAATGCTAGATATGGGAAACATTCCCCAGCCATATACGGGTACTTACTTATAATCAGATGGAAAAAGATGTAACTATTTTACATAAAAGCTGTTCAAGCATGCCAATTCTCCCATGAAGTTTACCTTAATTCTATCAACCCTATTTTCCCTAGTAGGATTTTATTAACCAGTTTTAGTTTTACAGTACTCTGTAGGGGAAGTATTTCCAACTAGATATAATATCCATTCCTATAAAACATTCAGGGGCCGGGCGTGGTGGCACACGCCTGTAATCCCAGCACTTTGGGAAGCTGAGGCAGGAGGATCACGAGTTCAAAGCCAGCCTCAGCAATGGCAAGGCACTTAGCAAGTTAGTGAGACCCCGTCTCTAATAAAATACAAAAAAATAGGGCTGGGGACGTGACCCAGTGGTCGAGTGCCCCAGAATGCAATCCTTGGTACCACAAAAAAAAAAAAAAAAACCCAAAAAACAAACAAACAAAAATTCAGGGAAAAGAGATACAACTTTATATAAAGCTTGTTTAAACATTCCAACTTTAGCATTCTCATCAACCCTCACATATTTATGTTCTTCTGCTCTCGTTGCAGCCCATATCAGAGACTGATTCATGGGTCTGGGTGTCATAGCACATGAGGTTTCTGTATCAAGGAGTCATGAGAGCTCCCCCATCCCCACTCCAGCACCATCTTACTCTTTCTTGTGCAAAAGGCCTGGGGTCTCCAGGGGGTTCAGCTAAGGCACCCTGTCCTTTATTTCATCTTGATTTATCTGCTTATTATCTAGGGCAATTTTAGATTAGATTCCCATTGCAGTCTTTGTCTTCTGACATTTTAAAATTATTCCAAACTGGAGCAAATACAGCAAATGCATCTGGAAACTTTTAATGTTGGGGGACCAAAAGGAGCACTCTTTGGTCCTCCCAACCTTCGATAGAATTATATCAGACCTTTGCTTCAACCCCATCAATGTCTGTTTTATTCATCCGGTTTCTTAGTAACCATCTAAAGAGTTCCACAAGCCCTGGGATTCCTCCCTTTCTCTTTCTTCTTTTTCACTCTTACTCACTTTCACTTCAGATGCCAATTCCAAGTCAGGCCACCCATATTTCTGATCCAGCAGCCATCAACTGGGGGTCCTGATCCCCTTCTTGGATTCAGTTAATTTGCTAGGATGGCTCACCAAAGTCAGGGAAATGCTTTATCTGTTTACTATAAAGGAATGCAAATGAACAGCCAAATGAAGAGGTACATGAGTTGAGGTAGGGGGTGGGGAGGAGGTTGAAGATATTCAGTGCTCTTTCTGGGCACACTGCCCTCCCAGCACCTGCACAAGTTCAGTAACCCTGCTGCTCAGCAAATTATGTTGCCCAAGAGTTTTTACAGAGCTTGATCTCCAGCTATCCCCCATCCATCACTTCCCCTTTCTTGGAGATTAGTGGGTTAGGTTCCTAACCCACTAATCTCCAATCACTTGGTCTTTCTGGTGACTGGTCCCTTCCTGAGGTATCAATGGGCCCCATTCCTAGTCACTGCATTAGCATAAACTCAGGTTTTATCAAAGGGGCTCATTATGAATGTCAAAAGACACGCCTTTCACTTTCACTCTGGCGATTCCACGTGACAGGAAGCAGAAACAAAGACCAATAATATAAAATGTTGTAGCACAGGAGGACTGTGAAATAAAGCCAAACATAAATTTCTGGCGCACTCTTTCTGGAAAAGCTATCAGGCTGAGATATTTCTCCAGGTGGGGGAGGGGGAGAGCCCTGGCAGGTGTTTCTGCTCAGCCTTTTCCTCGTGGTCTCTGATTTCCAAGAATGTCAGTGCCAGGCTGACCCCCAGGGCAGTTTGCCTTGATCTAGCCACATTTTTGTTCTGGCTGGGTCATTGCACTCTAAAGCTCTTTCTGACCTTTTTGTAGATTCTCAGGGTTGGATATAATAGCAGCAATAAAGGTTATTTTGAACCGGGTGGAGCTTCTCCAGGAAATAGTTTGTCCTTAGCTTGGAGGATAACAAGTGCTTTCTCTACCTGCATCTAAGGTGAACTGTTTCTTCTTGACTGAAAATCTCATTTAAAGCAATAGACTCAGGAAAGAAGATTGTATTGCCTCTGTGGGTTGTCCCTTTCTATGTTTGCAAGTTGTTTCTTTTGGGAAAGATCTAACTGAAGTCCCCTATGATACAATTCAGAAGGAAGAATAGGTAACTGATCATCGTCCTTGATGATATTCCTTCCAAGACTCATTAGTAGTAATCTGGGCTGTTGCTTCCAGATTTTGAGGAAAGGTCTGACTTTGTACTAGCAGTTACTGGCAGGCCTGTCCACCTCTTGGCAGAATTTTCAGCCACGGTCAGCCATGTATGTTAGAAGACGTGGTAGTATTAGAGGTGAGTGGAGGAGGACGTGGCCTGCCCATTCAGAAAGTTCTTAGGAACACTGAAGATTCATCTGTCTTTGAAGTGCCTTCTCTGTTTGGATTGCTTCCCAGAATGCCTCTATTGATTGTCAGTGTCTTTTGTTTTATGTCAGAGAGATTTGGCTGACAGTGTAGATAACTTAGGAGAGGTAATATCTACAGTTATACAAATATTTATTTATTCACACTAATAAATTTTGTGTATTTTAAAATTTAAATATTTATTACATCTTTGCTGGGCATTAACCCCAGGCTTGGTGGTTGGGATACAGAGATGGATACATGGCCCTTCCATTGAAGAGCTCACAGACAAGTGTGGAAGATAGTTTCAGTAGAATAAGGTATTCAGACTAAAACGTGTGTTAGCTGACAAGATACCTGAGAAAAACCAACTCAGAGGAGGAAAGATTTATTTTGGCTCATGGTTTCAGAGACTTTAGCCTGTGGTCAGTGGGCTCCATTCTTTTGGGCTGGAGGTGCAGCAGAACCTCCAGCCTTTTGGGCAGAAGGGTGTGGCAGAGGAAAGCTGCTTACTTCATGGTAGCTTCAAAGCAGAGAAAGAGCAAGGAAGGGACCAGGGGCAACACATACCCTTCAGGGCATATCCCCATCCTGTAGTTTCCACCATCTCCCAATAATGCCATCAGATTATGGGTCTATCAGTGGACTGATCCATTGATGAGGTCAGAGCCCTTATGATCAATCACGTCCCCAAAGCCCCACCTCTTGCTGCACTGGGGACCAAGCCTTCAACACATGAGCCTTCAGGGGGCATTCCAGATCCAAACCATAAAATATGGGATTTACACTAAAACATGAAAGCGAAATAGGTCTCAGGGAAGGCTCTGCTGGGTGGGAGAGGAGAGCGGGGTCGGAGGCCTTGATTTTACCAACACAACACCTTAGTTCACGCACATTCAGCTACCTCCTGGAAGCACCTGGTTCTACATCTCTCTCAGAGAATCCATTCTGTGGTGGATGGTATTTGGGAGATCGCTTCCACTTTGAGGAAACTGAGAAGTCTAAGGCCACAAAACTGGTCGGTGACAAAGATAGGTCCAAAATACAGATCTCTCAACTGTGCTGTCCAGTTTATTTCTCAGGGAGTCTGTCTTGGTACTGGACAGAGCTGTATCTTTAATCAGTGAGCCATGATGCTCATGCAGACCTCGTCAATCCCTGATACCCAAAGTAAATAAATAAATAAAAGGGAAGTTATTTTTCATACACTGTGTGTCTTCCGAGTCTGTTCCTCCAGGTAGCTCGAACAGTGGTTTGCTGTTTTTTTCTTTTTTTAATCCCTCTTCTTTTTTTTTGGGGGGGGGGCGGAGGGGTGGTACTGGGGATTGAACTCAGGGGCTCTCAACCACTGGGCCACATCCCCAGCCCTTTTTTGTATTTTATTAGAGACAGGGTCTCACTGAATTGCTAAGTGCCTTGCCATTGCTGAGGCTGGCTTTGAACTCACAATCCTCCTGCCTCAGCCTCCCAAGTGCTGGAATTACAGGCGTGCGCCACCTCGCCTGGCTCCCTTCATTTCTTTATCTCCTCCTAAACCTACATACTATCTTTGGTCAGGTTCATCCAAGCCCTTGGCTTTAATGATTCACTTTTATGTTGACTGACTTTCTCTGTCTTTTGCTACTTTAACAGAGTGCCTGGGACTGAGTAATTTGTAAAGGACAGAAATTTACTTTCTTACAGTTCTGGTGCCAAGGTCAAGACACTGGCATCTAACAAAAGCCTTTATGCCCCATCCTTCAGAGGGAACAGATGCTGTGTCCTCACATGACAGAAGGCAGAATGGCAAAGTGGCAAAGGAGGCCCATGGTGCCCTTTTGTCGTGACATTAATCCTACCCAGATTTTAACATGTGTATTTGGAGGAAACATTCAAAGTGTAGCATGACTCTCCCATTTGCATTTTGTACCTCATCTCTTTCTTTGCTGGGTCTTAGACTCATTTCCACCCAGCTAATGAACATTTCTGCTGGAATTTACTTCTAAGCTCTGTTTGTTCTTCTGTAGAGCCTATCATCTTTTCCTCCAATCCAGTTCCTCCCACTCTGTTGGTACACTGGGAATTGGTGCTTTTCAATATCAGGAGGCTTTCCCCCTCAGAAAGAGAAGTTCTTCAGTCTACCTTCTCACCCCATCTCTGTTACCATCTCTCATGTACAGTATACAAGCATTTTCCTAAATGGTCTCCTTGACCCCCTTACATCTCCTCCCCTTTAGTTCTGCACTCTGCAGCTAGAGTGGGCTGTGTGCTCACTTCTGTTCTCCTTCCTACTTTGTGTATTACCGCTCTAGCCAACATGACCTATAAGTTCATTGAATAGATGCTCTCATATTTCCAGGTCTTCATAGACATTGCTCCTTCAGACTCAGCTCCTCTTACAACACTGACTCACATTGCCACTCTAAGGCCTTCTTCTCCTTTGGTTATGGTTTGTTAGCCTTTCCTCCAGGCAGTATTTCCTGACTCAGGAACGTACCACCTATATGTTCCTGCACCTTCCTGAACTGAGATGGGATCGCATGCTTACATTGTATCCTTTACCACATCTTAAACTGTGAAGTCAGAGTTTATTTCATTTCAGCGCCTGCTGAGCATTTTGCATGAAACATGGTTGGAGCTCAGTAAACATGTATTTAGGGAATGAATAAAGAATTGAGTGATGAAAGCATATAAGGAAATTTGATTTTCATATTCATATTTTATATTCTAATATAAATCATTTTGCAAAGCAAGACTTCCTCTTGAAGCTGAATAATTACCCCCCATATGCCCCTCATGTAAATCTAGATTATTATGTATTGGCTTCTTTGTCTGTTTAAAGCCTGCTTGTTTCTGTCCTGTGTTTTATTGCTTTGTCCTGTTTGTGTTCCCTATTAGACTGTAAGTGCCCAGAGACCTGAGACTGCTATTCTTGTAAGGGTGGTCTTTATTCAGAGGAGCCAGATTTGAAGTAGGCAGGTGGAGAGTGCTTGACCTTACCTACAAAGAGGCTCTGACAAGCAAGAGCACGCTGGGAGTGATATTGTGTCTGGCAGTTGACCCAGGGCCCTGGCATAGTGTGCAAATATCGGTTAGGTTTTCCCCCCACACAGACTCATGGCAGCTTTGAAGGGTGTTTATTTTTGGAGCTGTGGTTGCCTTGGCAACAACACTTTTTCTCATCTTCTCCTTCCAGGTCGGGGCAACAGTTGTTCCTCCTGCAGGGAAGAAGCATTTTGGAGCAGATGCATCCTTCTTTCCAACTTCCTGCCCCCCTAATTAATCCAACAACTGTTTACTGAATACATATAATGTGCCAGGTTATTGTTCTTGACACTAGAAATGATAGTAGACAAAATAGTTTCTGCCCTAGTAGATTTTACATCCTAGTAGTGGTAGAGAGACAGTGGGTAAAATTAATCATGCAACATTAGTTCCCTGTCTATCTAAATGCAAGTTATTGGGGCACATCACTGAAAGGAAATTAATTTGTTTTTCTAATATTTAGAAATTGGGAGTTGTAAGAGGTAGTGTCTTCTTCCACTGTTTTGAAGAAAGATATGGCACGGGAAGGAGCTGGTGGCTGACTGTGGGAAGCTGACTCCCCTCCCACAAAGAGTGGGATTTAATTTGATTTGGTGTGGGCATTTTGGAATGCAGACACATTTGTTGCTCTGACATAGTCCAAGACCTTGGGAGATGATGAAATTAAACTGGGTCTGTCTGTGCAGCTGTCAGATGCCAAAGCAGTTGTTCTGCTGGTGTTTGTGAGACACTTGGCTCTTGTGGGAGCCAAGAGTCAAAGGGCTGCCAGTAGAAATGGCCCTTTATCACCCAGTGTAACACCAGCCTTGAAGGCAGGCAGGCACTGGATGGAAATTTATTGAGCCACCATAGAATGTGGAGCTTGAACTGACTGCAAGGGGAAGGCAGAAAGGAAAGAAGAGACACACCTGCTGTGGGGTGCTTCCCGCAGGAATGGCAAAGAATGGCACCCCACATGGACACAAATGAAAACAATGTGGGCAGTAGCCATTTATCATAATCTCTTAATTTGGGTAGCACTTTATTCTTCTTAAAGCAATTAACCAGGCCCTGGGATCAGGAAATGCATGGACAAAATATAATTGATCTTGGTATTTGCCCCAGCACTTACCACAGTGCCTGGCACACGCCACCTTCCAATGGCAAGCTTGTGGCATGACAATTCATTACGTCATTTGTTCCTGTCTCCTGTGGGGCAGATGTAATGAGAGTGCCCACCTGGTCCTTAAGGAATTGAAACTCCAGAGCATACCCACATCCATATAACTAAGTAATGACAGAAATGAGACTCAAAAGGAGGCTGCGACATGTCACTTTTAATTCAGCCCTCTGTCTATATTGTTCAGCTCATGTATATATCTGACATTATACTGGAGGCTTAGACCTAAGTCCTGACAATGTGGCCAATTAAAATCCACAGGAAAATGGAACATAAAGGCCAAACATTATAACCAGCTATTTCAGCATGCCTCAACTCTTTTAAAGCTGCAGCTCCTGTGAAAAGCTTTGACTGGATTTTGCCTCCCCCTGTTCCCCTTCTCAGTTGGAGGGACATATTAAACATTCATGCTGCCAGAAGGAGGAGAGTCCAAATATCACCAGTGTGTGTTGCTTGGCTGCTATGTGCTGGCCATTGAGTTCTGGATGGCCTCTGTTCTTAAAGGAGTTAGTCTGGTTTATTGCTAATCTCTTCCTTTGTTCAACAGCAGATCTTTGTTCAGCATTCATTAGGCATTTGATGCCCACTATTACAAATAAATGTTAAGGTTTAAAATGTGACAAATGTCTCTAAGGAGAGGATAGCAGTGATTGTCTTGTGGGTCATACTGGTCATTGGTCAGATCTTGTTGTGAAGGACCACCTCTCTAGAAGACCTTCCTTAGTAAATGGAGTTGGGTGGACACTTTGTCTTAGGAAAGCAGAAGCAATTTACTCGCAAAGGAGGACCTAGTTCATTTATATCACAGAATAGGCAAAGGTGGCCAGTGTTTTGTTGACTGGGAAATTCTCCACAGAAAAATAATCCCAGTCTTTGTGCTTACTACCTAGCATGTGTGAAGCCCTGGGTTCAATTCCCAGTACTGTGAAAAAATTTTGTGTGTGTGTGTGTGTGTGTGTGTGTGTATCTTACAAGTAAAGGATTCAAAATTTAGATATTTGGGGTTGTCTGTACATCTTTCCTGACCTAGTTCCTTGTAGCCACAAAGAATCTAGAGTTCTAGAGCACCTTCCCTGAGTGGACTACTAGTTTAAGACCTCTTTTGGGGGACAGGTTTGCAAATGATTACTTTTATGGTCTTAGTCTTAATTATGAGTATCTTCAGAGGGTTAGTAAGAAATAGTTGAGGCTGTGGTTGTAGCTCAGTGGTAGAGTGTTTGCTTAGCATGTGTGAGGCACTGAGTTCAATCCTCAGCACCCCATAAAAATAAATAATCAAAATAAAGGTACTGTGTCCATGTACTACTAAAAATATTTTAAAAAGAAATATATATAATCCCCAGCACTATACAGGAGGATCGCGAGTTCAAAAGCCAGCCTCAGCACACATCAGTGATACATGTGTATGTGGCCCATATTATCCCCTATAATGTTTTTCTTTCTTACACATCTTTTTATATTTATTTTTTTTTCTTTTTTCTTTTTTTTTTTTTTTTTTTTTTGCAGTAGTGGGGATCAAACACAGGGCCTTGCACATGCCAGGCGAGCTCTTTATCACTGAGCCCCCAAAGTGTGTATTTTTTTTTTTTTTTTTTTGTACTAGGGATTGAACTCAGGAGCACTTGACCACTGGTCCACATCCCCAGCCCCTTTTTTGTATTTTATTAGAGACAGGGTCTCACTGAGTTGCTAAGTGCCTCACCATTGCTGAAGCTGGCTTTGAACTCACGATCCTCCTGCCTCAGCCTCCCAAGTATTGGGATTACAGGCGTGCGCCACCCGCGCCCGGCTTCCCCAGCCCATTTTTAAAATTTTATTTTTAAAAATATTTATTTATTTGTTTTAGTTGCACACAATGCCTTTTTATTTTTACGTGGTGCTGAGTATTGAACCTGGGTCGCGCACATGCTAGGCGAGCGCTCTACCGCTGAGCCACAACCCCAGCCCCCAAAGTGTGTATTTCTTTTTTTCTTTCTTTCTTTAGTTGTACATAATGTTTTTATTTGTATGAGGGATTGAACTCAGGAGCACTTGACCACTGGTCCACATCCCCAGCCCCTTTTTTGTATTTTATTAGAGACAGGGTCTCACTGAGTTGCTAAGTGCCTCACCATTGCTGAAGCTGGCTTTGAACTCACGATCCTCCTGCCTCAGCCTCCCAAGTATTGGGATTACAGGCGTGCGCCACCGCGCCCGGCTTCCCCAGCCCATTTTTAAAATTTTATTTTTAAAAATATTTATTTATTTGTTTTAGTTGCACACAATGCCTTTTTATTTTTACGTGGTGCTGAGTATTGAACCTGGGTCGCGCACATGCTAGGCGAGCGCTCTAACCGCTGAGCCACAACCCCAGCCCCCAAAGTGTGTATTTCTTTTTTTCTTTCTTTCTTTAGTTGTACATAATGTTTTTATTTGTATGTGGTGCTGAGGATCGAACCTGGGCCATGCACGTACTAAGCGAGCACTCTACCCTCTACCGCTGAGCCACAATGCCAGCCCCAAAGTGTGTATTTCTTAAACCCGGATATCCCCTAGGGCAGGGTAGATGCTTTTTGGTCCTGGGATAGTGATTCAGACTCTTATTAGGAAGGAGTTTTAATTCATAAGTTGAACATGATACTTGTCTTGATACTTGTCAGCAGTCGGGGTCCACATACATTCACCTCAGGACAATTTATGGACCTTAGTTGAGGTGAGCCTTAGTTGAGGTGAGCACGTGGCAAGCACACTGTGGCTATATAAGGGAGCATCCGGGGTTACAAGTCACTTCTGATTGTGAACTTGAGGGTGAGGGAGGACAGCTGAGAAATGGAATGTGTGTCTACTCTTTTTTTGTGTGTGTGTGGTACTGGGAATTGAACTCAGGGGCACTCGACCACTGGGTCACATCCCCAGCCCTTCTTTTTTTTTTTTTAAATTTAGAGACAGGGTCTTACTAAGTTGCTAAAGTGCTTCGCCATTGCTGAGGCTGGCTTTGAACTTGTGATCCTCCTGCCTCAGCCTCCCCAAATGCTGGGATTACAGGTGTGCACCACTGCACCCGGCATGTGTGTCTACTCTTGACAAACCCATGTCCACCCTGCTCCTCACTTACCCCCACCTATAGCCAGGCTGGTGTCAATGACTTCCCAGCAGCTGCCTTTGATTTTCATTCTGGTAGCAATTTCCAGCCTGTTTCCATGGAGTAAAATTCCTGCCTGGAACAAGTTTTCTTCCCTCAGGCTGCTTTGCATCATCAGTTTTTTCCATAAGTAGGCAATCATGAAGCACCTACCTTGTGGCTTGGTCTGAAAATGGAATAGCAAAGGTAAGTCACCTTTCAAGGTGTCTGGTACAAGATGGGTGCTTGCTTTCTGAGTATTCCCTTTTCTTACCCTCCCTTTAAACCTAAGGGAAGGAGGTATTTTCATGTGGGTGCCATTCAAGGCCAGGCTTATCTGATCAGAAGGACAGGCCCTGGGGTTTGCAGCTGATTGTCATTGCCCGTCACCTTTGCTGAGTCATTTGGGGCTGGCCGACCAGAGAAGACAGGGGTCCCGGGAGTGGTCAGAGCTGTGTGTGAGATCAGCTGCGGCTGCCTGGATACTCCTAGTGTTTCCTGGTGCACCTCTGGAAACTGATCCCCCTTCTTATGGGTAAGAGGGTGGGGTGGACAGGTAACCAGCCATGGGGACGTCCTGCATATCTTGCCTGATGCTGGGTTTCCTGTAATGTGGCTTCATGAATCTTTTAGTGTCAGTTTAATCAGTACAGCCACAAGGCTCTGCAGAGGACACCAATGAATGGAGGGCAGCATTGTCTTCAGAGTTTGAGTTGAGTGACTGTCTTTGATATGAGGTGTAATTAAGAGAGAAGGAAGCCGGGTGCGGTGGCGCACACCTGTAATCCCAGCACTTGGGAGGCTGAGGCAGGAGGATCATGAGTTCAAAAGCTAGCCTCAGCAATGGCGAGGAACTTAGCGACTCAGTAAGACCCTGTCTCTAATAAAATACAAAAAAGGGCTGGGGATGTGGCCCAGTGGTCAAGTGCCCCTGAGTTCAATCCCCAGCACCAAAAAAAAAAAAAAAAAAAAAAGAAAAGAAAAGAAAGAAAAGAGAGAGAGAGAGAGAGAGAGAGAGAGAGAGAGAGAGAAGGTGCATCAGGGATGGAATGAGAGCTTTTAGAAAAATAAGACATTGTAAAAAAGAGCCACTGTAAGATTTAAAGACTAAGAGCTAGAGAACATGCAGTTGTGAGATTATGATTTTTTTTTTTTTTGTATTATTTTGTTTTTTTTTTTTTTTTGTACCAGGGATTGAACTCAGGGTTACTCGACCACTGGGCCACATCCCCAGCCCTTTTTTGTATTTTATTAGAGACAGGGTCTCACTGAGTCACTAAGTGCCTCACCATTGCTGAGGCTGGCTTTGAACTCACAATCCTCCTGCCTCAGCCTCCCAAGTGCTGGGATTATAGGTGGGAATTATAGGCGTGCACCACCGCACCCGGCTTGGAATGGGTTTTGTATGTCCCCCAAAACACTTGTTCTGTCTCTTGTGAGACTGGATTTATGAGACAAGGTACGTGGAATTCTTGTTGTTTGAGAGATGCTTTAACTTATTATATCTGAGGAACATCTTATGAGCACTTAAGTCTTATGCTCTTACAGTTTTGTGATGTTTTATTCCCATCAATACCAAAGATAAATATACCATTTGTAAGATGTGTAGCAGTCTCGTTTAATGAAAGTAAGAAAGCAAACATTTGAATCCATTTTTCTCCCAATATATAGAGGTGTAGAATGAAAGGAAAAATTTGGGTTAAGCTGTATGCTCCCATCATGCCTAGCTAGAAATTCATTAGGATGAACTAAAGTCAGAACAGATTTCACTAGAATCTGCCTCTGAATTCCCATCCAAATTAAAAATACACTGAGAACCTTCTGATGATATGCATTCACAGTCTGTCAGTCATTCCTTCTGTATTTGTTATGCAAACTGCTGCTCCAGTCACTCAATAAAGGGTGGTTGGCAAAGCCACAGAGAGATCTGAATGGATTCAAGTTCAGGTTCTGTCTCTTTTCAGTGTGACCTTAACATATTTTTTAGAGATCACCTCTCATCTCCTTCCCCAGTTTTACAGTCTTCATAGTACTTTTTACTTTTGAAATGATCATCTTCTTTTTTTTAATATTTATTTATTTGCTTTAGCTGTACACAATGGGTTTATTTGTACGTGGTGCTGAGGATCCAACCCGGGCCGCGCACATGCCAGGCGAGTGCTCTACCACTGAGCCACAACCCCAGCACCCCCCCCCATCATCTTCTTTGGTATGTCTCTTTGTTGATGATCTGTCTCCCATCTCTGCAACCTTACTGCTAACCCACAAGAACTTGAGACCCTTAAGAGAAGGGGTCTGGCCTATTCTGCTCATTCCTGCATTCTCAATGGTTAGCAAAGCACTATAGGACACACAGCTCTTTATAACACAGGACACATCTACAAGTGATAGTAATTAGCCTGATTATGAGCAGTAGCATCCAAAGGCTAAGAAGAAAACTCTGATAACTTCTCTGCCTCCTGGGGTTTACATTCTTGTACCCCAAGGGCAGCAGGGTGTCCTGGGAGGATCTCTGAGAGGTGGCAGACTTGAGTTTTATTCTTTGCTAACTTAATTATTCAGCCTTTGGTTTTGGGTTCTGAAAGGGAAAGAATTAGACAAGGTCTTTTAGGCCCCTTCCTGCTGGTTAAGTGTTGATCCATGATTTTATCATTTGAACTACAGACTGTTATAAAATGACAAGCTGGAAAGAGAATAACAGTAGAAGGAAGCAGAAATCCAAGAGAGTGTGCAGGAGGTGGGCCAGGAAGCCACATGTCTTTGTCTCTGTGCTTGTTTGGTGCCTTTCTGGGTTTTACACCACATCTGTTCTCCTGCTGCCGTTCTCATTTCCCCACTGTCTGGCCCTTGCCCCCTACCCTCCTGGTTCACTTACACATCTTGGGAGAGCTGGCCTCCTTTCTTGGCTTTGCTCTGTGTCTCCTACTTGACTTTGAAATGGATTTCCTGGAAGATTTCTGGGCTTAGCTTTATTGCACTTTTGAGGCTGGGTGGGGCCCATATGAGCACCTAGCATACTCTATTTTACAGATGAGCAAACTGAGGCTCAGGCTGGCTGTGCAGCTCGTTCTGTGTTCTACAGTTGGTGAGAGACCAGTGCTGGGCCCAGACTCAGAGCCCAGTCTTGCTGCGATTGCTCCCCTGTGCTTGTGCCCTATTTTCTGTAATTTTTTATTTTCAGTAAATGAATGTTACTTTATGTGTGACTTCAAGATGAGTGTATTTTGTGCTGTGTAGAACCTGTTGGAGTTCCTTGAAATCTTTTTTTTTTTTTTTTTTTTTAATATTTATTTGCTTTAGTTGTATACAATGCAATGCATTTATGTTTACATGGTGCTGAGGATTGAACCTGGGCCGCACATGTGCTAGGCGAGCGCTCTACAGCTGAGCCACAACCCCAGCCCCTTGAAATCTTTTCCTAACCCATTTTAGTAGCCTTCCTGCTTTTTTGGGGTGGGGTGGGGTGGGGGTGTGTGTGTGTGGGGTCGATCCCAGGGCCTTGTGTCTTCTAGACAAGGCTCTGCCACTGAGTTACACTGCCAACCCACCCTCCTGCTCTGATTCCAAGGTACAAGGCTTACTTAGTATTTGCTGTAGACTTTTACCTTACTGGGAATTCTTGAAGATGGTAGTAATTCACTAGTCCTAGGTATTTGTTGCTTGTCTAATGTTTACTTTTCACTGTGCTGAAGTGGGGGCTGGGGGAGGGGTAAAGAAGATAGAGCTGCCCCTTGGAGCTTGCAAGCAGAGAAACCTGGGCAGCCTAGATTTGTTCCTCATCTTTCCCATCATCTACAGTTAGGCACCTCCTCAGTCTCTCCCACTGGTTCTGCCCTCGCTCATTTCACTTGCTTAAGTCTTCATCCACTCTGCTCTGCTGTACCGAGAAGGCTTTCTTAGAGACCTGCCTCTCATGCTTCTGATTTCTTCAATAAACAGATCACTCCCCTGCTCGGAATTCTTCAGTGCCTCATCACCCTCAGGATGAAATCTCATCCCATTTCTGGGACTCAAGGCCCTTCATCATGTGGACTTTGCTTAACTAGTCTGTGTTCATCTCCTGCCGTTTCCACTTCAGCCCTCATCTCCAGCACTAAGGACAGCATGCACTGTCCTTCAACCTTCTGGGCCTTGGCAAGTGCCCATCCCTCTGTTTGGAATATGGTTTGCCTGGTAAAGTTTTACTCTTCTTTCAAATGTCAGCTCAAATGCGTTCTCCTTTACTTGTCTGCTTCTTAATGCTGTTCCAGGTGTTCTTTCTCTTGCATGGGCACCAACTTTGTTTTGTTTTGTTCTGCGGCACTAGATAGTGAACATAGAGGCACTCTACCACTGAGCTATATCCCCAGCTTTTTTTATTTTTCATTTCAAGATAGGGTCTTGCTAAGTTGCCCCAGCTGGCCTTGAATTTGTGATCCTCCTGCCTCAGCCTCCTGAGTTGCTGGGATTACAGGCATGTGCCACCATGCCCAGCTGGGTGCCAACTTTGTGTATATGCTTCTCCCCATTCCACCTCTGTGCAGCAGTTGTCTTGTATATAATGTTATTGTTGAATGGAATGTCTCTCTCCTCACTGGAGAGTAATCCCCTTAAGGACAGAATGTGTGTTTCACTCTATTTAAATCTTTGGAACCTCAAATGGAGCTTGATTCATTGGAGGTGCTCTGTAAATGATTGTTGAATGAGAGGTGGGCTTTCATTTTGTACTATGGAAATTAAGCTTAGAGTAACATACATTTTTTTTCCTCTTAGAAAAAGGATCGTTTCAAATGCTGTAGAACAGTCAGAAAGAATTAGGATAAGAAAAAGGCCATGAGATAGTCACCTTTAGTAAGAGAGGAGTTTGTGTCAAGCAGTAGAAATGGCAGCCTGATTTTAAGGTGGGGAAGAAGTGAACAGAGAAGAAATAGCCATAGCCAGGGGTGATCATCAGTTTGAGAAGTGAAGTGATAAAGGAAGGTGAAAATGGAGGCCACTTCAGCACTTGAAGCAGTATAATGCAAATTAAAAAAAATATATATTTTACTGAGGCCGTTTGGGGTGAGTCTTCACCCTCTTGAGGCATCTGGGCCCCACAGAATACAGCTAGCCTCTTCCCAGTGGACTCGGGAATGGAGCCTGCGTGTCTTCGAGCTATTCAGGGCCTCATATGGCCACCCTGAGAAGAAAATGGACAGGAAGAAGGGTGGGAAGCAGATGGCTTTTTTAATCTATAGGATGAACAGTACCCCAGAGATGCAGGGTTCCCCTGCTCATCATTCTCCCCAGTGTGAGGGATGAGCAGAAAAGACAGAGAAGGGAAGAGTTTGGGGTGGTTAGAACACATGCCCCTTGCAAATGGAGGCACGTCTGCAGAGGTGGGGTACTTTTAAGCATCAAGTCTACACACGAGCAGTTCCAGTTTGGAAATGGCTATGGATGTGGAGGTTCTTCTGGGACCAGTCCTTTGTGCTTCTGGAATGTCCCTCCAACTCTTGAGGCAGGTCTCCTTAGCCAGGGATGTGTGGGAACACTCACCCTGATGCTGTAATACTGCAGAGTATCCAGACAACACACTTGGGGCTTTAGGTATCCCTGATGCAACTGCTGGCCTAGCTGTGGATTTGGAAAAGCACATCTGGGAGGTGGAAGGAGTGGAGGCTGGGTAGGCCAGGAAGACACCACAGGAGGATCAATTACAGTGATCAGCCTTTTGAGTCAAGGGCAGATGGGGTGGTATTTGGTTACAGCATTTTTAAATTTTTTTTATTTTCTTTTGATATTGGGGATTGAACCCAGGGTGCTTAACCACTGAGCCACATCCCTAGACCTTTTTGTATTTTATTTAGAGATAGGATTTTGCTAAGTTGCTTAGGGCCTCGCTAAGTTGCTGAAGCTGGCTTTGAACTCATGATCCTCGTGCCCCAGGCCCCCTGAGCCACTAGGATTATAGGTGTTTGCCACAGCGCTCAGCTGGTTACAGTATTCTTTTTTTTTTTTTTTTTTTTTTTTTTTTGGTACTGGGGATTGAACTCAGGGGCACTCAACCACTGGGCCACATCCCCAGCCCTTTTTTGTATTTTGTTAGAGACAGGGTCTCACTGAGTTGCTAAGTGCCTCACCATTGCTGAAGTTGGCTTTGAACTCGTGATCCTCCTGCCTCAGCCTCACAAGTGCTGGGATTACAGGCGTGCGCCACCGCGCCCGGCTGGTTACAGTATTCTTGATATAAAGAAACTGAGGAGTAAAGAATACAATTTGAATAAAAAAGAGAAGAATGTTATTTTTCTTAAATATTGACTTTTAAGTGAGAGAATATGGGAAAAATAGAAAAATAGATACAGCAGGTCTTTCATGCATGCATGCTAGCTTCTCCTTTCTGTATGACAAGAACATTTTTGGTTATGCATTAAGTAACTTTGTACTTCAAGTCCTATTAGTAAATCTTAGCCCTGAGATTCCAGAGGGCAGGGCTGGGTCTTAGGCCACTTTGTGTCTTCTGCCTTCCAGCTCAGCTTCTGAGCTATCCACCTTGCTTCTCATCTTTCCTGTGTAGAGGCCACCATTCCAAAAATGTTACTTGAATGCATTTTGAATGGACGGATGATTTACTTTGTAGATCATCTTTGTCCATCTGGGTGGGTCCCAGAGCTGAATTTGAAGAAGGTTAATTGGAGATAGGGCAGGAGTGTGATTGTGTGTATGTGTGTGTTTCATTAAAAATTTTCAGATCCCCAAATAAAGAATCTGCAAACTATTCAACGTTCTTTTGTTCAATATTCTGAACTATCCAGTACCTGCTGCTTTTATGCTAATGAGAAGTAATCATGCTTTGTATAAGTAACTTATCAGAAAGTCATCAAAGTGCTTGGCTGGGAAGATACATGGTGTTTAATCCTGTGTGGAAAATGGCGTTCTGGAAACCGATCAGCTTTTGAGCCTAGACATTCTGACACCAGGTCCCTTCAGTGCTGTTATTTCTTCGTAGCCCCTGAGGGCCCCCGGTAAGTTAGTGGATGACCAGAGTTCTTGGTTAGGGCTGTTTTTATTTCTCCCAATTGGAAAAAAAAAAAAAAAAAAAAAAAAAGCCCAAGATAATAGTTTTCTCATAAACCGGTTTTTCCTGGGGCTGAGAGCAAATGAAGTTGGATGGGGAATGGGGTGGGGCAGGGAAGGGGAAGCTGAAAGCTGAAAGGATTCTTTCTGGAAAATAGCACTTGCAGGCCATTTGTTCTTGAGCTCCATGTTCACTGGAGCAATTTGTCTGTGATAGGATTTCCATCCCCTGTCCCCCTACCTCACCTCCCTTTCACTTGTCCTTTAGGTCCCAAGAATTCGTCCTTTCTAGGTGCATCAGCGTGTCTTCTTGGTCACCGCCTCTATCCCTGGCCTGCTAATGGTAAAGCCCACGAGTTTCTCCACCTTTTCTACTTTGCAAACTTTCATGATTCACGTATTTCAGGTTTTTGATAAATTTAACTTCTGTTAACCAGAGGAACACAAATAGGTATTAACTAAATTAATGACCATTTGGGAAGCCACAACCTTAAAAACAATCTTGAAAACATATATGTTCCTTCTCCTTCTCCTCCTTCTTCTCCTTCCAGTGCTGGGGACTGAACCCAGACCTCACCCATGCCAGGCAAGTGGTCTACTGAGTTGCATTCCCAGCCCTTTTTATTTTGTTTTGGAACAGGGTCTCATTAAGTTGCTAAGGCTGGCATCAAAAATCCTCCTGCTTCATCCTACAGAGTAGCTGGGATTACAGGTATGTTCTTAATGGAGTTTAGTTTTTAATTAGATGTGAATGAATTGGGTGATCCTTTGTCTTGACTTCTCTAGAATGTTCTTTTTTTTGGGGGGAGGCGGGTACTGGGGATTGAAATCAGGGGCACTCAACCACTGAGCCACATCCTCAGCTCTATTTTTTATTTTTTTTAGAGACAGGGTCTCACTGAGTTGCTTATGCCTCACTTTTGCTGAGGCTGGCTTTGAACTTGCAATCCTCCTGCCTCAGCCTCCCAAGCTGCTGGGATCATAGGTGTGCACCACCATGCCCAAACATGTGTGTTCTTAGTGGAGTTTGTTTTTTAATTAGATGTGAATGGATCGGGGGATCCTTTGTCTTGCCTTCTCTAGAATGTTCTTGCAGGAGTTCAGGAGTCGTTTCTGGGGAATCAGCTGCCCTAATCTACTCCAGGCTGACTCTTAGATCAAGCTACTCTTGAGTTTTGTTAGCAGAGAATCAAATAGTCCTGCCACTAGGGCTATTTCCTATACCTGTTTCTATGGTCCCCAGAGATTCCCCTGAGCTGCTGGGCAGCCTTCTCTTCCTCTGGAAGCTTCTCCAGAGCTGGCTCCAGCTTGAGAAAGTCCTCCTCTATCCCTTGGCCAGTGCTCTTATTTGCTTGTCTGTGTTTTGTTCACCAGCTGGTGGTTGTTACAGTTCTACTCTTAGGTGTAGGTTTCTTTCTTTCTTTCTTTCTTTCTTTCTTTCTTTCTTTCTTTCTTTCTTTCTTTCTTTCTTTCTTTCTTTTCTTCTTCTTCTTCTTCTTCTTCTTCTTCTTCTTCTTCTTCTTCTTCTTCAGAAGTGGGCAAAACTTGTTTATTTCCTGGTTTCACCTGTGGCCTTCTGACCTCAGTGGCTGCTGCTATCATTTGGAAAATTCTCAAACTGGTTGGAGCAGATCTTGTCACTTCTTGTCTTAAGGTTTTTGCTGCTGTGTACTTCTAGATGTTCCTGCTTTCTGGCTGAAGGCTGCCTCCCGCCCAGCAGAGGCAACAGATGTAGTCAACAGAATGAACATACAGACTCCTCTTCCCACCCCAAGTTCACATCCCCCAAGTGTCATGAGTGAGGTTGTTCCTGTTGCCTACCCCTTCCCAGCTCCAAGTGAATGCGAGGGTCCGATATTATAATGTGCACAAGGTGAAGGAACAAAGAATTCAGGGACAGAAAACTTGAACTGAAATCCTCATTCCTTAGCTAACAGTTTGATCTTAGACATGTCTGTGTCCCCTTGAATTCCCATTTTCATCTTTAAAATGGGGATCAGAGGCCGGGCATGGTGGCGCACGCCTGTAATCCCAGCACTTTGGGAGGCTGAGGCAGGAGGATCGCGAGTTCAAAGCCAGCCTCAGCAATGGTGTGGCACTTAGCAACTTAGTGAGACCCTGTCTCTAAATAAAATACAAAAAAAAGACTGGGGATGTGGCCCAGTGGTCTAGTGCCCCTGAGTTCAATCCCCAGTACCACCAAAAAAAAAAAAAAAAAAAAAAAAAAAAAAAAAAAAAATGGGATCAGAGTATGTATTTCTTATCTACCTCATGAGGTAAAAAATATTAGCTCTCCACATGTGCATGGAAGCACTTGATAGACAAAGACATTATAGGAAGACTTCAGAGGATTTTAACACAGAAAGAGGCACTTTGTAAACTGTTTAAATGTGAAGGTTTATTATTAGTGTTAAATACAACACATTAGTATGCAGTATCTTGAATGAATTGAAAAGAGCAGCCAGAATTTGCACTCAGGGAACTGTTCCCTGATGTCACCTGTAGGTCCTCTGTGAGGCTTGGGCACAGCGACTGTTATCACTGGTGGTTACTGCTCAGGCTTGGATCTGTCATTAGGTCTGTGGCACAAAGGAAGCAGAGATCTGGTTCAGGCAGGAAACAAAGCCAGTGAATGAATCCCTGAGTGTACCAGAGAGAAGAGACAGCGGGGCTTCTGTTTGATGTGGGGGCTCATTTGGCCCCGGGTGAAGATACAGACCAAGTAGAAGAGACATCTAAAGCAGAGAGGGCATGAACAAAGTTTGGAGGAATAAATGTGCATAGTATATTTAGGGGGCACAGTGATTCAATGTAAACAGAGTAAGGGGCTCAGGTCGAACTTGTGCCAGAGACCCTGGTTTCATGTTCTAAGTAAGACCTATTGTGTCAGGCATGGAACTTAGGACTTCATTCCATTTCCTTATAGGAGAACTTAGAGAGGGTGTTAACCTGGGAAAAGGCATATTTAGAGCTGCTGTAGAAGATAACAGGTGGCAGCTAGAGCACAATTAGTATGTGGGGGCCACCTTGCATCAACCTGTAAGAGCAATTGTACACGTCATTCCCCAATGTCGGTTTCATTGTCATCAGAAATCAGCCATGGTGGGAGTATTCACCACAGAAACTGGCAGATGATCCAGATCAGTTCCCCTAAACTGGTTTCCAGGAATATGAGCAAAGTTAAAGGGTTATTTCAATAAGGCGAGGCTTTAATAGTTTACAAATCTGAGACGTCTGTTAAAATTCCTTCAGGTAGCCGGGCGCGGTGGCGCACGCCTGTAATCCCAGCACTTTGGGAGGCTGAGGCAGGAGGATCGCGAGTTCAAAGCCAGCCTCAGCAATGGCGAGGCACTTAGCAACTCAGTGAGACCCTGTCTCTAAATAAAATACAAAAAAGGGCTGGGGATGTGACCCAGTGGTCGAGTGCCCCTGAGTTCAATCCCTGGTACCACAAAAAAAAAAAAAAAAAAAAAAAATTCCTTCAGGTGCTACCCCACATGGCATGAGTTAGAATCTAGGATGAGCAAAGGAAGTAGGAACCTATTTTTAGTTTTTAGTTTTTTTTTTTTTTTCCCCCATAATGGAGATTGAACTCAAGGCCTCGTGCATGTTAGACAAGCGCTGTACCACTGGGCCAGAAAATTAATTTTTAATTTAAATCTACTAAATCCAGGATTTTAATACAATATTGAAGTCTAGCACTTTCTATTTATAAACACATTACCCTACTTTAATCAGTAAACTTTTTTTTTCTTGCTTTTCATGCAAATATTCAATTGCCCTTCCTGTACCACAAATCCTTTTTAACCCCACACTTCCATCTCCTGTGGTCTACTAAAGCCCAGGATGCAGTGGTGAATGGCACTTTCCGTGGCATGAGATTGGATGCCAAGTGGGGCTGTCCTCAAGGCTAGGGGAGGAGTGCAGTCCCGGAGAGGGCTTCTCTCTCTTCTCCAAGGGAGGCTGGGTATGAGGTGGGTGAGATACCCCCATTCTCAGTCCATTGATGAGAGTAGAAAACAGAACTTTTAAGCAAAAGTTGAAGATTTAAAAACTCAGCCAGGTCTGTATGAAAGAAGTAGGGTGAAAATAGATGAGTATGGACACTGGAAAATATGGAGCCAGATCCCATTGCTGCAGAGGAGGAGTATGATCCCATAAAAGTAGCACAAGTCACTGGAGACCTGGAGAACTACTGTGCATTCATTGTTTAGGAAGCTACAGAAAGATGTGCTCTACTAAAATGAGACAATTACCCCAGAAAGCGAGTGATAAGGCATGGTGGCAAACAGGGGCCTGACACAGGAAAACCGAGCAGATGTTTGGAGGATCATCACCAGGGTCAGTTCCAGGAAAACTGTGCAGCAAACTTTAATAATATCATCAGTTCCTCCATCAACAGGTTTTGATATGAGTTCTTCAATTTCTTTCTCCAATTCTGTACACCTGGATTTAGCTTTCTGTAATAGCATTATTTGCTTCTTGGCAAACTTGATGAGCTCTTCCATTGGCAATGTTTCCAACTTTCCACTCTTCAGGGACCCTGCTAGTCAAGTATTCTCTTCACCATAGAGGCTCCAGTCTGAGGGGTGGCTGGTCAGGCCACCCCATCCTGAACAGGATCGATCCTCTATCACTGTGTGCACTCTGAGGACCAGGGGGACCAGGAACCCACAATCCCACCCAGGAAACTAATTTTAAAAGTTTCAAGTGATTCTCTAACAAAACACAAAAAAGGGCTTTTTTTGAGTGCCCCTGGGTACCAAAAAAAAAAAAAAAAAAAAAAAAAAAAAAAGTTTCAGGAGGGGTACTGGGGATGGAACTCAGGGGCATTTGAGCACTGAGCCACATCCCCATTTAGAGACAGGGTCTCGCTGAGTTGCTTAGCGCCTTGTTTTTGCTGAGGCTGGCTTTGAACTCGCAATCCTCCTGCCTCAGCCTCCTGAGATGCTGAGATTACAGACGTGCGCCACTGCGCCCGGCTCGAGTGATTCTTAGGCAACCAGTGTGATGTTGCTCTTTGGACCAGGGCTGGAACATTTTGGGTAGAGAGGATGGATATAAAAGGTGTTTCAGAGGTAGGAAACAGAACTCAATGAGAGATCAGAGGTAAGGAGTGGCAAAGAGGGAACTGCCAAAACTGAGTTTCTTAGGACAACCAAGCAGATGAATGGCATATTGATGACTGAGCTGAGGCAGGCAGAACTGAGCTGTTGGGGAGAAGAAAAGGCTGTAGGAGGGGAGTTCTGGACTTGCTGTTAGAGGAGCCTAGGAGGACTTGGGGGATACTTTGGAACTGGAGTGATATAGGAACCGGAGGGTGGTGGAGCAGTTGGAGGGGGAGACACAGGTTGGAAGTGAGCATGTGTTCGTGTTGAGGTCGTGGATTTGGATGAGATTGTGGGAGGAGAGTGTGTGGTGTGGGAAGAGGTCAGAGCTCCAGAAACGACCTTTCAGAGATTGGTAGAGGAAGAGAAGCTATGGAGAGATCAAGCAAACAGCAAAACAGCAGTTTGTGTATTGATTACAAAGCCAACAGGTCCTAGGCAGTAGGGTGCCTTAGGTGTTTTCGACGTTTCCAGAAACCACACAGGCAATTTTCTATATCAAGGCCACCTAAGACATGAAGTTTGCTTGGCTCGAATTCTGTCAGCCCCATGTGGTGAGGCATGTTATTCAATTCTGACCTGAAGTTCTGAATGATACTTGTGTATCTTTGATTAGGAACACACACATATGCAAATTAATTGGAGGCCAGGACTGTTTCAATTGTTGTGTCTTCCAAAACATGACAGTTGAAGTATTCTTTTATTTATTTATTTATTTATTTTGGTACCGGGGATTGAACTCAGGGGCACTCAACCACTGGGCCACATCCCCAGCCCTTTTTTTGTATTTTATTAGAGACAGGGTCTCACTGAGTTGCTGAGTGCCTCGCCATTGCTGAGGCTGGCTTTGAACTCACGATCCTCCTGCCTCAGCCTCCCAAGTGCTGGAATTATGGGTGTGCGCCACTGTGCCCGGCAGTTGAAGTATTCTTTTTTTTTTTTTTTTTTTGGTACCAGGAATTGAACTCAGGGGCACTCGACCACTGGGCCACATCCCCAGCCCTTTTTTTTTTTTTTTTTTTTGTATTTTATTTAGAGACAGGGTCTCACTGAGTTGCTAAGTGCCTCGCCATTGCTGAGGCTGGCTTTGAACTCGCGATCCTCCTGCCTCAGCCTCCCAAAGTGCTGGGATTACAGGCGTGCGCCACCGCGCCGGCTTGAAGTATTCTTGATGGGAAGGAAGTTTGTGTGTTGTAGGGAACAGAAACACCCTCTCTGTGTCTTGTCTTGCTCTTGTGAGAGAAATCGATGGAAAAGAAACTTGAGCGTTTTGGGTAAAGGGACAGTATCAAGCTACTTGTCCAAAATAAGGTTTTGGAGTTATCTGTTCATAAATGGGCTTCTATTTGCTTTGGGTTGGAGACCTTTCTGCAGCTTCCCACCACTGACTTATTTCCCCAGTACATTGCTCTGGAATGGCAAGCAAGGGATTTTCTTGGCAGGGAAAAGACACAGGCAGAAGGGCAGGAGTAAGGGGAGGCATGGGTGTGGAGGCTGGAGGAGGCTGACCTCTGAACTCCACTACCCAGAGTCTCAACCAATTCTCATTGACTTTGAGTTCTGGGAAGCAACTTGGTTGACCACATTACCTCCTGAGTAAAGGTTTACTTCTGAGTGACCTAGTTAATTTGTATTTACTTTCTTAAGAGTGCCTAAGATTTCACTGTGAAGCTAAGTAGTGATTGGGGCTGAAGAAACTACTAGGATGTGTGAAATGAGAAAAAAGTGGCGTGTTCCTTTGATTAACCCGAGAGAGTTGGAGCTGACAACTCTTGCCCCCATTCTCAGAAACCATTTCAGGAATATAATGGGGTAAGTATAATTCTTTTAATTGTGTTTGGTGTGAGTCAGAGAATTCTGTTGTGACTGAGGTGTCTTTTACCCTTTGTGAGAACTAACTTAGAACAGGGCATTGGAAAGAAAATTTAATTTCCCCTATCAGTGCTTGATTATCTGTATTCATGACAGCCAAAGACTGGCATAAAAATGTAAAACTTTTATATAGAGAATTAGAAAGACAGAAAGAACAAGTAAAAAGGAAAGTCTTAACCTTGGATTTAAAATATTTTTCCTACTTTCACCTGTAATGTCTATTTGGGAGAGCCACATTCTTTTCTGTCTGGCTTGGAGGCATTATCAAGCATGGGACACAGCTTCCTGGCCCTGAAAAACTGAGAGCTGGACCATGACTTTGGCATGAGTGTGTGGCAGAGGAGGGCTGGAAGTGGTGGATTTCACTCTGGTGGTTTGGAAGCCCACATATATCAGCCTAGTGCCTGAAACATAGGGAAAACAGGGATGAATGTATGGCTCATTACAAATGCAAACTGAGCAGTGGGTTCCTTGAGGCCTCGGGCCTTGCTCACTAATCTAGGGTACTTTACAGCATGTTTAGAAATGTTGAACAAGGAGGGAGAATGAAGTATACACTAGCTTGAGAGTATGCAGGGATTCCTTCTAGACTGGCCAGAGAGTACCTGGTGAAAGTGGAGACCTTGTAAGCACAGCAAGAGAAAATAGGGTCATTCATCTCATGCCAGTCAGAATGGCAGTTATCAAGAATACAGACAACAATAAATGTTGGTGAGGATATGGGGGGGGAAAGGCACACTCATACATTGCTGGTGGGACTGCAAATTGTTACAACCAATCTGGAAAGCAGTATGGATATTCCTTAGAAAACTGGGAATGGAACCACCATTTGACCCAGTTTTCCCACTCCTCAGTCTGTACCCAAAGGACTTAAAAACAGCATACTAAGCCAGGCGTGGTGGCACACACCTGTAATCCCAGCACTTGGGAGGCTGAGGCAAGAGGATCACGAGTTCAAAGCCAGCCTCAGCAATGGTGAGGCATTTAGCAACTCAGTGAGACCCTGTCTCTAATAAAATACAAAAAAGGGATGGGGATGTGGCCCAGTGGTTGAGTGCCCCTGAGTTCAATCCCTGGTACCCCCCCCCCCCAAAAAAAAAAAACAGCATACTACAGTAACACAGCCACATCAATGTATCAATGTTCATAGCAGCACAATTCACAATAGCTAAATTGTGGAACCAACCTAGATGCCCTTTAATAGATGAATGGATAAAGAAACTGTGGTATATATACACAATGGAATATTACTCAGCACTAAAAGAGACTAAAGTTGTGACACTTGCAGGTAAATGGATGGAATTAGAAAATATCATGCTAATCAAAGTAAGCCAGTCCCCAAAAACTAAAGGCCGAATGTTTTCTCTGATAAGTGGATGCTAATCCATAATGGGGTGGGGGGGCATGGGATAAGTGGAGGTACTTTGGATACGCAAAGGGGAGGGGGAAGGGGACATAAAGGTAGGAAAGATGGTGAAATGAGATGGACATTATTACCTTAGGTACATGTATGATTGCATGAATGGTGTGATCCTACTTTGGGTACAACCAGAGAAGTAAAAACTTATACTCCATTTGTGTATAATGAATCGAAGAGCATTCTGTTGTCATGTATAACTGATTAGAACAAATAAATAAATTAAAATTTAAAAAAGAGAAAATAGGGTCAGATATTTGTGCATTCATTCATCAGACATTGGTTGCACGTGTAATAAGTGCTAGGTAGAGCGCTAGACATTGGGGATTGAAAGAAATGACAAACAAAAAAACAGATTCTTTGTTCTCAAATAATTTATAGTGTGGTAGAAGGTACTGGGATGTGAATTATTAATTACCGAATCCTGAGAAATATGATAGTTTTTATGAAAAAGTGAGTGAAGGGTGATGTAGGACCATGGTGTGGGTAACAGCCATCAAGGAAGTTTTCTTTGAAGAAGTTTTACTTTTAATAGTCATGATAATGAGTGCTTACTCAAGGCCAAATACCTAAATATCTTATGAGTATTCACTTATTTAATTCTGACCACACCTCTATATTGTAAAGGGACCATTTTATGGTATACAATATAGAGGTTGAAATTGAGTGGCATAGGTGACGGTCGATGGCAGGTTATCTAGTGCTAGGGCGCACGCTCCATTTCTAAACATTGCTGCAGCAGGGGAATTAGCGGGTCAACTAAGGGAGTAGGGGACAGCCCGGGCTGGGAGAAGAGCGTTCTCAGGTGAGAGCTAGTACTGTGGCAGGAGTGGGGCAGGAGGGAGCTGGGAAGTGAGATAACAATCAGATTATGAGGCTTTTATTGCTGAGATAAGGAGTTTAAACTTTGTTCTGAATTTATGGGAAGAACTGAGATTTTTTTTTTTCTAGGCAGATGCTCTACTACTGAGCCACACCCCAGCCAGCCTCAGGGATTTTAAGCCAGGGATAGAATCTGCATGTCATGAGGTTACTGTGTCAGGGTCCAGGGCAGACACAGAGAAAGGCTATATTTCCTCTGTAGGGGAAGTAATTCAGTGGTTCTGAGCTCTCTTGAATATCCAACAGAAAAATTCCACTGGATATGTATGCTATATAAAAATAAGTATTATGAAGATTTGTGGGATACTCATTTATTTTTTTTGTTAAGCCTTCTGTTGATTGTTTATATCAGTCAGTTAATTTAATCTTCACAACAGGTCTATGAAACTTCTTACATTTTAACAGACAAGAGGATGGAAGCCAGGCGCGGTGGCGCACGCCTGTAATCCCAGCACTTGGGAGGCTGAGGCGGGAGGATCATGAGTTCAAAGCCAGCCTCAGCAATGGCAAGGCACTTAACAACTCAGTGAGACCCTGTCTCTAATAAAATACAAAAAAAAAAAAGGGCTGGGGATGTGGCCTAGTGGTTGAGTGCCCCTGAGTTCAATCCCCGGTTCCCCTCCAAAAAAAAAAAAAAAAGAGGATGGGAACGTGGATTGAGCTTATATAGGTGCTTTGAGTTCCTCAGAAAACAAGTGGCAGAGCTGGAACTTAAATCCTGGGTTTGATTTGGAAACTTCTATATCACTGCGCTCTAATAATAAAGCTCTCTGTGATGGAGGAAAATGGACGTGTGGAAACCACTAGCCACATGTGGATATAGAATACTTGAAATGAAACCTGCTGCTACTGAAGAATTAGGTTTCTAATTAATTTAAATGTATATATGACTACTGGCCATTGTATTGGGCAGCTCGGCTCTCTGCAATCTTTGGGAGTTATTAGCATCTCCATCATAATTAAAGACAGGTGTGGATACAATTGCCCAAGGAGATGTGTTGTGGTGGATTTTAACCTCTTATTTGTCCCAGGCATATTTGAAAATGAGGAGAGCTATCAACCTCTCTCATGAATGGACAATATTATTGCAGAGTGTCTTGATAACAATTTCACAGGTCCCTGAAACTTAGTTTCTCTGTTATAAAGTGGGGAAAAAGAGCCCAATGGCATGTTACCTCCTTGAGAACAGAGACCTTGGTTGATGTTTTAAGTCTCCTTATCCAGTGTCTAGATATAATGTCTAGTACATAGTCACTGCTTGATAATTTACTAAAGGAATGGCTGACTGAGTCCTGAGGAACACTTCCATTTAAAGAGCTTACGAAACTCCCTAAAAAAGAGAAGATGGCAGCAGAAGTAGGAAGAAGAGAGGATGGTATTGCAGAACACTAGGGTAGGTACAGTTCTAAGCTTAGGAATAATTATGTATGTCAGACATGCCTGGGTCATCCGAAAGATTAGGATTTAACGGTTGTCTTGGTTAGTACAGAGGTCCCCCATATAAACATATAAATAAATACATATCCCTGAACAGTTCAGACACTGCCTTAGTAAATTTAGGGAGGGGCCTACCTAGTAAATCTGCACAGCAAAGCTCCCAAGTTTATTAGGTTTTGACCAAAGTATAGCAATCACCAAGCAGTGTATTATTTCAATGGCCATAGAGTGAAGGGGAAATAAAAGGGTTGAGCAGGACCTATAAAAGTCCGATGTGGGCATGTTTTCGAGAGGGGTGTAAAGAACTGTTAGGAGAGAAAAGTGTGTATGAATCACAATGAGACAGGAGACATTTAACTGGGTTCTGAATCCCTGAATCTTGCTCAGCTATCCCCCTTGCTGCACACTCCCTGAGGATCCATTAAGCAGAAGCAGCACTCCTAACCCGATAGGCAGGTTATCGGCTGTCACCCAGAGAAAACTGTTCCTCAGTAGTAGTGTTTGAGAGTCCGGAGGAATGTTGTGTAAGAAGTTGGCAGTCATTAGCAGCGCCCCAGTCACATCTGTTTACTTATTTTCTATTATTAGACTTTCCCATACTTACTTGCCAGATAACAAACAGAAACTATTCTTTATTCTCTACCTGCCTTCTATAACCCGAAAACCTCTTTCCTGCCTAAACTGAAATTGTAAACACCAGAGTTATTTAACCTGTGGAAATAATTTGGCATAAACACACAGTTCTATTTTCCATGATGTTATGGCTTTACTTTTCAGGCCAGTGTCTCTCAACATTTTTACCATGAAGGGGTCTCTTCCACATTGGATGTTTCAACATATTTATCTATCTGCCAAACTAACTGTGAGTGTAAAGTTGGATCTTTACCACCTACCAAGTTCCATATACTGCCCCACACGCTTTCTGTCCATTTCTAACCCTCACCGCAGCCTTTAATACATGCCTGGTTATGCACATCTCATATTTAGGAGAGTTAAATCGCTTACCCTGTCTCCCCCTGCTACATGGAAGAGTCAGGACGAGAACTTGCATCTCCCTGACTGCAAATCCTGAACTCCAGTACTGCAATTGTATTACTCACAACTTAATCCTCATTTCAGTTCTATAAATTGAGGATTAAGTTGTGAGTAATCACAATAAATCATTTTTTGAGGAATTAGGCTAAGAGAGTATAACCCAGCTGGCCAACTGGTATAGGCCAATTAGAAGCAAAGCAGGGGCAAACTCACACTTGTCTGTCAACATGCTGTCCCTACTATATCCACTGCTTCAATTTATTTCCTTTTTTTTTTTTTTTTTTTTTTTTTTGGCACCAGGGATTGAACTGAGAGGCACTTGACCATTGGGCCACATCCCCAGCCCTTTTTTGTATTTTATTAGAGACAGGGTCTCACTGAGTTGCTAAGTGCCTCACCGTTGTTGAGGCTGGCTTTGAATTCGTGATCCTCCTGCCTTAGCCTCCCAAGTGCTGGGTTTACAGGCGTGTGCCACGGCGCCTGGCTCCTCTTTTCCTCTTTTTATTAATCAAAGACATCTACAGTGTCCCTCAGACACTCCCCCCCCAGCTCATACCAGGGATTGAACCTAGGGGCATTTAACCACTGAGCCACACTCCCAGTCCTTTTCTTTTCTTTTCTTTTCTTTTTTGTGGTACCAGGGATTGAACTCAGGGGCACTCGACCACTGGGCCACATCCCCAGCCCTTTTTTGTATTTTATTAGAGACAGGGTCTCACTGAGTTGCTAAGTGCCTCGCCATTGCTGAGGCTGGCTTTGAACTCGCGGTCCTCCTGCCTCAGCCTCCCAAAGTGCTGGGATTACAGGTGTGCGCCACCGCGCCTGGCAGGAGTCCTTTTCATTAAAAAAAAATATATATATTTATTTATTTGCTTTAGTTGTACACAATACAATGCATCTATGTTTACGTGGTGCTGAGGATTGAACCTGGGCCGTGCACATGCTAGGCGAGTGCTCCATCACTGAGCCACAACCCCAGCCCCCCTTTTCATTTTTTATTTTGAGGCAGGGTCTTGCTAGGTTGCTTAGGGCCTCTCTAAATTGCTAAAGCTGGCTTTGAACTTGGCAATCCTCCTACTTCAGCCTCTTGAGTGCCTGGAACTATGGGCGTGCACACTTGGAGCCTTTTCATGCTTCCAATTAACATGAGATAATTGGTGCTAGATGGCAGAGTGCAGCCCAAAGCAAAGAACAGCCATACATTAGAACAGCCACACATTAGCCTACATGGCCTTAGTGTGGGTAAATGTATGGCTCCCTTCAGGCTGTGGGAATAATGAAGGGCAGTTTGCACACACCTGTGACTGTTTAGGTTCACCTGAATCTCAACCCGCTAAGAGGCCTTGGGCCTTGGGGTGTTGTCTGGGAGAGAAAGAGCTTAATTTTTTTTTTAAATACACTTATTTTATTTATTTTTATGTGGTGCTGAGGATTGAACCCAGGACCTCGCACGTTCTAGGCGAGCACGCTACCAACTGAGCCACAACCCCAGCCAGAAAGAGCTGATTCTACTTAAGAATTGCTTGTTCAGAAAGGTTGCCAGATTCAGTTTCCCTAGCTGTCAAAGCTGTCGTGCCTTCCAGAAGGCACCAGGATATCTCCCTGGTGTCTTGTGGCTTCTGCATGTGTCCTGGATTGGGGGATGAAGGAAGGGAGATCAGTGGAATCATGAGAATTTGCCCAGCCTGCATTTCGGAGTTCCTGGTCACAGCCTAGTGAGTTCCTGCCTTCTGGAGCATGCTTTGGCTCAATTTGTGTTGGAGTTTTCCCCAGCCCTTTCCAATGTGGCTGGTACTAAAGTGACCTTCTAGGATAAGCTCCTCACATGCTGGTTAACAAAAGCAGGATTCTGCTTCACCTGGTTTCTGTCTGGAGTATTCTGATATTGTCAGAAGAGCTTCCCCACTTCATTGAGTAACACAAGCTAACATTCTAGAATTTAATTTATGCAGTGATTTTTTTTTTTTTTTTTTTTTTTTTTTTTTTTTTTTTAGTCTGAAGCTTGAATTCATAACAGAAGGAATTTAAGTCATCCCAGTGCCTTGTCTAGCTGTCTTGGGAGGAATGGCAAACAGACGCTTATACAAATTCACTTGGTTTTAGCATTAAGCCATCTTTCATCATCTTGTGCTCAGGCAATCATTCCAGAAATCCTTGTTTAGAGCTTCTTTTTCAGGCTAACAGACATTTTCATCTGTTAGTGCCATCTGCTGGACTTTTTCCAAGCTTTTTTCTGACTTCTTTAAGTCAGATTAGACACAAAAGACTTGATTAATGTGGGGTGGATGGGGACATGGTCCTTGATATTGTGGCCTTTGCCCCTTCCTCTGTAAACAGCCTACTGAAATGGTTGCTTTTGACATGGCCTTGAATTCATTAGGGGTGCAGTATGAGTTGCTTAGGGTCCAGGTGGCCTGAATCATTTGAATGCATTCATATAAAAGGGTGTACCAGTCAGTTTTGCAATACTATAATAAAATGCTTGAGAAATTTAAGTTGCAAAGGGAATAGGTTTATTTTGGTTTATGGTTCTAGAGTTTCCAGTCCAAGATTGGGCGGTCCCACTGCTTTGAACTTCTGGTGAGGGCAGTACATCCTGATGGAACGTTGGCATAGCAAACTGCTCACCTCTGTGAAAAAGATAGGAAGAGACCAGGGTCCTGCAACCCCTTTGAGGCACATTCACGATGACTTGAGGACCTCCCAGTACCCTTTCCCACCAAAAGGCCTTAATACCTCCAATGATGTCATCCTGAGGACTTTTAAGGGACACAAACCATTGTGTTCTATTCCTGGCCCCCAAATGTTCATGTCCATCTCACAATGCAAATACATTTATTTAATTCTCAAGAGCCCCAAAGAATGAACTATTCTGAATCTATGGAAATTCTGCTCAACAATATTATTTCATGGGATTGAGTTAGAAGAGGGGTTGGCATTATTTAAGACTGTTATAAAACAAACTCAAAATATGAGAGGAGAGAAGACCAAACCCCTGGTCACAGCCTAGTGAATTCTTGCCTTCTGGAGCATGCTTTGGCTCAATTTGTGTTGGATTTTCCCCAGCCCTTTCCAGTGTGGCTGGTACTAAAGTGACCTTGAATTCATTAGGGGTGCAGTGTGAGTTGCTCAGGGTCCAGTTGGAGGAGGAAAGATGGCACCATAGATTTGCCTGCAGTTCTTCCAGCTCAGTGTTCACCTCTGAAGAGTTCCTGGAAACTCCAATTGGTGTCACCACCCACACTTTGTCCCTTTGTGGTGTTGCTGCTTCCCAGTATACAGTGCATACCTGTGCCTCCTAGATGCAAGCGGGGAGGGGGGCAGTTTGTCCCCTGCTGGCGGGGGGGGGGCCCTGTCATAGTGCTCCGTGCATGGAAAACAGTGGAGCCCAACAACAGTGCTTTCTTTTTCTCATTTCTGTTTGTCCTGAATGGATCCAGTTTTAAGTGTCACTGCAAAAACTTGTTAAGACATTCTTCTCTTACTGACCACAGAGGAATGGCTGTTTGTATTCTGTGGTCTCAAAGCCTTTCATAGGTACTTCTGAACATTACCATTTGCTACTTTCAAATGTAGTTATACTGAACCCTACCTTCCAGATTGCAGGCACCTTGAGAGCAGGATCCTTGTTAGATTAATGTCTTCATCTCTCTCTCTTTTTAAAAAAATTTCTATAACTCATTAAACAATGCCTTGCTCGTGGTGATGACCACTAGCATTTTGCATCAGTTAATACATGTGCCAGACACTGCTCTCCATGCTTCACTTGTTTGTTCTTAAAACCTCACAACAGCCTAACAAGGGAAGTACTATCACGACATCTCTTTCCATTTGATAGGTAAGGAAAGTGATGTTGAATAAATTGCTCAGGATCATGTAACTAGGAGTGGAGCTTGCATTCAATTCCAGGCTGCATAATTCTAGACTCTTAACCACTGCCTCAATGCTGCCTCCTGTTGGCATAGGTGCACATAAAGTGCATTCTATAAATACTTGCAGGTTGGTATACCCTGACCAATAAATAATTTGAAGGCAACTCAATGTTGTCTTAATCTCCTCCAACCGAACTTTCTAAGCCATGCTAAGGTCAGAAGGGGGCTCCAGAAGGCTTAGCCCTGGTTTGGGTTCTTGATGCTCTATATTGGGCAGCCCAGTTGTGATTCTGGTTTGGAAGCTGACAGTGCCATCTACTGGGCTAACTTGATAATATTAGCTCAATTATTTTTCTGAAACCTTGGTAACATTGCCATTTAGGTCTGGGAGCCGCCTTAGCTAGCAGGAGGGCAGTGTCAGTGGAAAGAACCAGCCTATCCTGGCTCAAATGGGTCAAGGTCAATCAACCTCTTCCTTGAAGAGACTGTAAGGTTGATGGTCATTTGGGTTTGTTGAACCCCGTTGACTGTTGTAAATGGGATAAAACATGGGGCTTCATGTACCCCTCCTCCTGCTTCTCCTCACAATGGCTGCCCGAAGTGTAGGTCACTACTCATTTTTGTCTCTGGAGCTGTGTCTAATTTGGAATGTGAGTTCCAGCCATCTGTGGGTTGCCTACCACAGAATAATACTTATCCCAGATTGTATAGAAGAGAATGCTTGATGCACACAACAGTCAATACTATATGTCAACAATATTACAGTGAGATTTTGTTATGAGGAGTTTTTTGTTTTTTGGGTTTTTTTTGGTACCAGGGGTTGAACTCAGAGGCACTCGACCACTAGGCCACATCCCCAGCCCTTTTTTGTATTTTATTAGAGACAGGGTCTCACTGAGTTGCTAAGTGCCTCGCCATTGCAGAGGCTGGCTTTGAACTCTCGATCCTCCTGCCTCAGCCTCCCAAGTGCTGGGATTACAGGCGTGTGCCACCACACCCGGCTTATGAGGAGGTTTTTTTTTTTTAAATATTTATTGGGCTGGGGTTGTGGCTCAGCAGTAGAGCGCTCGCCTAGCACGTGCGTGGCCCGGGTTCGATCCTCAGCACCACGTAAATGCATTCCATTGTGTACAACTAAAGCAAATAAATAAAATTTTTTAAAATTTTTATTTATTTAAATAAATTTTTTAAAATATTTATTTATTTGCTTTAGTTGTACACAATGCGGTTACGTGGTGCTGAGGATTGAACCTGGGCCGCACACATGCTAGGCCAGCGCTCTACCGCTGAGCCAGGACCCCAGCTCCTGAGGAGTTTTTAATAGTTAAGTTTGTTGCAGCTGGCAGGGAAAATGATGAACGGACACTCCACAGTAGAAAAGCAGTAAAAAAGCACTTGGCATAAAAGGAAAAGAAAAGGATTGCGTAGGTACTTAGCTCTGCCATGCAGCTGGAGGCTTTTGTGTAGGTGTTGTTCTGGTTTTTGGTGTGTGTGTATGTGTGTGTATGTGATTCCTTGTGTGTATGAAAATGTTGATTTAATTTGCTTCCAAAGCCATTTACTTCTTGCTGGAAGAACAAAACCTTAAAGTGTGATTATAACTGTATAACTATAACCACAAACAATTCATGTACTCTTTTGGTTGAGATGAAATACTTTAAGATTGTTCAGTTTGTGGTTTGCTGGGAATCTAGCCTAAGGAATATACTCTAGAGATCAGATCGATACACCTATTGCAGTGGACAATTTTTTTTTTTTTTTCCTTAAACTGGGAATTGAAACCAGAGGAGGGGGTTACCACTGAGCCAAATCCCCAACCCTTTTTACTCTTTATTTTCAGATAGGATCTCACTAAGTGGTTTAGGACCTTGCTAAGTTGCTGAGACTGCCTCAAATTTGCAATCCTCCTGACAGCCTCCCAAATTGCTGGGATTACAAGCATGTGCCACCATGCTTGGCCTTATTGCAGTGAACAATTTATCAGAACAAAGAAATGATTTTGGTTATACTATTGTTTGGGTTATAGTGACATGTTAATGACATTTTTTGTCTTATTTTTTCTTACTAGTTTCTTCTCTCTTCATTTTCTTTTCTCTTGTTCTTTCTTTTTTTAAAAAATTGGATTGGATAACAAAGTGAAGGAATTTGAAGGCATTTAAAAAACCAACCCATGTTTATTATTAATTATGAGCTGTGTGTCAAATTTATGATTATGCAATTAAAATGATCTCGATTCATAAAAATATACATAAAACCCCAAATACCACAAAAATAGAATACCAAGAAAAAAAAATTTTAAGGCCACAAAAAAAAAGTAAACAAAATGGGGCGGGGGGGGGGGGGGGGGAGAAAATATACATTCTGATACTGCCAGATAAACAATGAAAATACAGACATTTGTGCTTCTTTGAAAATCTGGTAGTAAAAAAAAAAAAAAAAAAAAAAAAAAAAAACAGCATAGGGTATGATAATACTCATAAAATCAATAATAAAATTTAGTGAGTTTTTGGAAGAAAAAAATTTGCAGCCTGACACAGTGGCATATGACTGTAATCGCAGCCACTCAAGAGGCTGAGGAAGGAGGATCACAAGTTCAAGGCTAACCTCAGCAACTTAGCTAGATCCTTGTCTCAAAATAAAAAGTAAAAAGGCCTGGGGATGTAGTTCAGTGGTAGAGTGACTTAAGGTTCAATCCCCAGTACTAGAGGGAAAAAATTTTGTAGTAGGACTTTATTATTAATAAAATCTATTCATAGCTGGGCTCATGTACCTTTTCCCATGAAAGCTCCTTGGGTTCATGTTGCCAGTTTCGTGGGCTCCTGAAGTCTTTCCTCTACTTAACTTTCTCAACTCTGCCTCAACTCTTCAGCTCTGACACCGCAGCTTGAAAGTAATCAAGGTCACCACGTAAATGTCAAATGTGGCTGTGTTCCCATAAAGTGTCATTATGGATGCTGAAATTCAAATTTCACATCATGTTCAAGTGTCCTGAAATATTCTTTTTTGGATCCCCCCCCCCCAATTTTTAAAAATGCAAAAACTGTTCTTAGCTCACGGAACTGTATAAAAACAGATGGCTCTAGATTTGGCTTGCAGGCTGTAGTTTCCGGATCCTGGTTAGATGCCTGGAGTAGTTAATAACTGTTAATGGGGGGGCGGGGAATCGGTATTGATTTATTATATAGATGGTGTCATGAGGTGTCTGAACAGATTTTCTTACTCTGGAATAAGATGAAAGGCAGTTAATTCTATTTCACCTTAAGGGTGGAGTCTTCACAGAGTTCTGACCTTGAACTCTGGATGATCCTTCATCTTACCTGCCCAGCTGTGAGGAGTGGAGGGATTCCACCCTTCTTTTATTGCCTCACCCTTCTCAGCCCTTCTAGGAGGTTGAAAAGCTCACCAAGTGACCCCAGCCCCCATCTGTGAAGTCTTTTGCCTTCCTAACATTGCCTTCCTTCACACCCTGCTAAGCCTCTCCCTCAAGTCTGCACCAGTTCCTTAGGAGTCTCTGGTGGGATGAAGAAAAATGGAATCATTAACCCATCGCAGAGAGAGATTAAGAGGGCTGAGAAAGATGCCCTGGATGTGCATATATAACTGGAGAAGAACAGGGGCAAGGTGAGACCCTTCCTCTTTCAGCTTGGGCAGCAAATAATCCTCAGGTATCACGGGTGGAGTTTTTTTTTTTTTTTTTTTTTTCTTACCACGTTTGTGTCATTTCTCACACCCCTCCTCTCTCCTGAAACTCTAGTACACAATGTGTTTTTACGTCTCCTGTGAGCTAAAACTCTTTGCGCATGGGGGAACTCGTAGCTCTCAGTTTTGTAACCCCTTTTCTTTCTCTAGTTGAGGTCTAAGCGACCTCCCCCGGGGTTGAGAAAGAAGTTGAGCATTAACGTCCATATCCTGTGTCTTTCCCCAGCAGCCAGCAGAGCAGCCAGCAGAGCAGCCAGCAGAGCAGCCATGATGACGATTCAAGCAGGTTCCTGAGCCCTCGAGTGCGGGAAGAAAGGTGAGATCCAAAGGAGGGAGTGAGTGGGAGAAACATGACAGTGCTTCTGCATGGGCGAGGACTTTGGGATATGGAAGAGCCAGAGGAGAGCGCTAGACCTTTGTGTTTGGAGACTTGAGTGGAAAGACAAGCTGTTCACCCAAGAAATGAGGGCGCAACACCAAAGGCTGATGATCCTAAAAGCCTTTCGTGTTCAGCAAGGAGGGATGTCAACCTGTGGCAAACCAAACACTTTGGCAAGATTTTGGACTTAGAACTTTAGTCCTCTAGTCAGGCCTTCTGGGCTGGGTACAGCGTGGACAGTGCTGGGGGAGAGGGGGATTTTGTGCTGAGGAAGCTGCGGGTCTTGGGGTGGTGTGTATGTTGTGTCCAGTGGCGGCACCTTACCAGCCTGGTTTGCTTGGAATGCTTTGCATATGGTTGAGGCTAATGGTGGAGAATGAGGTTGGATAAGTAAGATACACAGAGACTAGGGAGGCTCCTAAATGCTCAGTGGAGGATTCCAGATACAACTATCTCTATGCTCAGATGTGATTCATGCCATGCTATGAGAGGTAGACCGAAGTGTGTTTGTGGTAACAAGTTAAACTTCTTTGCCCCCTGCAAAAGTCAATATATGTGTTTGGTGCTGTGGATTAAACTCAGGACCCTGAGCATGCTAGGCAAGTGCTCTGCCAAGTCTATACCATACTAATGTTGACTGAAAGGAGGTCTCAGGTGGCTTTCCACAGGGTCTCTGTTTTTGATCTAGTTCTGATGAAAAAGCCAAAAGTGCTTTTGCCACATTTATCAAACTTAAATAAAGCTTATGGAAATTTAATTAAAATCAAGATTTAATATGATTTCAAATAGAACAGTGGCTTCTATTGGGAACAATGGGAAACTAAAGAGAGACTTTTTTCAAAAAAAGTGATACCGCTGTTTACCGGTGACAAGTTCTGCTCCCCCAAATATTGAACATAAGCACGCTGAAGCAAGCATATGAAGCAGGATTTATTTAAAAAGGGGTAACATGGACTTCTCCCGGGAGGGAGAAGGGGGCCATTGCTGGTATTCTGGTATCCCAAGAAGCGAGGCAGTTCTGCCTTTTTTGTAAGTCCCAGGGCTTCCTTTGTTCTGCTCTCTTCCCCTTATCTCTCTCCTTCCTGGTTTGTCACCAGGCCCAGTGGGATGGCCGAAAGGGGAGTAGCAGTTGGGTTGAAGGGGGAAGGGCAGGATGGTGCAGCCCAGGGCACATTAACAACTTTAAAGCTCCCTGTAGGGAGGGGCAATTCCTGGAACAGGTTACCTTGGCAACAGGTTGGGGCCGGGGAAGGTTCTTGATTAGGGTGGAGGAAGGGCTCTGAAGGAATTAACATTCCAATTCCTCAGGGGACAGTCTCCCAACAGCCTTCAACTTCCCCGACTCAAAATTGGCTTTCTTGATCTGACCTGACTTGATTTACCTATCAGATTCTGGCTTCAAAAGGAAATATGATATTGTATATTAGAGGTTCCTTTCTTTAGTGTAGAGTTGCCATAATGATCCTAGTTTGATAGGATTTCTTTGTGTTTGTGGGGTACTGGGCACTTTGCACACACTAGGCAAATGCTGTACCACTGAACTATTCCCTCAGCCTTTTATTTTTATTTTAGTGACACAGGGTCTCACTAAGTTGTCCAAGCTGGACTTGAACTTGTGATCGATCCTCTTGCCTTAGTCTCCCAAATAGCTGGCATTATAGGTCTGTACCACCACACCTTGCTATTTGATAGGATTTCATGTGAAAAAGATCATTGGGGTTTTATTTACCAGCCAGGGCCAATAAAGGACAGGACATTTTGAAAGTTTTTAAATTCATTAATGGAAGCATCATGCACAGATTAAAAAAGAGAGAGAAAGAAGTCTTATTGTAGTGTATATGAATTTGATCATATCTGATGTATTAAGACCAGTTCTTTTTTTTTTTTTAATTTTTTTTGGTGGTAGTGGGGATTGAACCCAGGTCCTTGTACATGCGAGGCAAGCACGCTACCAACTGAGCTACATCCCCAGCCCCCTAAGACCAGTTCTTTGGAAATGGATATTAGAGTCCAGAAGAGAACCAGTTATGTCCTTATAAGAGCTGGTTGAAGGAAAGGGGTTGGGCCTGGAATAGAGAAGATTGAAGGTGACATTTTAAATATCTGAACGCATAAGAAATGGGACAGGTGTGAAGTTACAGCAAGAAGAGTTTCAGCTCAGGTTCACCATTTCTTTCTTTCTTTCTTTTTTTTTTTTTTTTGGTACCAGGGATTGAACTCAGGGGCACTCCCACTGAGCCACATCCCCAGCCCTTTTTTTTTTTTTTTTTTTTAAATATTTATTTGTTTGCTTTGGTTGTACACAATGCGTTTATTTGTACATGGTGCTGAGGATTGAACCCGGGCCGTGCACTTGCTAGGTGAGCGCTCTACCGCTGAGCCACAACCCCAGCCCTCAGGTTCACCATTTCCATGGGTAGAACTGATCAATGGAATAGGCCTAGCAAAATAATGTACTCCCCCTTTACAGAAGATTGAAGCCAAAGCCAGGGGGGTGTCAATTGACCTCTGATCCTTACCTCTAGATTATGAAATCTTGTGAGTTCTGCCCTCATTCTCAATTTTATGCCCATTATTAACCAAAATGAATGGTTCAGTTCATCAATTTGGACGGAGTGTATATGGAGAGTGTATATGGAGACGTGGGGCCCCAAAGGGGCAAAGACGAATTATTATTATCAAAATACTTACCCAGTTGTGATCTGAGAGCAGTTTGCTCTGTCCCCAGAGTAGCCTATACTCTCTTTGTAAGACTTTCTGGATTTCAGCAACTGTACTCTCAAATTGAGAAGGAACCCCAGCGGTCCTCAGCACAACTTCCTTCCTTCCCTGTGCTTGCACGCCAGTCAGCTGTGGAAGTGTACTGTCCCTTTCTGACTGGTGCCCCGTGGCCAATCACTCGCCCCACTTTCTTTTCTTTCTTCTTTCTTTTCTTCCATTTTCCTTTCTTTTCTCCTTCCCTCCCTATCTACCTATCTTCCTAGATTCCTTCCTTCCTTCCTTCCCTCCCTCCCCCTCCCTCCTTTCTTTCCTTCCTTCCCTCCCTCCCTCCCTCCCTCCTTTCTTTCCTTCTTCCCTCCCCCTCCTTCCTTTCTTTCCCCTTCCCTCCCTCCCTCCCTCCCTCCCTCCTTTCTTTCCTTCCTTCCCTCCGTCCCTCCCTCCTTTCTTTCCTTCCCCTTCCCTCCCTCCTTTCTCCTTCCTCCTTCCTCCCCCTTTTCCTTTCCTTTCTTCTTCTTTCTTTCTCTTTCCTGGGGATTGAACCCAAAGGCATTTCACCACTCAGTTACATTTCCAGTACTTTTTTTTTTTTTTTTTTGTGGTACCGGGGATTGAACTCAGGGGCACTCGACCACTGGGTCACATCCCCAGCCCTTTTTTGTATTTTATTTAGAGACAGGGTCTCACTGAGTTGCTAAGTGCCTCGCCATTGCTGAGGCTGGCTTTGAACTCGCGATCCTCCTGCCTCAGCCTCCCAAAGTGCTGGGATTACAGGCGTGCGCCACCGCGCCCCGGCTAACTTTTTGTTTTTTATTTTGAGATAGGGTCTCCCTAAATTGTGAAGGCTGGTCTCAAACTTGCAATCCTCCTGCCTCAGCTTTGGAGTTGCTGGCCAGCATTTCCTATTTCTCTACTGCTTGATGCATTACAGAGAAAGACAGTTAGTCTTTCTACTTTCTACTTTCCCTAAGACAATCTGTCTTCTATTGTGGGACAGGACTGCTAATTAGAGAGAGCTGTACCTCTTGCTGGCTATTTGGGACTCTACATTGATATAGATTGTACTCTAGCTCCTTCTCTGACTACTCTCTCTCTCTCTCACACACACACACACACACACACACACACACACACACACACACACAATGGTTCTTGCATCTAAATTTCCTCCTGGTGGATGAGGATGTTTTGCCTCAGCTGGCTCTGGGCAGAGTGAGGAACAGAGGAAGGTGAGAACTGCTCTTCCCATGGCGGCCTCCGTGGACACCGCCCACCTCAGAAACTCCAGGATGGTTTGTGTTCACTCTGGCCTCTCTGAATTAAGTCTTTTCTCAGTCAGTGCGTTTCTTCTGAAGAGAACAAGTTGCCAGAGCTCCTTTGTCACTAGCCTCAGCATCCAGTTCTTCCTCTAAGAAATTTCCACCCAATTTAAAGTTCTCTGGGGCATTTGGGAAGTTGCTCTGTGATGTCCCAGCCTGGGGCAAGTGGTGATAACCTGACTCTGGGGAGATTTTCTTCAGAGGTGGGGACCTGGCCAGGCTCCTCGCCTGGGGCCCCTTTGACAGACAGTGTACCCTTTCATTAATGACAGCATTTTCTACACTGTTGAGGCCTTTCTGTGATCTTCTCATTTATTCTTTGCCACTCTCCTGTGGGGCAGAGGGAGCTGATATTATCCAATGATGAGGTGGATATCATGGACCCTTTTCTGCAGTTGCTTCTAATACTCCAAACCACATGACCAATTACTTGATGAAAGGTCATCTCATAGAGCAGGCAAAAAACTAACATTGATTACTTATGTTTTAAAGATCAAAATTGCCATCTTTCAGTATAAGATGTACTTTCGGCTGGTGTAATAAAGCATTGGTTTTTCTTTTTCTTGTCTTTGCTTAGGGTTCAGGATAGCCACAATATTTAGAGACAAATAGCTACCCTGCTACAGTCATGCATTGCTTAACAATGGGCTGGCTGTTAGGTGATTTCCTCCTTGTGTGAACATCCTGGAGTGTATTCGAATTAAGATGGTGCCAATCTCCCTAGGCGGTAGATTTTTTTTTTTTTTTTTTTTTTTTTTTGGAACTAGGGATTGAACTCAGAACCTCATAATTGCTAGGAAAGTGTTCTACCACTGAACAACATCTCCAGCCCCTTCTATATTTTATTATTTTGCAGTACTGGGGACTGAACCTAAGGGTACTTTACCACTGAGCTACATCCCCAGCCCTTTTTATTTTGAGGCTGGATCTTACCTAAGTTGCTGAGGCTGGCCTCAAATTTGTGATCCTCCTGTCTCGGACTCCTGTAGCTGAGAGTACAGGCCACCATGCCTGATGTAGGCTATATAATTTTTTTTCCCTGCTGTTTCAATTTTAAATTCATTCTCCATTGTATAATCTTTTTTTTTTTTTTTTTTTTTTTTTTTTTTTGTGGTACCGGGGATTGAACTCAGGGGCACTCGACCACTGGGTCACATCCCCAGCCCTTATTTTTGTATTTTATTTAGAGACAGGGTCTCACTGAGTTGCTAAGTGCCTTGCCATTGCTGAGGCTGGCTTTGAACTCGCGATCCTCCTGCCTCAGCCTCCCAAAGTGCTGGGATTACAGGCGTGCGCCACCGCGCCCGGCTCCATTGTATAATCTTATGGAAGCCTAATATAGCACATGACTATATTGATAGGCAGTAGGTGAAATGCCTCAATGTGGTCAAACTTAAGGACTTGTTGGATTTTATTTTTTTCCCTCATTCACATCCATCTTCTGTCCTGAAGGCAAGTCTTCGGAACCATGACAGAGCAGGGGAGAGTGGTGGTGTGTGCGTGCACAGTGGAATACTGAACTCTAATCCATTTTCACACTTCAAGGTGAAGCCAGGAGCAAACTAAAACACTAGCTACCAGGTTCAGCCCAAGCTGCACCAATTAAGGTTTCTCAAGCACTCATTTCCCAGTGACAGAAACTTATGAACAAAGGAGGACTGTAGAAAAAGGAGCTGTTTTACTAAGGAGCTTTTGTGTATACCAGGTTAGTTTCAACATAATGTGGTCTCAGTTGACTGGGAAGCCTTTGAGCAGTAGACAGTTGAGACCTGGAAGCGGGTGTGTCATATGAATCCCAAGGCAGGGCTCCTGCCCTGGGCCCAGAGCACACATCCACACACCTGTTCCTGCTTGCAGGCTTGTGTGCCCCAAACCTTTAGGAAATGTCTACAGGATATAGGGGAGGTTAGCAGAGCCCAGGCTGGGAGATGAGTGGACACTTGCTGGCTACTGATGGTACTGCGGGATTGGCAAGAGCAAATGCCTCACAGTCAGAGTTCATTTGAGTACCTTCTTTGTTTCTTATTAACTGTGCATCTTAATTTTGTTTATTCATTTATTTATTTATTGTAGCACTGGAGATTGAACTTAGGGCCTTGCACATGCTAAGCAAGCACTCTACTACTAAGCTACATCCACATCTCTGTGTATTTTTTAAAAACTGCATTTTTTATTTTACTTATTTTTTTCCTAATATTTATTTATTTGCTTTAGTTGTACACAATGTTTATTTTTACGTGGTGCTGAGGATCGAACCCGGGCCGCCCACGTGCTAGGTGAGTGCTCTACTGCTGAGCCACAACCCCAGCCCCCAAACTGCATTTTTTAAAAGCAATTTACTTAGCCTTATTCAACCTCTGTTTCATCATTTGTAAAAGCCCATTGTCTGTCATGTCTTCTTGTAAAGAATAAATAAAAAAAAAACATGTAAAGTGCTTGGCACTTAGTAGTTGCTTAATAAGTGGTAACTTCTAGTACTCTTTGGGTTATCATGAGATTTGACTCCATTTCTTAGCAGATCTACTCTCTTCTGTCCTCAAAGAAGCAGAGAGAGAGAGAGAGAGAGAGAGAGAGAGAGAGAGAGAGAATGGATGGAATACTGAGCACTTGCAAATGTCAGGTAGACATTGGGAAAATGGACTAAGGAGTGGTATTTTCCCTCAAGAGCTTTTCTTTCTTCTGGTGAGATACACATGCAAACAAACAAGTATAATACAATGTAGTAATTGACAGCAGAATTATTTATACGGTAATAAAACTAAAGAATTTGTTTATAAAATGCTTCTTATGTGCCAAACCCTGTGTAATGAATCTTACGTACATCTTCTTTCTGTTTATTGCTGCATTATAATATACATAATAGTGGGATTCATTATTGATATATTTTCTTGATATAATCCTTTTAACAGGGTTATTAAGCAGATGCTGTTGTCTCCATACTGGAGTTTAGGAGGCTGAGGCTCGGGAAAGTTAAGAGACCCCCCCTAGGACTAAGGCAGTTACTCTGCTTGGGGCGAGGGTGGTGGGGGATGCTGGGTGGGTGGGAGGGAGGGTATCCAGGAAGACTCTGGAGGGTGGTGCTTCAGCTGAGAGCTGCAAAATGAGTAGGAGTGTCACAGGGACAGCATTCCCAGGCGAGGGAACAGGATGTACATAAGCATGGGGGCGTGAGAAAGCAGGGCGGGTTCGAGCCGCAAACACTTAGGTATCCTCGCAGCATCTAGGAGCAGGGAGCTAGAGAGTGGCCAGAAAGGGTTTTTTGACCAGGGAGGCAGGTGCTTGATCCTGCCATGTTCCTCACTGATGATAGGAAACCAGTGAGAGACAGAGAGAGAGGACAAACCCAGGTGTTTTAGTCCTTTCAGGATGCAGTGACAGAATATGTGGATGGGTGGCTTATAAACAATACAATTTATTTCTTGTACTTATGGAGGCTGGGAAGTCCAAGGTCAAGGTGGTGGCAGATTCAGTGTCTGATGAAGGCCTGTTTTCTTCATAGATAGCCATCTTCTCATGGCAAAAAGAACAACTCGGGTCTCTGGTCTTTTCTAAGGGCACTAATTCCAATTATAAAAGCTCCACCCTCATGACCTCATTACCCGCAAATGCCCCATCTCCTAATCCCATCACTTTGAATCCCATGAATTTGGTGGGAGGATGGGCAAATATTCAGTCTATAGCACCAGGTCACTCCCAGATATTTTTGTGAGAAAAGTCACCTTGGTTCCAGTGAAAGAGGCGAATTTTAGGGATGAATACTGAAAGCAAATAGATGAAGTTGAAACTTGTCCTAGTTTACTCATCTACTTTCTTGTTTAATATATGTTTATTGAGTAGATGCCTTGGGGTACATCTGTGAATAGGAAATCCATTGTCTCCTTCATGATGCATGCCCTCTCATGGAAAGAGATAGATCATAAACAAATAAGAAAATATCAATTAATAATAAATGCTATCAAGAAAATGAAAGGGTGATTGAGTGTAGCAAGTACTGAGGTGGGTGGGGAGGGCTTATTGCTGTGGCTACACTGAAGCAGAGACCTGACCAGCATGTCTTGAATTATGGTAGTGAGGACAGAAAAGGAGGAACCAATCAAAGACCTGGGAGGCAGATTTAACAGGATTGACTGATATCCAGGTTGGGGAGGTCATCCAGGATGAACCTAGGATTTCAAGCTTAGGCAAACAGCAGCAGCAGCAGCAGCAGCAGCAGCAACAAAAGCTATACAGTCTGCAGGATCAGTGCCTGCCTCGTTTGTGACTGTGGCTCTGCCTCTCTCTGCCTCATTCTCATCCTTAAAATGGGTATAATAATAGTTAATGCCTCACAGGGTTATTGAGAGAGCTGCATGTGTTGTGTGTGTAATGATTAGAATAGGAATAAGGCCTGGCCCATGGCTAGTGTTATGATGTGCTTGCATTTTTATTATTAAATTTTTTGTCAAAGGAGGAAGAAATTTGAAGAGCAAGGGTGGCACTGAGTTTAATTTAGACACGTAGAGTGTAAACTACCCATGGTGTACGCGAATGGAGAGAGCTAACAGGTAATTGGCTGTACTCTGATGCTCAGGAGACAAATCTGAAAGTACCTGTTGGGGGGCTGCAGGTGTTGCTCAGTGGTAGAGCGCTTGCTTAGCCTGCTCCAAACAAAAAGATATGTCCTGGAGATTAGATGTCCAGGACTTGGTGATAAGTTGGATATGCGGCATACAGGGCGGGGAGAGAGGCCTTTAGAGCTCAGTCCTAGGATTCCCCTGTTCTCTCAGCTGGGTAGTGTCCCTTATTGAAAGATAACAAAGAAAGGTTTCAGGGGAGGCGAGAAAGGATAGATCCAGATCACAGGAAAAGGATCTCCCTGGAATAGGAGGTAAGAATGGGCATGCATGCTGGTGAGTTCCTGGTGCTGCGGTTGGCAGGTGAGGTTAGAGGCTGCAGGATCTGTTTTCCCTGGGTAATAGTGATACTGCCAGTTCCCGGTGACGAGTTGCGCTCCCCCAAATGATGAAGTTTGAACATTAGAGAAGCACTCTGAGGCAAGCATATAAAGCAGGGTTAATTTAAAAGGGGTAACATAGACTTATCTTGGGAGGGAGAAGGGGGCCATTGCTGGTATCCTGGTATCCCTAGGAGCGAGGCAGGTCTGCCCTTTCTATAGGTCCCAGGCTTCCTTTGTTCTCCTGCTCTCTTCCCCTTCTCTCTCTCCTTCCTGCACGACCAGGCCCAGAAGTGTTCTGTGGGATGGTCCAAAAGTGAGAAGCAGATGGGCTGAAGGGGGAAGGGTAGGATGGAGCAGCCCAGGACACATTAATTTAACAACTTTAAAACTCCCTACTGTAGGGAGGGGCAATTCCTGGAACAGGTTACCTTGGCAACAGGTTGGGGCAGGGGCAGGTTTCTGATAAGGGTGGAAGAAGGGCTCTGAAGGAATTAACAGTCCAATCCCTCAGGGGACAGTCTCCCACTTCCCAGGACTTGCTCAAAATTGGCTTTCTTGATCTGACCTAACTCGATTTACCTATCTATACTGATTGCCTGTCAGATTAAGATGAGCTGGCCGAGGTGGCCCACGCCTGTAAACCCAGCACTTGGGAGGCTTAGGCCGGAGGATCAAAGCTAGCCTCAGCAATGGTGAGGCACTTAGCAACTCAGTGAGACCCCGTCTCTAATAAAATACAAAAAAGGGCTGGGGATGTGGCCCAGTGGTCCAGTGACCCTGAGTGTAATCTGGAACAACAACAACAAAAAAGATCATCTCTCCAGATCAGGGAAGGTGGAATGGAGTAATCTGAAGGTTGGTTATAACTGATTTATTTCTGGTCACATCTTTTCTGTGATGACCTTAAGAGACATCCACATCTGACAGTCTTTCTGGAAACCGCTCTCATTCCTTGTGGTTGAGATGGAATGGGTTTTATTTTTAGGCTGGGGTTCATTTGGTTGCAGCTCTCACCATGCAATGTGGCTCTTTGCTTTCCTCACCTGTTTCCCCTTTAGCTGAGAAGACCCTGAGGACAGAAAGTACTCTCTTTGTGCCTGGCACAGAGAAAGCAATTGTGTGTGGACCTTTGAATGAACAAGTAGAGAAGCATTAGAGGAGCCACAGTAGTGGTGCCTGAGGTCAGAGCGAGCTGAGGAACTGAAGTCAGGCATAAGCCTGCCACCTCCAACTCAGGTCTGGCCACTGGAATACACAGCTTCCTAGTATAGGGAGACAGGTGTGTTTTCAATTCTGCTTGTTCTATCCCAGAAATTGTCCCAAATAGCATATTTCTAGAGCACTCTAGCTCCATCTATCTGCCTGGCCGCTGAATTCCCTGTGGCCCCACGTTCATCCAGGTGATCCCTCCCTCACTATGAGGAAGGAGCCAAGTAGCAAACCCTCTGGGAGCAGTGCCTGCTCTCCCCCCCACCTCCAGCGCCAGCAGCTGACTTCATATGCGGTGCAGCTCCATCCTCCCTGTCTGTGGATAGAGGAAGAGCAGAAGCTCGCCAAGTGCCCAGAGCACTGCCAGGTGTGGAAAGATGAAGAAGAGGTCTGCTTGGAACTGTGACTCGGATCCAAGGCAGAGGGGATCCTGGTAGCTCGGAGCACCAGGCTGTCCCATTTGGGGCCCTCTACCTGCCCGCATTTTGTAAGGGACAGCAGGGCAGGGAGAGCTCATGGGCAGGAGCCCACCGACCACAGCTGGGGAAGCTTCAGAGACAGTGAGTCCACGCAGCTCCAGAGTGAGCCCCCAGCCCTCGAGGTCCCTGCTACCATGTTGCCAGCCCTCCTCTGAGCCCAACATGGTGCAGAATCTGCACTCCGAGACTGTCTCGTGCAGCACAGCTGTCAAGCAGGCTTGTCACTACCACGTCTCCTCCCTGAGGAAGAAGCTGGCCTTTCTGCGAGTCAAGTAGGTGGCAGAGGGCCCTGGAGATGAGGATTAGGATGGCCTGGGGCTCTTCACTGAGTCTAGAGTTCTTTGGGGCTTGGCTTCCATGTTTGGAGGTACAGTGGGTCCCTGCTAAATGACAGGTGCCCAAGAGGGATACTGAAGGGAAAGGTTGAGGGGGAAGCTAGATGGGCTGCTGCCTGGGAGATTTAGCCTCTATGTGGCTGTGTGCCCCTCTAGAAGGTGACTTGCTTCACTGGGTCCTTCCTAGCTGGCCAGCTGAGTAGCAGCTTTCCTTTCTTTCATGGTGAATGACTTTAGTACAGAACTTGGACCCAAGAAAATGGTGCAGAGAATGGTGTTTCCTACCTGGGATGGGTCTTTGGGGGCATGGATAATTCTCTCCACTAACAGGGACCTAAGAGTGGGGTTGTTGACTTGGTGTGGTCACCTCTTTAAATCTCCTCATTCTCGGAGCTTGGAACAGGCTGCTGTGGAGAGGTGAGCAAAAGCCCGGTGTGGGACGCTTTGCCTTAGGGCAGGTGCAGATACCTGGCAGAATTGTGCCACTGTGTTCCTTGGCCTTGGTGACAAGCAGAGCGGCTCCTGGGATCAGAGTTAAATTTGAAGCTGGCAGGCCAGGCGTTGGAGAGGGAGGGGTGTGCAAACTTATGGGCAGGTGTTTTTTTGATTGATTGTTTTGGGGGGATGAGAAGAGAAACAGCAGTAAGAAAGAGGAAAGATGGACAAATGAAAAGGAAGAAGAAAGGCAGTGAGAGGCTAAGTGAGAGGCTGGAGGTAGAAGGTGACTCGATCTGATTCTTTGCTTCTGTCTCTGTCACACACCCAGGAGGCACAGCCATCGATGCCCAGGATCCTGTAGCCATCAACTGACCAGAATTCTCTCCCCAGGGATTCTCAGGGCAGAAGTTCTGAGAGTCCTGAGCAGAGACTGAGTTCTTCCTCTGCTTAGATGACATTTCAGGTACTGACTGCAGGTCTGTGCCTCACACACAGTGGGACTCAACACAATGGCAAATGGAGAGATTCTCTGATCCTTGATATGGTGCTGGTGACAGGGACAACATTGTCTCATTAATGGCTGTGTGGAAATGAGGAATACTCAAGACTGAAAAACCTGAGTTTAAATTCTGGCTTCCCACTTACTAGTTATGGTGCTTCTGCAAAATCATTTTATCCTCTCGGAATCTATTTCCATTCTGAAAAATGGAGATAATTACACCTACTCTTTAAAAGTTATAGAGATCAAAATGAGATAAAAAAGGAAAAGCACCTAGCACTGTGTCTGGCACATGGTAAGTGCTCAATAAATTCCAGCTCTTATTATTGGCAGCAGCAAACAGCAGATTTGGGGTAAGCCTGTTAAGCACCTGGAAAGTGTGTTTTGAGATAGAACTGGGAGGTCTTGAGAATCTAGTTAAGGTGGGTTAAAAACAAGCCTGGGAGAGATGTTATTTGCTCTCTAAGTTGCCAGGGGAAGCCAGTCACATGAATGGTGGTTCTCGCTCTTCTGGGGAGTAATAGCTGCCTTTAGAGTGGGGTGAGGAGCCCAGAGGAATGGCAGCGAGAGGAATGCTGCATGGAGTGTGGGCCTGGGGCTGCTCGGCCCCATCTCCCCTGAGGCTCACTTTGATCAAATGCTGCAGTGATCACATAATGGTAAATAACCCCAAAAGGGACCCCAGAGGTCCTTGTTCTTCAGACCTCAGGAAGAATACTGTTATGGCATGGTGCAGAGAGAATGAGGTGGAGAGTGAGACCTGAGTTCTGTCTCCTGTGTTAGTGATTCCCAGCCAAAGCTCTGCAGCCTCAGTTTCCTCATCTGGGAGTAGACCTTGTCTCAGGCTGCCTTTTACCACCTGTAGATAAAAGGTCCCAGACGGGTTTCCCTTCCTCACCTGTATCACCACCCTGGTTTATTTTCTTAGCACGAATCACATGTTGTAATTGTATTTTTTTTTGCCGACTTGGTCATTGTTTTCCTTAGTAGTCCTTAAATTTCATGAGTGTAGGGATTGGTTTTGTTGTATGTAGTGTCTACTTGGTGCTCAACGTAGTACCTGGCACATGACAGGTACTCACATATTTGTTGAATGAGTCAATGAATCAGTGAACAACTCTCTAAGGTATTTTGCTAGCTTTAACAGTGTATGATCATGGGATTTGCTGACTGGCCCAAGGAGAGGACTAAAGGTTAGTCCTTTTGTTGTCTATTAATCTTTGGACTTTGCATGGTCATGGAGATGGTTTGATTTGTGACCACCTGTCCCTATCCTCCCTTTCTCTGACCCGCATGCTTAGGGAACACACTGTCTTTTGGAAGACAGCACGTATGTATAGCTTTTGAATAATAAAGCAAAACCTTTTTCCCCTGGCTGGCCCGAGCTCTGACTTTTGAGGCGGGGGTAGAGAAGCACGTGGGTGCTGCTGTCTACCCCCCCTCCTGTGTTCCCAGCTCCTAGGGCAGGCAGTCCAGGCTGCTTCTGTTGCTGTCAGCAGAACTGTCTGCAGGTGTAACCATCACCTGCTCTGTGTTTCTCCTACTCCAGCATTTCTTCTTTTTTGCCCGAGAAAGGGGGTTGTTAAATATAGCTCAGAAAACTACTCTCTGCTGACGCCATATTTGGGATTTAGGTTTGGACAATTGGCAGGATGGGTGGTAGATTTCATTCTCCAGCTTTCCTGCTTCCTGCTGAGAGAAATCCCATCCTCCTACCAGCCATGGTGAAGAAGGAATGTGAGTGGGTGGTAAAGTGGGTGCTCACGGCAGCAAATCCAACTCAGGTTTTCCCTCACGTGCTGCATTCTTTGTTTCCCTCTTACTCCAAGACTGAGATGAGGTCAGGGGCCAGAACCCCCGAGTTCTCCTCTTAGCCATTCACTGATTAGTAATAGCTCAGAGCCACTCTTGGCAGAGACCAGTCCTTGCTCACTTATCTAAGTATTGAAGTCATTGTACCAGAGGATGATGTTGCAGCTTGGTTGCAAAACCCTATCCAGTATGTGCCATTTATATACATACCTATAGATGTGTGTATGTGCACTTTTATAGTAAATATTTTGTAAAAGATTGGATGAAGTAGAGATTTTAAAAGGAAGGAATAAAAATAAATATAAATAAAATAGAAGTGGTACTTTTTTTTAATGTGCAGCCATGGTTAAGTAAGTGTTCATGTCCTCTTGATGATAAGCAACCTACTTGGGAGATTGGTTCTAAGGCAGCAGTACTTGGCCTTCTAATGTGTTTGAGAATCATGGACAGAGTTTATCTAATATGCAGCCTTCTGGGCCTCATGTAGACTTGGGTAGGCCTAGGAATTTGCAGTTCACACCTATCCCACGTGCTTCTGATGCAGCTCGACTATGCTTTGAGAAACGCCCTTAGCCTGAAGCCTCCTGTGATCTCACTCTGTAGCAATGAGCACATAATTTAATGGGGCAGGAACAGGGAAGGGCCTTTTTCAACTAGGCTGGGCTTCTGTTTTTCCTGATCTGTCTTGTGTATAACCCCCAAACCACTGTTCTGCATCAGGGAGAAAGGTGGGTGGGGTGGGGGAGTGTATTAGGGATTAATCATTCTATCTTATCTGTCACCAGCTTTCCAGGTTACTTGGGCCTTCTTATCTTCAGGCATGTTAGCCATGAGCAGTTAACTCTGGGCTGTCTGCCTCTCTCCTCTCCTCAGTCTGAAGGTGAAACTCCCTCAATGAGCAGGACAGTAGCCCATTGAAACCCTGATTAAGACTGGTCCAGGAGGCTGGGGGGAGGGACTGAGGGGGTAAAGGATTTTTGTGAGTCCATCCCCATGCCACCCACTGCCCACACATGTGCACAAACACAAAATCTCCCTTGTGTCATCCTTTATATGACCATAATGGGTGAGTTAATAAGTTGAATTCACAGATGGACTTTTTTTTTTTTTTTTTTTTGGTACTGGGGATTGAACTCAGTGGCACTCGACCACTGGGTCACATCCCCAGCCCTTTTTTGTATTTTATTAGAGACAGGGTCTCACTGAGTTGCTAAGTGCCTCGCCATTGCTGAGGCTGGCTTTGAACTCGTGATCCTCCTGCCTCAGCCTCCCAAAGTGCTGGGATTACAGGCGTGCGCCACCGCGCCCGGCTTCACAGATGGACTTTTAAGACTCCCTAGTTTATTGGTTGACTTTTGAAACTTCATGATACATATGCTGAAGGGAATGGTTTCACCTGCTGACTCTTGTCCCAAATCTGTCCTGACACAAATCTATTATATGTGTCCTTTTATGGACATCTTAAATGACAGGTGGAGTCTCAACTGAGAGTTGTCCTTGTGAATAACGGTATAGACCACATGTCTATAGCAGGGGCTTCAGGGGTTAAATGTTCTGCAGTCTTTCCTAAACCATTAATTTCTTCTTCAATACCTACATTCAGGGGCTATCTGATTCTCTGTGAATAGCTTCCATAGTGGAAAATTTGCTAAGGAAATTAATTTGCAAACAAACTGATAATTATAGGGAACCTTCACCAATGTCCACATGCAAACAGTATATCCAAGACAGCGAAGTGTCTGTGTGCTTAGTTGTGGGGTCAATATTTAAGGTCTGAGGTATTTATTATTAGTAGCAATAGCTGCTATCTCAAGGGTCATGTGCCCAGCACCATGCTTTCCATATGTGACCTTATTTAATCACAATAGCAATCCTACAAAGGGAATTATGATACTCATTTTCAAAATCAGGCTCAGGTTGTCCACTGTCACAGAGCTGTGATTCAACTCCAGCTCAGATTCTTCCTTGAGGCACTATGGGGCACTTGAACCTGCACAGAACTTGCTTTTCCTTGGGTCTGGAAGATCTTTGTTTACTTCCTGGGATTTGAGTACCAGATGTGGAGATGAGTGAGCAAGTCTATTAATGAAGATTATCCCCTGGAAAGCTTCAGAACCAGACCAAACAAGAAAGCAATTGACAAGGAGAGAATAGATCCCAATGATTCTGAATGATCTTTTAAAAGTGTGTTTTCTGTGCCCTGTTGATTTTGAGAAACGCCTTAAGATTTTAACAAACAGGTGGTTCGTAGAAAGTTCCAGGGTGTCTCTTTGGTTCAACACCTCTTTTGGATGCTTTCTTTCAGTTTCACCATCATGTCTGTATGGCAAAACAGAACTATTGTGGCTCTTCTCTCTGCAGGTACCAACTAAAGCTCTGATGGGTATTTGCATGGGGGCATCCTTTCTTCTTTCTTCACTGGAATCATCAGCACTCCTGGCAGCTCGTCAACCATTCTCCAAGGAGAAGGAGTCACCAGGCTGCTTCTTTTTGCTGTCAGGGATCTTTGACCGTAGTCTGTTTGCTCCTTATCCTATTTTTCTCTTAGCTTCAGCAGTAATCATTAGAGGGTCTGTAATTGGCCTGGGTCTAGTGATAATTAATCCTGCATTCTGACAACCCCCACATCTTCCAGCCTAACTCTTCTACCAACACCTCCTTCTCCAGGCTGCAGGGGTGTGGTGTGGAACAATGGAAATATGTGCATCTCTCATTTACCATGTAGCATAAAAAAGGATCAGGCAATGTTATTGAGCCCCTCACTCTTTCCCCTTCCTAATTACTCCTGCTCAGCTAATCCTGTGGCTTCCCCCCTACTCTCACCTGGGACTCACACGTGCTAGCTCTGAAGTTCTCTGTAGCTCTGCTGTAGAACGGGTGTGAACAGTGGTATAGGCATAGGAGTAAACCTCCAGGACAACCAGTGCCAGCCGCCTTATGCATTTATGATGTCTTCCCTTTTTGAAGCACTTGCGCAACTCTCATCTGAACGCACAGTGCAGGGACCAGCTGCAGGCTGGAGGTGGTGTGATTGTGCCTGGAGATGGTAGGTAAGGCAAGGAGTTGCATAACTAGAGCTAGCTTCGCCCAGGCTCCAAGTGCAGATGGCTTGGAGAATTGGGGGGACTCAAGGAACACCCATTGTTCCAATCCCCTGGGCACCCCGAGGATAGTAATTATAAAGACATTAGTTTAGTCAACATTTAATAAAGTGTGCCTATTAGGTGTTGGTCACTGTGCTCTCATTTAAATTTCACCATTTTTTCTATGATATAATATTAGAGATTGAGCCTTGCTAATCTGAATCCCTGAAATCCAAAACACTCCAAAATTTGAAACTTTTTGAGTGCCGACTTGGTGACCAAGTGGAAAATCCCATACTTGACCTCGTGTGATGGGTCACATTCAAAATGCTGATGCACTAAAAATACTGTATATAATTATATTCTGGCTATGTTTACAAAGATATGAAACATAAATGAATTTTCTCTTTATACTTGGGTCCCTTCGCCAAGATATCTTATTATATTTGTGCAATATTAAAAAAACCCAAAATCCAAAATACTTTTGGTCCCCAGCATTTTGTATAAGGAACATTCAGCCTATGTTATTTTATTATTTTTTTAATATTTACCTATTTATTTATTTTAGTTGTACACACAATGCGTTTATTTTTACGTGGTGCTGGGGATCGAACCTGGGCTGCACACGTGCTAGGTGAGCGCTCTACCGCTGAGCCACAACCCCAGCCCCCAGCCTATGTTATGACACTAGTTTTATAGATGAGAAAACTGAGGCTTAGAGAAGTTTTGCAATTTACATAAGATCACAGAGTTATTAAATAATGGGCTGGAATTTGAACTAGGCAATTTCACTCTACATTTTAACCAGTATGGTATACTGTCTTGTCCAGTTCCAGAGGCTAAGGTCAAGGTAATATCAATTAGGCTCTTGCCTGTGTGAGTCTCAGGAATTGCTAGCAGCTATGGAAGATGGCTCTCCCCTTTGCTGATTTTTTTTTTTTTTTTTTTTTTTTTTTTTTTGTGGTACCAGGGATTGAACTCAAGAGGCACTCGTCCACTGGGTCACATCCCTAGCCCTTTTTTGTATTTTATTTAGAGACAGGGTCTCACTGAGTCACTAAGTGCCTTGTCACTGCTGAGGCTGGCTTTGAACTCATGATCCTCCTGCCTCAGCCTCCCAAAGTGCTGGGATTACAGGCGTGCGCCACCGCGCCCGGCGTGATTTTGTTTTTTTACCTCAAGGAACTTACGTATAGCACAGCAGTGATATCAGCAAAGGCCCTGAGTCTTGCCAAGCTCAGAGCTTCCCTGAGCAAGCTGTCCTGGGCTGACAGCATAACGCTCCCTCTTTTCAGAGTCAGCATGACCTGCTCTCTGGCAGCCTTCACTTCGTCTCTGCCATCTCTCTTACAGCTGAGGGCACCATACTGAAGTCCACCAGCCCCTAAAACGTGGCTGTCTCCCTTTCTCCTACTTAGAACCTGGACTTTACACCCCCATCAACCTTGTCTTGATTGCTTCAGAAATTCTGCACCCCAAGCCCTCCCTGCCCACTTCTTCAGAAGGCAGTTTAGCTTTGCAAGACCAGTTTGCACTTGACCTTTGCAGACTTTGCTCCTACCTCTCTGGCTTCCCTCATACTGGGCAGCTTCTCTCTAACGTTTCAGTCAAGTCCTCCCAAGGACACTCTGGCTTTGACTCGTCAATTGCTCAGCCTCCTTTCCCCTCCACTTCCAACCTGATCAGTTTCTCAGGTTTTCTTTCTACTCTGTTTTTTTCTTGTGAACTCATTGTTTGTGATGACCTTTCTCCTGACTCCACCTTTTACCCCTCTTAATGTCCAGTATTCAGCATAGTCCTCCAAAGAGCTTCCTGTTGTCTTTCCTTATTTTTTCTCTTAATATTTTTTTAGTTGTTAATTGACCTTTATTTTATGTGGTGCTGAGAATCAAACCCTCACACATGCTAGGCAAGTGCTCTACCACTGTGCTAGGAAAACCCCCACTCCCCCACGTTTTGATGTCTGTTCATCTCAAACAGCAGGTGGATTTATCAGCTGTCCATCTATCTCTACTATCCATCATCAACCTCTGGGAAAGACTTCAAATGTTGTGCCCTGGGGTGAGAGGTCCAGTGGATGAGGGAAAGGCAGGCAGTTAACTTCTGAATGAAATGCACATACATACCTAACACTTGCATGGTATTTGTACTGTGTGCCAGACATCATCCTAAGTCCTTTCAGATGTTATCTCAGTCTTCATAACAGCCTTTGGGTTGAATAATATTATTCCTGACTTATAGGAAAAGGGGGCACAAAGAGGCCAAGTAACTCGCCCCAGGTCATACACATGTGAGTGGTTGAGTCAGAATTCAAGGCTGAGCTCTTCCTCAAGCTCAACTTCCTCTCTAAAGATTGGTTAACAAATCAAACATAAGAAGTCATGTGTGCAGACACCTGTACTCCTGGGTCTCACACTCAGGTGCACACACACACACACACACACACACACACACTGCCTTCTCATTCACTCTCCCTCTCCTTCTGCCTGCCTCTTCTCTCCCTCTCTTCCCCTCTCTAGAGAACCTGTTGTCCATAAACAGAGCATCTACAAATGACCTCACAAGGTCTCTCTTTCAAGTTCCCTGTACTTATGTGACTCTCTCCCTGTTTCATTTCCTTCTTTTCAGTTTACATTTATAGAGAGAATGGATTTCACCTTTTTGGCAAAGGCGTCTGATCCATATTTGCTGTCTCAGGACAGGCAGAGATCTAGCTGTACACTCTGTAGACAATGCAAGCATGGCTGTACTCTGCCTGCTGCTCAAAGAACTACATGTCCCAGAATGCAGCGCAGGAAAGTTTATCTGACCAGGGTTTGAAACAGCCTCTCTTGGCCTCCTTGCAGCCCCACCTCCCAAAAGGCGGACACTGGAGGTTCTTCCTAAAGCTGCAGGTGCACTGTTCAGCCTGGAGCTGGGCTGGGGAACCTGAGTACCCATACTTCCCATATCCCCTTCTTTTATTCTGCTGAGCTGCAAAAACTCACTTTAGTCTCTTCTCAAAAGAATCTGGAATACCCCCACCTTTTCCTTAACTTAATGCATAAGCACAGTAGTTAAGGAGTTAGAAAGTAATACCTAGGGTAAAGTAATTACTGCAAGTAATTGCCCTGGAGAGAGAATATTATAAAGAGGCATTTCTTCTTCTTTTCCATTAAATATTAGGCAAAATAAAATGAGTTGAAGTTGGAGAAGAGGGAGCTTCAGGTTTCTAATTTGAATTTGGATAGGATAGAGGAGCTGTTTATATTATAAGGGATTATTTACACCTAGTCCTATCTGGGAAGTAGCAGAGGTGTGGATTTAATGGCTTCTTGATTAGACACCCTGTATCAGTTTTTTTTTTTTTTTTTTTTTTTTTTTTTTTAATTTTCCCCTTTCACTGTCCTTTTTTCCCCTTCTTTCCTGGAATTTTCTTTGGATTCTGGGATATATTCCTTCTCCCCTTCTTGTTGAGCCTAATATTATCCCCTGCTTCCCACCATGCTCTGTCTTCTAGGTTGTTTATTCTTTAGCAGACAGCACCTTCCCTGCTGCTTTGAGTTCAAGACATATGAAATGCTTTGTGAGATACATGTGGGTGCTTCTGGCTGAGCAGGTTTCCTGAGCACTGTCTGTCTGTGTCCACCACCTGGGGCTGTGAGACAGTCCTTTAACTGAGGAGGTGCTGAGCATAGTGGCACACACCTGTAATCCCAGTGGCTCAGGAGGTTGAGGCAGGAGGATTGTGAGTTCAAAGCCAGCTCTTGCAATTTAGTCAGGCCCTAAACATCAACGAGATCTTGTCTTTAAATATAAGCATAAAAAAGATCTGGGGGTGTGGTTCAGTGGTTAAGCACTGCTGGGTTCAACCCCTCCTTCCCTCCATGCTCTGTGCACCAAGAATAAATAAGTAGATATATAGGTAGATAGATAAATAAACGAGGAGGTAAATGTTTTTGGTCACTGGGAAAACTGGGTGGACTCCATTAACATGGGCCTGATTTCTCTGTGATTTTGATGAATAGAACATCCTCCTTCTTGGGTACTAGCCTTCTGCTCTCCATCTGTTTGCAAGTTTGCCCAGGAACAGAGAGGACGTAGGCCACAGCAGTAGCCAGAAGGAACTTCACAGGCTTCCAAGCTGAGGAGATGGCATGTGTGGAGTGGCACAGCTCCCACACCGATAGCTTTATGAGAGTGTCTAGTGGATTACCTCTCCTGCAGGGCCAGTAAAGCCTCTTATCCTTTTCAAGTTAATTGTATCCATGATCATAGTCTACGTTTATGCAAACCAGGCAGCTAGTCACAGAAGGCCATCTATTGGCCTAAATTCTACTTTTGATTGAGCATCTCTAATCTGAAAGTCTGAAATCCAAAATGCCCCCCAAATGTGAAAGCTCTGAGTATTTCAGATTTTGGAGCATTCTGGATTTTGGATGTTTTAATCAGGGAGGTTCAGCTTATAAAGTCTATGCAAATACTCCAACTCTAAAAAAATTTCGAAGGAAACATTTCCCATCCCAAGCATTTAAAATAAGGGAGAATCAACCTGTACTCTCCTCTGCATCCTTTTGTATTTGAATAGGATGGAATAGGAAAGGGGAGGTGACATTTTATGTTTATGATGGACAGAATGATATGTCCCTCCAGGGAACCCTTTATATATTCCTTCTTCCTGTCCCTTAATTTTTGTCTACATAGTCAAATTAAAATTTGGTAAGGCATCTTGGCCTCCTTTTCTGCCTAAAGTGAACATCAATAAATCATTGATTTTTTTTTTTTATTCTTTTTATCTAAAAGCAATTTTCTTTGTACACAGGAGATTGTTTTCAAGGTAAACACTAACCTCTGGATATTTGCAGGACTTTTTTCCCTTGCTAGCTGATACTGCATCCCCCCTTCCCCCCGCCATCTTTAACATAAAAGAAAAAGTTTCAAAGGGAAATACTCAATTAATTGATGTATTATATTCTCTGAGTCTATAATAATAGGGATCAGGAGCTGGGAGCAGATTGAGGACAGAGTAGAGTGGTTGGGAATTGGGGGTTTAGTGTAGAGTAGGTTGGAGTCAGTGAATATGGGGTTAAGTCTGAGTTCTTCTCAGCTCACTCTGTGACCTTAGGCAAGTCACTTCAAGTCTCTAAACCTCAATTTAATTATCTTTATTTTTTAATTAATTGATTAATTTTGTGGTACTGGGGATTTAACCCAGGGGTGCTCAGCTCTAAGCTATATTACCAGCCCTCTTTATTTTTTATTTTGAGACAGGGTCTCCCTAAGTTGTCCAGGCTGGCCTTGAGCTTTTGATCCTCATGTCTCAGCATCCCAAACCACTGGGATTATAGGTGTGCATGACCATGCCCAGTTGAATTATCTTTAAATTGGAGAAAACAGTAGATATCTCCCAGGTGATAGTGACTTTGGAAATGGCATTGTAGATTATGGAGCTCCTGTGATTGGACAGACCCTTGGACCCTGTGTAAGGTGGCAGTGTTCCTGTCATTGTTCTTCTGGACACTGTTTCATGGCCGTTTGGTCTCCCTGAGCTTGTGGTGTGGGTATGATGCTGGGCTGGGACAGAAGGACGGTAATAAAAAAGAATGAGAGACACTGGAGGCAGGAGGCAGGGTTAATGCCTTCTTTCTAGTTCTCTTGTATTTTAATCTGTCTGACCCTTGCCTTGTTGGAGTTTTCTATGGTCCAGGGGTTGCATTGGAAGTAGGGGTTGGGGAGGGAGGGAGAAGGGAAGTGAGGGGGGGTCATTTCTCTCAGGATCTCACCATTTTTTTTTTTTTTTTTTTGTGGTACCGGGGATTGAACTCAGGGGCACTCGACCACTGGGTCACATCCCCAGACCACTTTTTTTTTTGTATTTTATTTAGAGACAGGGTCTCACTGAGTTGCTAAGTGCCTCGCCATTGCTGAGGCTGGCTTTGAACTCGCGATCCTCCTGCCTCAGCCTCCCAAAGTGCTGGGATTACAGGCGTGCGCCACCGCGCCCGGCTTCACCATTTTTGAGGTAGGAGTCTATGTGGCAATGAGTTCCTGGAGGCTGATGGTCTTGTGTTGGCCCTTTGGCTCATTTTCTGGGCCTTGAGTTCCTCATCTGTAAAAATGGAACTGTGGCCGGAAGTTCCCTTCCACCTGTAACCTTTTGAGGGTCTGAAACCTTGGGTATGAGGGAGTCAGTGTCCTCACCACCAGCCCAGATGAGAGCATCAGAGGACCTGAGAGAGCGGAGCTGCTGGTAGGGATAACACCAGGAGGGTGTTATCGGGGATGCAGGGGACGGGGGGGGGGTCTATTTTTCCATAGGTTATTATCTCTGACTGGGAGAGAAATATCTCTCCTCTACCATTTTTTGGCAGGAAGGTCAGTGCTTACAACTTGCTTCCTGGCTAGTTCCTAGGAGCTCTGCTGTCTTGCATGGATGCTGGCCCTGGCACTGACAAACACACAGTGAATGTGTGCACCCTGTTGTCAGCAGACTCCACGCACTTTCTCAGCTATGTGAGAAATCCTGTTCTTCTCTTCCCTGGAGGGCCTGGGGATGGGGGTGCTCCGATCCCCTTCCCCAGGCTCCCAGGCTGCTGGAAAAGCCAGCCTGGGAGGAAGCTATAGTCAATGCAAGCAGAGCGGCTTGTCCCTGCTGGGCAGGAAACCTAGAGTGATGAATGGGGCTGGATGAAGTCATCCTGCTCCTCCAATCAGGCTGCTCCACCGGAGCCAGAGGCCTCTGCAGATTCAGCCAGGCTGCCGGCTGCTCTCATGTACCTTTAGACAGAGGCTGTGAGTCTCTGGGAGTGGAGTGGGGGGTGTGAGCCGCCCGCTCCCGGCTCCTGTGTAGGCCTCAGTCAGTCTGAATGTTATTGCCAGGTGAGTGGCTCCAGCGGGCGAATTCCTCTCCCTCTGCATTCTCCACCTTGCCGTGCTGGGCTCTGGCTTTGTGGCTCCGGCATCTCCTTGCATAGCACCTTCCTGCTTCCATCTGAGTTCCTGCACCCTCTCGAGGTTCTCACACCTGCCCCCACCAGCCCTGAGCCCTCTCTGCCTTCCTGCTACCCCAGCACTTGCTCAGTACCCGCCAGCTGGCCTCAGCTCACATGACCCCTCTTTCTGACCTGTGGGTACCAAGTGACAATGATGGGAGGGCAGGGCCACCGCTTCTGTGCCCACTCCCCCAGCAGGGGGAGCCTGGCCAGACCCACCCACACCTCCTGGGGTCAAGTGCCAAGTGAGGGGAGATGCCCCCTGACTCAGCCTCATGGGCCTCTGTGGGAACACAGGCAGGCCCTCTGACTTGCTGGGGGCCCCAGGGCTCCGCTGGCCACCAACAAAGGAAGTCCCAGGGGGCTGCTAGAGAGTGGAAGTAGGTCCCTTGTTGCCCCGGACCTTCCAAGAGGGGTGGTTTGTTCTTCGTGGGTGGACATTTGTGACTCTGCCTTTTCTCTCTGGATGGTGCGGCTGCTCCTTAGGCCAAGCAGAGATCATGGAGCCGGCTGACATGGCAACAGCAAAGGTAGGATGGAAATGCTGCCGGCCGCACTGTGCGTAAGTGGCTTCGCTTGGCGAGTTCTGCCTTTGGTTCACTTATCTCTCCCCTCCTCTCCCTCAGCCCACCACTCCTGAGCATCCAGGGCTGTGTCAGAGTGGAGGGCGATGACGTGCGCACCAAGACCTCAGGAGAGGGGAGGAGGTGCCGGGTCCTGCAAAGCACTGGCCACCTGCGTGTGTCTGGACGACCGAGTGGGTGGATGGAGGGGCAGCAGGGGGGCGGGCGTATCTGTAGCTTTGGCCTGGACTCACTTCTGTGCCTGTCCTTTTCTTTAGTTTTTTGACATTTTCTGTTTCTCTCCATCCTGTCTCCTTCCGACTCCCCTCTCCTGTGTTTGTCCTCTTCCTCCGCCTCTTGCCCGCACTACAGCGCTTTCTTACTCCATTTGTGCCATCTCTGCACTTCCTTTCACCTTCCGTTTGCGCCTCTTTCCCTCTGCCTGTTGTGTAAGGGCTGGGTGGGGTTGGTGTGGGCTGGACGGTCCTGGAGCAGACTGCCTCTTATCCTGCAGCAGATGTTGGCCTTGGGATTGGTGAGGAGTTGGTGTCTGAGTGGCAGATGCTGCCGCCGTCCCCTCCCACCTCTCATCCGATGCCCCAATGGCAGGGCGGGTCTGCGTCCTTCCAGGGAATGGTGCCGGGGTGCCGCGCTGCGTGAACCCTGTGGGCACACTAGAGGGCGTTCCTGAGGCGGCTTTCTCATCTCTCCTGGATCTTGCTTGTAATTGGAAATTTGTTTTTCTGTGTATTTTTCCAAACAACAAGCTTGAGCATTTGGGAGTGGATGGGGCATCTAAGAAGGCTGAGTTTGTACAGCCCCTGCCCAGTCCCTGTGTGGAGGGGAACACTTGTTGTCCTTCCAGAACATTTTGGTCCTTGCTGGGGCTTGCTTTTTGGCCAGATGGCAGGGTCTCCTTTCTCTCAGAGATGGAAGACTCGTCGAGGCTCAGACTTCTGGAGCAGGTTGGGTACTCTGTGTTGTGTATGGAAGAGAGAGTGAGATAGGAGGCCCAAGCAGCAAGGGTGCTGCAGTCAGTAATGTGTTATTGTGGTTAGGGCAGGTTCCTGGGAATCACAGAATTGGGTTTTCAGATCCTTCTCCCACCCCCACATGCTGTGTGATTATATTCAACTTACTTAACCTCTCTGGGCTTTCATCTCTTAGTTTACACAAAGGTGAACATTACATTCATCTGTTGTTTTAACCAGTTTAGATCTGTCACTTATTTGAAGAAAGGAGTTAGGGAGAGCAAATGAAATGAGAACAGTTTTCCCTGGTATCTCCCCTCCTCTTTCTCTTTTCCCTTCTTTCATGAACATTTGAGTACCTGCTTTGCACATGGGATGGTATAAGGTGCCGTGTCCCCTTGGCAGTGTGCAGAGGCAGCCATAGGAGTAGGCATCTGCGGCTGTGTTTGGATCCAAAATAATTTGCTGCAAGCAGTTTGCTATCTGGTTGGATTACTGCTGCCTGGGGTGTCTATGACACCAGGGCTTTGTAGTCCTGCTAGTAAACTAACTCTTGAAATTGTTAAGTGGCTCGTTAACCTGCTGATTCTCTCAGAGGGTGGCGTGGTGAGTGCCCTGAGCCAGGTGTGGTTTGGGTACAGGGAATTCTTCTGTGGCTACTTTGGAGATATGTTTATACCTGCATTTGCATATGGGAGAAGAATCAGAGACAACCTCTTTTTGTCAGGCCTTTCTTTCTCTTAGTCCAGTTTGCAGATCAGGTTAAGAATTGGACCTTGGAGCTGGGTGGGTCCTGAGATCTAGCATTTGACTTTAGGACTTGACCACAAGAACAAACTTTATTGGCTACAGAAGCAGGTATCATTCAACCCTGGCACTTCTATAAACTTCTCTCCTCCAAACCCTTTGGAAGGGGATTAGTTCAGGCATTTTCCTTGTTAGCCTGTTCACTACTGAGGGCCCTGGGTGGGCTTTAGGTGTGTGGTCATGAGCCTCTTTCATTTGTGCACAGATATTTATCCAGTCTATCCCTGAGCATATCCATGGCTTTCAGAGCTCCTCAGAAAGCTTAGCACTCAAAGTTTAAGAATGTTTTAACTGATCCAAAGAGCTTCCTGTGTGTATAACTCACATACAAAGCCTGAAGCCCAGGTACTAAGCAAACTTGTATATTATGACTGACGTACTGGATTCCTATGAATGTGTAAAAGCTGCGGCAGGGTTAAGTTAAATTTTGCATTGTGACTCACTAGTAAGTCATTTGCATGATTTGGATATCATTTATTAAATGTCTAAATACATGCAAATGCAAATGCATCTCCCCTGCCTCCGCTGGTCCTCTTTTATTTCTAAGCTATTACTCCCAGCATTCCCCTTAGCCCCAATGTACCAGATTAAGTTACCCCAGAATGAAATAACTCTGGGTGGAGGCATGGCCACTCTTGGTGATAACACTCCCTATTAGCTTCTGTTCAGTCCTTGGAGGACTTTGGAGATGTGACTCCGTTTCTGGGAACCTGCATTTTGAGGCGTATTATTCATTGCCGTAGCGTTGTCCTTTTTCTTTTTTCTTTCTTTGTTTTTTCTTAAAGGTTGTACTTTCAGATGGGGCCACCTGGTGTCCTGATCTGACTGTTCAGATACATACATGATAAATTGTGTCCTGAGAGTTTTACCTCAACCTTGAGAAAAGAGGTTGGGGAGCATTTATTAATCCATCATTCAACAAGTGTTGATTCAATTCTGATTTGATGCCAGCAGAGTTCAGAGTGGCGGTTTTAGAGATGAACAGCACATGATCACTGTGAGTGGGTGCTCCTGGGTTCTTGGGAGAAACAGACAGGTAAACAAATTATGGAGGCCCAAGATGATAAGGGCAGTTAGAGAAGTGTCGGTCACCGGGAAGCACTGAAACATTACTTGACTGGGCAGGCCATGAGGGCTTTGTCAGGGAAATGGCATTTGATCTGAGAGTTTATCAAGGGGACCAGAAAGGAAGTGGACCTATCAGTGATGTGGAGTTGACCATGTCTGAGTTCAAATGCTGGCTCTGTCACTGTCTACTCTGCGAGCTTGACTTAGTTATCCTGGCCTTTTCTGCCTCATTTTTCTTTTCTGTAAACGAGGACATCATGATCCAATAATAGAGTCATCGCAGGGATTAGGTGAGATGACTTCGGTGAAATGCCACCCATGGGTGCTCATAGCATGGTGACTGCTGGTGTTGAGGTCCGCTGGACAGGAGAGGGAGATGGCAGGAATCGGGCAGAGTCCAGGCCACTGAAGTACTGTGGCAGGACTGAGGCTTAGGATGCATGGTTATGATGGGATGCAGAAGATAAAACTGAAATGCCAGGAAAGCCCGTGCAATAGAGACTCTCAGGTCCTGGGAACAATGGGAGGACTCTTAAGGTATGATCAGATCTGCCTGTGAGAAAGTGCCCTCTGGCTCCAAGGTTGACAAATATGGTATGATTTTTTTTCTTTATTTTTCTCCACCTCCAACACCATATATTTTTTCTTTCTTACAAGTCTATGTTCTTGTATTGGACAGTGAGCTTCTTGAAGACAGGAGTTGTGTATTTTTGTTTGTTAGTTCACAGAAACCCTAGCATCTAGCATTTACTTGGCATATGATAGATAACAATACTTGGTGAATAAACAAATAGAAGAGAGTAAGGCCAAGTGCAAGTGGAAAAATGAGAATTGAAAGGCTGGTGAAAACTGAGAGGAAATAAGCTAGATGGGGCCTAAGACTGACATGACTTAGCACCTAATTAAGTGATGACTTAGGACCTGAGTCCCTAATTAATTAGACCCAATCTAAGGTGAGCTCTCAGTTTTTGATTGGGTGGTTTGGTAGTTGTGGTGCTGAGATAGATACAGAAAATGCGGAGGAACAATGCGCAGACTGGACATTATTCAGACTGTCTTTGAGTGCCTATAAGACAGAGAGGTGACATAGTTCTTTTCTTTTTTTTGGTACCGGGGACTGAACTCAGGGGCACTCGACCACTGAGCCACATCCCCAGCCCTTTTTTGTATTTTATTAGAGACAGGGTCTCACTGTGTTGCTAAGTGCTTTGCCACTGCTGAGGTGGCTTTAAGCCTCAGCCTCCCAAGTGCTGGGATTACAGGCATGCGTCACCGTGCCTGGCTACATAGTTCTTGGACAATTAGAAATCTGTGTCTGAGAGCCGGGCATGGTGGTACTCACCTATAATCCCAATAGCTCCAGAGTCTGAAGTAGGAGGATTGCAAGTTCGAGGCCATCCTCAGCAACTTAGTGAGGTCCTAAGCAACTTAGTGAGACCCTGTCTCAAATTAAAAAAAAAAGGGGGGGGCTGGGGATGTGGCTCAGTAGTTAAGTACCTCTGGGTTCAATCCCTGGTACCAAAAAAGAGAGAAAAAGAGAAAAAGAAGCCTGTGTCTGAGGTTAGGGGAGTGGTAATAGACTTACATATATACTTGGGAGTCACCAATATATATCTCCAAGGTATTTAGAACAGTCAACTCTAGATTAGCGACCTCTGTGACCCATTTGACCACTGAAAGACAAAGGCTAGCTGCCTGAAGCTTTTTGGGTAACTGCATCTCAGCACTTGCCCTCTCCTTACAGTGGAAGAGAGATCTTAGAACTGAGGGAAGTCTTCCTCCTGGGGGAGTCTGGATTTCTGAATTTTGAGGAGAAATTAAAAAATGGTAGATTAGCACAGAATTGCAAGATGTTCATTTTACCTATAAGAGATAGCCAAACTAAAATAAAATAAAAACTGCCATGGTCATTGTTTACAATTAAGAACATTTTAGCACAAAATGTAAAAGGACATGCTATAGAAAACAAAGTTCAATGTACAGTTTTATGAATCTTATCATCCTCCTTTTCCCCAATTCATCATGGAATCATGGGAAAACTTCATCTCACTCTATACCAGCACTTGGGTGCCCCTGGGCCATCAAAGGTGGCTGGTGGCTTAGTGCAGAAGGCACAGGTGCATTTACCGAATGGTAAAGGTCACAAGACAGATGGAAACTGAACTCTTAGTTACTCATGACACGCCAGTCTCTTTTCCATTGTGATGTTGTGATGCTCAAAGGGTCTCAGTAGTGGGTCTCAGACTCCGAAATCCTTGTAAGCATTTTCTTTTCCCCAACCTTGCAGGCTGATGAGAAAATGCCCTACTGGTAAAACAGGATTTTTCAAAACCCAACTCATTAGATGCCGTCTGCTCCATCCAAATAAACCTGCACTTATTGGCAGTGATAGTAGCAATATGTTCCGAAGGCACTATTTCTGGACACCTGTCATGAAAATAGGAAGTTCTTGTCTCCGTAAAGCATGATGACAAATATTGGATCCCTTTTCTGGCTAATCCTTTTGTGTTAAGACCAGATTAATCAAGAAATAATTATTGTGTTATAATGCACCAATACAAATATGGAAAAAAAGAAAATAATTATCACATAGTGTAGGCTAGCTGAGAATCTTCACCATTGCTTGTCAGCTGATTAAAAAAAAATTAGCATCATGTTTATAAACCTATGTTCGTTTTGAAATATAGAGGCAATGTGTCCTGATTAGATATGCCTCTCTTTGGAAATTATTGTTTTATACTTTATGATACTTATTTAATCCTCATGTCTTGTCTTCCTTATTAGATTGTAAGTTTCTAGAGATCAAGGAGGACCTTGGATTTATTGAAATATTATGATGGTTTGCCTGGGTCCTGACCATATGATTTACTTGATAAATATTTTTTAATAAATAGTTAGCACTCTCAAATGATAAAAAATATATATCACCAGCAAAATTTGAAAAATTAGAAAAAGTAGATCAGGATACAAAGAAATGGAGTCTTTGGTTCTTGTACCAGGTGGCATGGTTTTGTGGACACTCATTGGAAATGATATAAAAATGGTTAAAATGTACTGAGCACTTACTTGCTTTTATGTTGACTCCTGACAACCTGGTAGTGTCATCGTTATGCTTTTATAGATGAAGGAGCTGAGGCTAGGAGAAATGAGGTAACTTGCTCAAGGTCACAGAGCTGTTAAGTATGAATTTGAACTCAAGTCTAATTCCAGAATCCGGTGCTAAACCACATTACAAGCCTCAGGGACTGGTGTCAGTCCCAGGTCAGTTAAGAATGTGGTTTTTCTAGGCTTGTCATTCGAGCGAGCAGCTTCTCTGCCAGCAATAGATTCTTGCTGTGTCCTTGGCCAGGAGACTTTTACTGTTAAATGAGTAATACTCAATTCATCCACTTTTTTCTGTTCATGGTAATACTCACATGTAACTTAGATGAACAAGAGAAATCCCCACACGGTGGGAGGAGAGCACGAGGCAGCTGCTGGCTGTGGGTGTATGGGTGCTCCCTTCCTGGGAGAACCTGAGTTATGAGCACTCTCCTGGGTCCCTAACATCATCAGTCACCCTGAGTTTCTCCTGAGGGATAAGCCAGGAGGAGCAGGGGGGTAATTAGAGATCTGCCTCTTCTCTTTCCATCTGGCAGGAGAGATGTCTTCTTTTGTTATGCATGTAATTAAAATGATGAGTGGATCAGGCAGCCTTTCCCTCTCCTGGGTGGTGGGGTTTTCTGGGGCGTGTGTATCTTTCTGGCAGTTGGGCTCACCTCCGAGGGGCTGCCCTTCTGTTTATCAGCAGAGGAGGTCTTGTGATCCAGGACATAGGGATGTACCAGACACGGATAAACCAACACTGGAGCAGGCAGTCAAGCTTTCAGGAAGCCGGGAATGATTTTGGAGGGGAAGGGGAAGGTGGGATCCAGAGGGGGAGTCCTCTTCGAGATCTCCATCACCATACAGGGCAAGGGCCAATGAAATTTATCATCAAGTTGGAAGTCTCTTTGGAAGATGAGCATCAAGCACTGCTTCAACAGGGGAAAGAGAGATCTTAGTTGGGTTCTGTGCTGAGATGAGTGTGGGAGACAACTACTATGTATGGCCTGGCAAAAGAAGAGGTCCCCAAGCCAGACCCTGTGAGAGGTCCTGTGGTCCTTAGAGATGTACTTAACTTTTTAGTTTTTACTCTTTTAACCAAGTGCTGCATTCCCCTTATCCATATCTGAGATGCCTTGCAGATAGAACAATCCCTCATTGGCCAAGTCCCTTATATGATGAAATTGTATGGTATTTGCATGTGACCTATGCACATTCTCCTGTATGCATTAAATCATCTCTAAGTACTTATAATACCTAATGCAATGTAAATAGCTTTTACTGTGTGGTTTAGGGACTAAGGACAAGAAAAAAGAGATTATACATGTTCAGTATAGATGCAGTTTTTTCCCCCAAATAGTTTCCATCCACTATTAGTTGAATCCTTGTCTGAGGAACCTGCGGATGTGGAACCTGTGGATCCCAAGGAGGGCTGGTTGTCTTACTTTATCGATGGGCTAGTGGTGCCTGAGCCTTAGTTTCTTCCTCTGTTAAGTGTGTCTCAGCACTTTACGGGGTTGCTGTTGTTAAGGCAAGATTGCAAATCACCAAGCTGATCTTAAAGCAGGAGATGGTACCTTTATTCACCAACCGGTGGTCCCCGATCCACCAGCCAAAAGGTAGGCTGCAAGTCTATACCCTTTGACCTCCCCCCAGGATTTGAGTACACCTTTTTATAGCCAAAACCATATTAAAGCGTAAGTGGCTGTTGCTATGATTCAAAACCATAAACAAATGTCATGAGATCTAAAATCATAAGTAGAAAAGGGAGTGGGCCAAAACGTCCCTAGTTGAGTACAAGTTAAAGAATGGTTACTAACGTCTAGACAATCAATCTCTGACAGGATACATTGTCCAAGAAAAAAGGGAACCAAAGAGAGAACACTTACCTTGTATAAGAATTGCCATTTTGTGTTGTCAAACATGCTATGCTAAGCAACTATTGATGGATACAGAGGTGGGGCTTTCCCTGGGAGAAGCATATCTTATGTGACGTGGCGTCTCAGGGCAAAATGGAGTCTGTTTGATCATTGCCCATATAGAGTGGCCTAGAACACTGTGAGAATCCCAGGACATCGTGTGTTCGCGACCAGTTTACTGGATGGAGGGACGTGATACCCATCCGTGGAACGCCTCCAGTGCCTCAGTCCTGTCTTCTCTTTCCTGCTTTTCTGAAGTCAGAATGAAGCTGATTAGAGTCTGGTTTTGACTTTGCTCATCCTGTTATTGCCTGAAGGCACATTCTGGATTAGCAGATTGTGGAGGAGGGGCAAAGACAGTTGGATTCTGTTTTTTTATTTTTTATTTTTTATTTTTTTAGATTCCAGCACCCTAAGTAAATCCTTGGGTCATAGAGGCAGAAAGAAGCATTCTTGAAACAAACAGCACTTCTTGCTCCACCCACAAGCCTGCCCGCCCCTGCCAGCCCTGTGGCCAGGTGCTGCCCTCCTGTATAGCCACTTCATTGGGATGGCAAAGCTTCGGGGCAGGAGTGTGCACAAGGGTAGGAAAAATAGAAGGGGAGGGGCTCACTCAGGAGGCTCCAAGCTGGGAGTTGACACAGATGAACAGACCAGAAGGCAAGGCCAATGCCTGCAGCCTACACTGTCACCCCAGAGCCAGTGACTAATAGTGGCAGAGGGTGGGGAGAGGAGAGCGCTGAGGGAGGGAGGAAGGAAGGGAGGGGACAGGGAAGTGGTGGGGAGCACCTGATCGGTGCAGCCCTGGCCATCTGCCTGGCCCCTCACACAGCCTCTATTGACTGCATTTTGAAGTTTGGAAGAGGATCCTGGCTAGGAGATGATGAGGAGGCTTGTTGTTGAAATGGAGTGTTTAGGAGTCTGCGCCCTCCCCCGCTGCTCCTCTCCTCTCTAGCTTGCTTCCTGACCTCCAAAATGCTCCTTAAATATAACACTCTCCACGCCTGATGACTCCCCTGCCTGAGCCTGGAGCTTTGATTCCCCAGCGTGTGACTGCAGCACCGCTCTGCCCCAGTTTTGCCAGCAACTAGAGACATGCAGCTCTGCCCTGCTACTGCAGCCCTGCTCTCCTCCAGAGAAGGGGCGGAGTGAGTGCAGCATAGTCCGGAGAACTTGAGATAGAAGAGCCTCAGGGGTCATGATGTCCATTTTCTGCTCCAGATATGGAGCCAGAGGCTTGGAGTGACTTACCAACCAAGGTCATGAGGAGCCAGGAGCTTCCACTGGTGGCAAGAACCCCAGATGGGGAGGGTGGGAGTCGGGAGGGCTGATTCTCCCTTGGGCTCTGCCCAGTGGAACTGGAGGTTTAGGTTCACAGCTTCCAGATTTGCCTTGGCCGCAGAGGGGTCTTGGGTGGTACAGGAAATCACCAGAAGCTTGCTTTGGTTGAATGTTAACCTTTCTCACTATTTAAGTCCCTGTTTATGGATGAAGCAAGAAATGCCAATAATTGTTTTTGTTGGATTAGGAAAGGAATAGCACCAGAGCGAGAGAGACCTTAAGGCTTCTAGGAGGCCAAGAAAAAGTCGAAGCAATTGAAATAAAAAAGGAACTTTTCAACCTTCTCTCCAAACCCAGTAAAATTTGGAAGAAACCATTGTAGCAAAAGATTTAGAGTGACAAAAAACAATTTTATATTAATCAAGTCTATCCGTGAGCCACATCCCAAAACTTAGATTTTTGAAAATGCAGGTAACAAAATTAGACTCCTCCCCTCCCATCTTTCATCCAGTCTGATGAAAATTGATGTTGAATTGTTTTCTAGTTATTGTTTATGTTAAGATTGTTTTCATCAAACATTGAACAGATAAGATAATATAAGATCTATCTAAAACATACAAACAGCCGTGCACGGTGGTGCACGCCTGTAATCCCAGCACTTTGGGAGGCTGAGGCAGGAGGATCTAGAGTTCAAAGCCAGCCTCAGCAATGGCGAGGCACTTAGCAACTCAGTGAGACCCTGTCTCTAATACAATACAAAAAAGGGCTGGGGATGTGGCCCAGTGATCGAGTGCCCCTGGGTTCAATCCCCAGTACCAAAAAAATAAAAAAAATTAAAAAAATACACACACACACACATACACACACACACACACACACACACACACACACACAAACAAACGATGAACTTACTGACAACCGGGCAGAAACTTTGCTCATTATCATGTTCTGATTAGGAAACAAAAATAAGGAAAAATTATAAAATATGTATAAAGTATAAAAAAAAAAGAGAAATGACAAATATTGGTGTACCTTTACTTGTCCTGCTAATGCCACTCTGAAAGACTTGGTTGTTCCCTTACTTTTTTTATTTAGAGTATATGCATGAGTTTTATTTGTTCATATGTGCATGGACGCATACTCTATGTATTCTTCATTGACTCCCATTTTTCTTCAACTTTGGGCTTCTGAGATTCTTTCACTCAGAAGACTCACAGCGATTTCTACATTTTCAGTGCTGGATACCATTCTACTTAAAGGAAATATTGCAAGTTGCCAGGTGTGGGGATGCAAACCTGTAATCTCAGGTACTCAGGAGGCTGAGGTAGGAGTACTGAAAGTTCAGGCCTGAGCAACTTAGTGAGACCCTGTCTCTAAATGAAATAAGAAGGCTGGGTGTAGTTCAGTGGTAGAGTGCTTGTGTAGCATGCATAAGCCCCTGGCTTTTTTTTTTTTTTTTTTTTTAAATATTTATTTATTTACTTTAGTTGTACACAATGAATGCATTTATGTTTACGTGGTGCTGAGGATCGAACCCGGGCCGCGCACGTAAGAGGCGAGCGCCTTGCCGCTGAGCCACAACCCCAGCCCAAGCCCCTGGCTTTAATTACTAATATTGCAATAAATAAATCAATAATCAAATCAATTGGTATTTATCCTTTCAATTGGTAGAGATTTGTCTGCAGGTTTTTTATTTTGTTATGACAGAGTTCTGTGTAAAGTTTCTCATGTATTCTAAAGTGAGTTGCTTCAGTTAGTATAGTAGTATGGTAGAAAAGTTGACAGGGGATACAACTGTTCAACTTCACTCCATAATTCCTGATGGTTTCATAAGTAGTTGGACCAATATACCTGCCACTAGCTCCTTTCCAATACTTGACTTTCAATTTTTGGTTTGACTTTCAATTTTTTGCCAATCAGATGAGTCTGAAATGGCATGTACTGGCGTTCCAGATTTTAATTTTCCCTAGTGCTTATGAAGCCGAGCATCTTTTTATGTGTCTTGACTCTTTCCTCTTCTAAAAGCAATTATTCAAATCTTTCGTCTATTTTTCTAATGCGTTTTTCTCCTGGCTGTAAAGGAATGTTTAGAAACCCCTCTGAATTCCTTGCTCAATATTTCAAATATTTTCTTCCAGAAAAGCTTTGCCTATTTTGAATGAACACTAGTTCTTAATTTTTATTATGATTTAATTTATATTTCTTTTCGTTCAGGGATTTTTTTTTTTTTTTTAGTTGTTTAGGAAACTCTCTTGCTACAGTCAGGTGTAGTTGTGTGAGGATCAGTTTGTGATTATAATTTACCAAAGGAGATTAATTTTCTTCCTTTGTTCAGTGTCAAGGTTTAGGATGGGCAATTTTCCTTTTAGTTCCTGGGCAGCATTTGCGAATTTCTTTCAAGTTCATCCTTGTGGTGAGGGTATAGCTCACCAGGGCCCTCTTGATGAGGCCAGTGTCCTCTTAACCCTCTCACCACCAGTAGGCTTTTGCAGTTATCTCTGTGATGTGAGGCCTTGAAAATGTAAGCCCAGTTTCACTGGTTTCTGTCATTACTACGTTTTAAAACTCTACATATTTCTTTTCCTATTTTCTCTCTTTCTTTTTGGATAGCACATTACTATTACTGGGGATTGAACCTAGTGGTGCTCTGCCACAGAGCTACATCAGTAGCCCTGTTTTTTTTTTTTTTTCTTTTTTTTTAATTATATTTTTTTGAGAGAATGTCTTGCCAAGTTACCCAGGCTGGCCTTAGAACTTGAGATCCTCCTGCCTCAGCTTCCTCCTGAGTCATTGGGATTACAGGCATGCACCACCGGGCCCTATTATACGTCAAGCATTTAAAAAGATTTTCCTTTTTTACTCTGTTTTATTTTATCTAGTTTATGTGCCATATTGCCATATTGCCATATTGCCAGACATGGAAGTTTTTGAATCTAGCTTTCTCTAAATAATTTGTGTCCTTCCTGAAATGTGAATATCAAAGATGAGCCAGATTGTAGAAGAAGCTGTGTGTGTGTGCCCAGAGGTTATGCCAGAGCTCACAGTGTACCACCAACCAGTCAGGGAACTTCCCAAACTGTACAAACAGACCACTGTCTGTGAGAAAACAGGAAAAATACATTAAATGAGGAGCATTTTTCCATTTCACTTGGTCTTTGTTTAATTTACCTCAGAGCCAAACACCGTGTCTTTTCAGAGCCACGTTTCCATCATATTTTGAGATTTTCTTTACGAACTGCAAATATGGAGTCAGTTTTGCGATATGTATGAGAGGTCCTTGTTTTGAAACAAGAAAGAGCCAAGGGGAATTGGAGACACGTAACTGTCACCCATTCTACCAAGTTATTCTGCTTTCCTTCCTCCCCATGTGACACACATACACACACACACACACACCACCACCACCACCACCACCACCACCACCACCACCACCACCAACACTACCACCCCAGCACTCAAGCCAGCCTACTCTTCAGTAAGGGAAAAGTCTGCCTTGACTTAGTCCCTGTCTTGCCTGTTGCTTGGATTCTTTTTGTCCTGGGATCATTTGAGTTCTAATAAACCAGCTTGTCTAATGAGGGTTTTTTTTTTTTTTTTTTTAAATACACATACATAGTGATTGGATTTGGAGTTAGAGCTGGCATTCAAATCCCAAACCTGCAGCTTGCTGGCTGTTTGGCATTAGGCAAATCAAGACACTACCGTCTTTGGTCTTCAGCTGCATTATCTGCAAAGTCATGATGATTGTTACCTCGACATATGGATGCCAGGATTAAATGAGATAATGTATGTAAAATGCTTAGCACAGTGCCTCATGTCTTCAGCCCTTAATGTGCTCTGATTAGTAGTTGCAAAGGAGGTTTTTTTTTTTTTTTTTTTTTTTTTTTTTGGTACCAGGGATTGAACTCAGGGGCACTCAACCCCTGGGCCACATCCCCAGCCCTTTTTTGTATTTTATTAGAGACAGGGTCTCACTGAGTTGCTAAGTGCCTCGCCATTGCTGAGGCTGGCTTTGAACTCGTGATCCTCCTGCCTCAGCCTCCCAAGTGCTGGGATTACAGGCGTGCGCCACCGCGCCCAGCACAAAGGAGGTTTTTTAAAAAAATATTTTACAAAATTGTAGATGGACACAATACCTTTATTTTATGTGGTGCTGAGGATTGAACCCAGTGCCTTACATGTTCTCAGCGAGTGCTCTACCACTAAGCTACAACGCCAGCCCCGCAAAGGAGGATTTTTATGGAGTTTAAAAAAATAGCTGAAGGGCTGGAATTGTGGCTCAGCGGTGGAGCGCTCACCTAGCATGTGGGCGACCCGGGTTCGATCCTCAGCACCATGTACAAATAAAACGCATTGAATAAAACGCATTGTGTACAACTAAAAGCAAATAAATAAAAAAAATTAAAAAAAAATAGCTGAAGAGTAAAAGCCAAAGAATATTTCTAATATGATGCTTGGAAAGCTTTGATCCAGGTTTTATGTGTCAGCTGTGTTTGGAGTGGTTTGTGGACCAGGATGAGATATTCATTTCTACCTGGAATACTATGTTTGCCTAGGGGGTTTGCCTAGGAGCTGGCTAGTACAACGTAGCGTTTCCACTGAGTGGATCCTCTAGGTTACAAAGGCAACTCTGTGTATTTTTGGGATGTGGTGCATCTCTTTAATCCCTTAAGGACTTTAAAAATGTAACTGCAGGTATATTCATAAATCCAGGGAAGCATATGAGTGTTGTCTGGCCTGGAACTTTGGATGGAGAGTAACTCCATAGCCTAGGGCTTCTTTGAGAATTCATCTCTGAAAGCTCAGTATACATTAAAGAGCATTTCTTCTGGGCCATCTGGACACTGGAGAGAGACTGCAGTATTTTAGTTCAGTGTGAATAAGGTCATTTCAAGAAAATGCTTGCTTATGGTACTCCTACTAAATGCAAACACTCCCAGTCTGTGGATGTAGCACTGAACAAGATACACAGTCCCTGTCTTCATGGAGTTTACCCTCCCGAAAGAGGGAGGCAGATAATAAGCAATTACAAGCACAATGACTGCTATTATTGGGTCTGCATTCTGTTTTAAGAGCATCACGTTAGAAAGTCAAGTGTGGATGATGTGCATGCGACACTGGGATGTCTGTAGATGGTTTTGAGGCCAGTTTCAGGGGAAGAGCTTTATTATGGTTCAGTTGAAGGTTGCTATTTCATAATTAATCTCCTCTTTGTTCGTTGTCACCCATCCGCATTACTGACCCAGATAGTCACTAATGTGGGGAAGGACAAAAAGGAATCACCCAGCTAGGGAAGTTGGTACTAGAACTCCCGGTCCCCCTCCAGGGTTAGGGTTAGGAGCCTTTTCCCCCTTTGCAGTGAATTGTGTGTTCCTGGTAAAGCTGAAAATCCTAGTTCTTTACTTGGTGCTGTGCCAGGTCTGGATCTTCATATTGGTGATGAAGTGTTGCTTAAATCTGAAAATGGGCTTTCGTGGCCATCTTAAAAGGATTCCTAGTTCCAGGTGATTGAAGGCACTGCCCTGACTCCCAAGTGGCTGCCTCACCAGGCACTGGGTAGTCTCAGCAATCTCCCCAGCAGGGGAAGAGAACTTCGTGTGCCACCTGCTTAAACTACTTGAAAGCGCACTGCTGGGCTGGTGGGCTGATCTTCCTGCCTCACTGGGGAAAGGGTAAGGATTCTATTTAAGGTGGTCTTGTGCTGCCACCTTGGGACACCTAGGCACTCACCAGTGGCCTCTTGGCTCTGCTCAGTTTAGATTCCTGAGGTTTGCAAGGACCTGGGATCCAGGTTCCTCTCCCTGTGGGGGGTGGGATATTTTAAACCCACTGGGGCTTGCCTATGGAAATGTTCCCTTCAGAGATTTCTGATTCTTTCCTCTTCCTTTCAGGCACCGCATTCCCCACTTCCAACCCATCCCTGATGATCTGTCCCATCTCCGGACAAAACATGTGCTGTGTCTTTAAATGGGCGGAAGTGGCTGGCAGTGCTTTGCTTGGGTACTGCATTGATTAGGAGATTATATGGAGCTGCGGGAGCCGCCGCCTGGGGGAAGAGAGGTGCAGGTTCTGCTACGTTTGTGCTCTCCTCCTCCCAGGTTCTCCTTGGCTTCCTTCCCCAGGGCTGCTCAAGGCCGGTATGAGGTGAGGGTGGGTGGGTGGCCGGCCAGCCTGCCTGTGGCCGGCAACTCCAGGGCTGGCTCCGCGCAGCCCTGCCAGCATTACCCATCCTCTTCAGAAGCTGGCAGTGGCAGCAACAGCTCGGCCGGCAGCTCCAGCCCCGGGCTGGATTTGCAGAAGACTGCCCTTCACCTCCCTCCCTCGGAGCCCAGCTCTCAGCTGGGAGAGGGGGAAGTGGGGACAGCAGCAGCAGCAGCAGCAGCAGCAGCAGCAGCAGCAGCAGTTCTGGCTCTCTCCTCTCTCTCTTTCTTTTTTTCCTTTCTTTTTCTGTGTTCAAGTCACATTACATGGGATTCTGTTCTTTTGGGACTTCGTCACCTTTTCCAATATGTCCTGGGACCTCCGGAGCTGTAACAGGGATGCTAAGGACACGGTCAGTGGATTATCGTGACTGTACTAATGAAAGGATTCAAGCTCTCCTGGTAAGTGCAGGAGGGAAAAGGTGCCCTCCTCTTCCATGTTTCTACAACCCTGTGCATCCTCCAGAACCTGACCCCCTCAAGAGGTCTCCTGCAGAGAGGCCTATCTCATTAAACAGGTCATCCAGGGGTGACAAACGGTACAAAGTTGGGGTACTCACCATGGCTCCCCCACTTCTGTGTGGCTCTAGTGTTTTCTGTCAGCATCTTGGGAGTAGGGGTTTTGTGGAAGTTGGGGGACTGAGGAGAGAATCTAATTGCAGTTGAAAAAGAGTTTCCAACTTCGAGGGGCATGAGGGCTGGTGCGCTCGGAAAGAACTTTATAAAGAGAGGTCCCTCTCCCAGCCTCATGCATCTGCAGCAGGCTGAGCGTACAGTTGTACTCTCCTTACCCTTGACTGACACCCCAGGGATCCTGTCTCATTATAGCTCCTTAGGTCATCCTCAGCCCAGTGGGCAACTTCTGAGCATTCTTGGAGGCATCTCTCTGAGGAGAGAGTAAGAAGGGCCAGACTTGATCTTCTAGGATGTCTGGTCTCCCAAGGAGTATGGGCCACCCACTCTGTCCAGCAAAAGCACAGGCCTAGGGGCTTTGCAAGCCTCTTCCTGGCCTTCATATTGGAACATTAAAGGAGCTTCTTGTTTGGGGTGTGCGGGTAGCTGTGTTCTAGCTGCAGAAACAGTCAGAATATTTTTACCTTCCATTTTAAAAATAAAATCCTTACTGCTTCCTCTTCTTCTTTGATCCTCTAAGGACCAGATGGGTGGGTGAATTGGCTTTTTGTCTGGTTGAGGAACTGCAGATTTTGCTTGGAAAACTTTGTCCTACCAGGAATCTGGTACCCCTGCAGGGCACCATGTGCAACTGCCTTGAAGGCCCCCTTAGGGGGAAAAAGGCTTCCTGGGCTGGGGAGGGAGCCTTCTCTCCTTGAACAGGGTGGAAAGTGGGAGGAGGAGAATGAGCTTGGGAGAGCTCCCTGCAGGGATGCGCCTCCCTTCATTGCGGCTGCCAGTCCAAGCTGGGGTGCTGTTAGGGCATCTCTCTGAGTGGCAGGTGGATTTTCGTTCAGGGATGGGGTATCAAGCAGTTTAAGGCATGAGTCGTAGCCTGGCTGTAGACCATATCTGGATTTTGTGAAACCCTTGACCTAGATTAAAGGCTGACAGAATGTGTCTGACCCTCCTATAGGCAAGAAAATACCTAGTGAGTCTTGTAAAGGTGCTTTGCAGAAGGCAAAGGGAGGAGCTAAGTTCTTGCAAGCTTAGCACTTAAGACCTGTGAAGCCCTGAGAAGTGGCAAGCACTTATACCCATCTAGATTATGATTCCTTCTCAGGCTCTGATATCACATATGTGCTTGTTCTTGTGCTGAAGGCTTACTCTCTTTTTTGAGTTTGAGAAAGGTAGAGCTACTCAGACCCTTACTTTCTTGGGGCCAAGTGCCCTGTGCCTGCTGGGTTGCAAACTGTTAGCAGGGTCGGTTGCCCCTGGGAACTCGGCCCATATCAGTAGCCAGAGCTGTATCTTCATCCCTCAGGAGAGCCAAGCTAAGGCCTCTAAGGAAGGTGCTGCTAAGAGAGCAAAGACACTGGGCTCTGCATCAGAAATCACTGGGCATCTTTCCTCTGCTGTCAGCACACCCAGCTTTGGGCTGAGGGGTAGTTTGGCTGTCATTCAGGATGAGACATCACTTTGACACAGAAGGTTTCTCCGCTCAGCCTTGGTTGATCTTTCAGGGACACGCAGAATATTTGCCTTTAAAAGTATGCCTTGAAAATCTCTTGATGCATTTCAACAAGGAGAGTGGTGTTAAGCTGGGGACTGTAACTGGTCTAACTTTATCTTCTCCAGCCAGACAATATGGGGGTGGGGTGGGGGGTGGGCAGGGGGCGTTGTCATTTATGTTTTCCTGGATGCTGCTAGATCTCATGACCCACAGTCTCATTAAAGTACGGATGTTTGTTCATTTTGGCTTCCTGGTAGTCCTGTTGTGTATATTTTGGTTTGAAGTGTGGCTGGTTCCCTTTGGTGGCATCCCATGTCAGGGTATCACCAACTCTTCCAATGGGGAGACTTGGTAGAAGTAAGATGACTGAATGAATATATTGGCAACCTTGTTCTGTATAATATTGTCCGCATAGAAGAGGATGGGGTTCATGAACTTTTTGATGTTTGAAATCATTTCTAAATACAGTTCTTTGATACCTATCATGCATTGGTGATATAAAAAGTAATGCTGAGAATAAAAGCAATGTTTATTGATACTTAACTATGTGGCACGCACCATATTCAATATTTTGAATGTATTAATATGGGACTTACTGGATTATGATATAGATTCCCATTTTACAGTGGGGAAAGTGAGACAGTGAGTTTAAGTGACCTGTGTGAGGGCATATAGATAAGAATTAAGCTTTGGATTTGCAGCAGGGTAATTTCCCCCAGTTGTTCATGTTCTTGGTTACCATTCTGTAGCATCCTTTCCCCTTCCGTACTGACTTCTGTGCATACTCTGTACTGACTTTTCCCCTGCTCTGTCTCTTTGCCTTATATTCATTAGGTAACTTAATTAGACTCCGAAAAGTACATGGAAATGTGTTATCTGACTTCATTCTTACTATAACCCTGCAAAGTGTCTGCTGTCTACCCTTTAGAGCAAGGGAAACTAAAATACAGAATGGTTAAGTGTTTTGACTAAGTTTATGTGACAAATTCATGTAAAAGCCAGGATACAAACTCTTGTTGCTTCCCTTATGCCAGGTTGGTGACCATCCCAGTGATCCAGGTATGTCTGTGTCAGACCTACTTTCCCAGAGAGCAGGTTCAAGGTCAATGTATCTGTGTGTTCTTCCATTCTTTAATTCTGCAAATGTTCATCAAGTTTTTATGTGTTGCCTTGTGCCTAGGTACTGTGGAAGTTAAAACTATGTGAAGGACATTGCCTTGGCTTTCTAGGGACTGGTAGCCTCAAAGATGGAACACCCTTTCTCCTTTCCCCAAACACACATATGAAGGCACAAGTCAGTAAGTGCTAAGGGTTAGATAAGTGCAGCGAACAATAAGCACTCTAGAAAATTAATTTTAGCTAGTGCAGCAAACAAGACTTGGGGTGATTGGCACATGAGGGAAGTGGGCTTAAATGCTGGACAATTGGATAAATAAAGCCTGTACTTTGCACAACATTCACACTGTACTGTGTGGGGTTATGCACTTATTGCATGTGATGCTTTTGGATGAAGATGATCGTGACATATGTCTGTGATTGACAAGTGGCTGTATGGTGAGATACAAGTCTCTGTGCAAGCTGACCTCTCCCTATTAGGGCAGGGCATTAGGCTGTGTCAAAAGATGTCTCAGTTATTCCATCTGCTGGTAATTTGGTGAGCAAGGTAAGAGGAGACTGAGAGAGGAAGTGGCAATTTGGAAGCCAAGAATCTTTTGTTTTTTCTTGGTACTGGGGATTAAACCCAGGGGATCTCTACCACTGAGCTACATCCCCAGCCCTTTTTGTTTATTTGAGACAGTGTCTCCCTAAGTTGCCAAGGCTGCTCCCAAACTTGTGATCCTACAGCCTCAGCCTTCTGAGTAGCTGGGATTACAGGCATGCACCTCTGCGCTCAGCCAATTTTTCTTTAGAAAAATTTGTCATTTTTCCTTTACTTCTACTTGATTTCCGCCCCCTCTTTTGGCGATGTAAAGATATGCCTAATTCCTGTAGAGCTTCAGATCCTAAAATACTAAGGTCCAATTTTGTGGGTCTGCTTCCTTTCCAGATTGCTTTGTCCCCCACAGGCCTCAGCAGACTGCAGTGACATCTGTCTGGATTTCCCTCCTCGCGTTCCTGGTCTTCACATCTGTTGGTCTTGGTGGTACAGTCTTCACAGAGCCTGAGGGCTGGGACAGACCTTCAGGAAAGTCAGTGCACCAGGAGAATTTGATTTTGTGAACAAATTAAAATCCAGAATTAGGAAAGCGCATAGTTCTTGGCACTTCTCAGGTGGTGAGGCCTCAGTCCCCAGATGAGAGGAATTAATTTTGGATTTCTATCTCTGTGTGAGAGGGTGAGTGAGAAATCATGCTACTTCCACACTGTTTATTTGGGAAGATGGTGCCGTGTGAGAACTTACTTGTCTTTTTCCCAGATGACTGGGATAGAGTCCAGACTTTTGCACCCCTTCGTATTTCATAGCTATTAATGTTCGTTCAGCCATATTTGATTGATACCAAAGGTCAATTTGTGTCCATTATATTTGTTCCCTTAAAATCTGTTAGTGAACAGAGCTCTGCTCCTTCTCCAGCTCTTGTTTATAGCACATATCTGTTCTTCTGAGTAACAAGTTTCGTTTAGAGGAGAGAGCCCTGGATGTGGCCCCCGCATACCTCCCTTAGAGCCAAGCTTCCCAGCTATTGATGTAGACCTGAAGGTGGGTTGCAAAGAAGGTTGGGGGTCTCAGTGGCTTGAGAGATGCCTTCTGAATCAGAATCTTGTAACTATCTTTTGGCCTGCTGTGTGGCCTTGGTAGGTGACTTCTGTTTGCCTTGGGTGGTGGTGGTTTTGCAAGTGGGATTAAATGACAGCACTAGGCAGATTAGTCGATCTCTCAGCTTGTTTTTTACTAATGGCTTAGAAAAAGGCCATCATCCTGAGAGAGCGGGTGGCATGTGATATGGACTGCCAGTGCCCTTCTTTAGCCAGCAGGGGATACTGAAAATAAACCTTCATTTGAAAATATTAAATATTCATTTACAAACATTGCACAGCAGGCATGCCCTCCTGTGAACAGCACGAGGTTTATTTTATTACTTGGTGGGATGGAATTGGAGTTTTGCGATGGTTCAGGCCCTGAGCGCTGGTCATCTAAGCATTTAAATCCCTTGAGTGAACAGGACAGCTCAGGGCAAGGACTGAGTCTTCTGACTACAGATTTCTCAAAAGGATGGACCTACGCCTGGCTGCAATAAGCAGCAATAAGCATTATTTGCTTTGCTTTGTCTTTGTTGTTGTTCTTGTTATTATTTTAAGATAAAGAGGTTCACTATCTCAGAATGTAAGCTTATGGATGGCAGAGGTTGTGACAAATCATATTATGAGAGCTAGAGATTTTTTCCTGCTGCTGGCTTGAAGCCTTTTCTCCTGGACATTATGAGACTCATTGTCGTCAAGCTTATTGCTGGAAGAGATGATTTAGAGTTTTTAGTGAAAGAACTTGAAAAGTACTACTCTGATCCTTTACTGAATTGTCCACAAGGCTGGGTGTTTGTTTCCTTAAAGAGTTAAGATGAAGGGATATAGTCAGCTAAGTATTGCTAGGTCTTTGTCTCTCCCTTCCTTCCTCCCTCCCTCCCTCCTTCCCCCTTCCTTCCTTCCTTCCTTCCTTCCTTCCTTCCTTCCTTCCTTCTTTCCTTCCTTCCTTCCTTCCTTCCTTCCTTCTCCATGTGGTACTTTGGATTGAATTGAACCCAGGGGTACTCTACTGCTGAGCTATGTCCCCAATCCTTTTTATTTTATTTTATTTTGAGACAGGGTTTTGCTAATTGTTGAGGCTGACCTTGAACTTGACATCCTCCTGCCTCAGCTTCCCAAGAAGCTGGGATTATAGGCATGTGCCACCATGCCCTGCTGTATTTATTTTTTCTTAATGCTTATTTATTTATTTTTTATTTGTACTTGCAGAAAGATGTGGAATTAATCTGGATGGGGCAGGTGAGGCCATGATAACCACTCTACAGTAGCTTAACTATTTGTAAATTTAGTTCTTGATCACTCCGTATCCCCTCAGAGTTTGGAAAACTGTCCAAGGAAGCATCCTCCCTGTGATGGCTCAGTGATCCAGGCTATAGAATCTCATATAAACTCACATCGATTTTCTGAGCTATACCCTATGATTAGTTTACAGGTAAGTAAATTAAGGCACAGTGAGGTGTTATCTGCTCAAGGTCACACACAAAGTGTTTGAGCCAGCTGGGATGGCAGTATACACCTGCAATCTCAGCGACTGGGGAGGCTGAGGCAGGAGGATCACAAGTTTGAGGCCAGCCTAGGCAATTTAGCAAGACCCTGTCTCAAATAAAAAATAAAAGGGGTTGGGCTGGGGTTGTGGCTCAGTGGCAGAGTGCTCGCCTAGCATATGTGTGGCCCAGGTTCGATCCTCAGCACTACGTAAGAATAAAGGCATTGTGTACAACTAAAATAAGTAAATAAATATTTAAAAAATAAAAATAAAAGGTACAAGAAAAAAAGAAATATGGTAGTCCAGAGTGCATGCGCTTTTTTTTTTTTTTTTTTTGGTACCAGGGATTGAACTCAGAGGCATTCGACCACTGGGCCACATCCCCAGCCCTTTTTTGTATCTTATTTAGAGACAGGGTCTCACTGAGTTGCTAAGTGCCTCGCCATTTGAACTCGTGATCCTCCTGCCTCAGCCTCCCAAGTGCTGGGATTACAGGCGTGCACCACCACGCCTGGCTCAGAGTCCATGCTCTTAACCACTACAGTTGCAAAGCAATTGGAAGGCAGATCTTTGGCTGTAAGAAAAGAGAAGATTTTTTAATACTCAGGAACAGTTTGAGAAATATTATGGGACAATTTATGAAGACAGTATTTGATGATGGTTTCTAAAGATGTGCAAGAACAGAGAGAGTGATATTGGTCAAAAGAAGTTAAGAAGGAGAAGTGGGATATAGATTGATTCTTGAAAAGTGAAGCTTATTGTCATTTCAAAAGAGATCAACAGGCCTCTGAGGGAGGTAAAAAAGCAAGAACTGAGCCACACACAAAACAGAATAAGGGCCTTGTGGAAGGACAGAGCTAAGCGTGTGTGGGGTGCTGGGGTATAGGTTTACCCGGCTCAGGTAGAGACAGTGCCTGCAGGTGTGGAGGAGAAGCCCTCAGGCCCAGGATAACCAAAGAGCATGGAGAGGCACTTGCCAGCTCAGTGGGAGCCATGCTTGGGGCAAGAACTGAATGTGCATGTGTTTGGGAGCCTTTGTGAAGGAGAGCTTTAGAAAGGACAGTAACAGGACTGGGGCTGTGACTCAGCGTAGGCTGTTTGCCTAGCATGCCTGAGTCCCTGAGATTCATCCCCAGCACCACATGCACAAAAAAATAAAAATAAATTAATAAATAAGAAGAGTGAAAAGACAATTACAGCCGGGCGCGGTGGTGCGCATGCCTGTAATCCCAGCACTTTGGGAGGCTGAGGCAGGAGGATCGCGAGTTCAAAGCCAGCCTCAGCAATGGCGAGGCACTTAGCAACTCAGTGAGACCCTGTCTTTAATAAAATACAAAAAAGGGCTGGGGATGTGGCCCAGTGGTCAAGTGCCCCTGAGTTCAATCCCCAGTACCACACACACACACACACACACACACACAAAACACACACACACAAAAGACAATTACACTTCTATGAGCTTTCTTTTTTATTTTTAAAATCTCAACAACCCTATTGGAGAAAAGGCATTTCTTCCATTTCATAGGTTTAAAAAAGAAAAATAAAACCCCCAGAGTCTCGAAGAGGTTTAAGTAACAGGCCCTGCACCACATAGAACATGGCAGAACTGGGACCATTTGGAAGAAGCTGTGCTCCAGATCCTGGGTCCTCGACCTCCTTACTCTGCTCCAAGCAGTGAGCAGAGTACTGATCTGGCTGAAATCTGGAACTTCCAACCTGACAATTCCGACATATGTGCCAAGGAGCTGGGGTCTTCCTTCTGGGTGGTGGTGCCCTCTCTATCAGTAGATGCAGTTACAACACCTCCATGGGGAACCACAGCCTTACTCACACCTGACCTGCTGGCTGGGTCAGGAGTTGTTTTTTTAATTGTGAAATGTTTCACACATACAAAAGAATGAACAAAACGTAACCACACAATTCAGAGAAGAATGATTAAACAAACATCGCCTGCTCAGTTAAGCCTCAGAACCTCAGCCTTAGCTGGGAAACCATTATTATTATTATTATTGTTATTTTTTTTTTTGGTACCAGGGATTGAACTCAGGGGCACTCGACCACTAGGCCACATCCCCAGCCCTTTTTTGTATTTTGTTAGAGACAGGGTCTCACTGAGTTGCTAAGTGCTCGCCATTGCTGAGGCTGGCTTTGAACTCTCGATCCTCCTGCCTCAGCCTCCCAAGTGCTGGGATTACAAGTGTGCGCCACCGCGCCCGGCTGGAAACCATTATTTTTTAAGATTGATGACAATATTCAAAGGTTGGGACAAGCCTCAGAGAATGCAAATCTCTGTGAACAGAGTGCTGACTGGGGTCTAGATTCTCCCACCTAGAGGAGGTAGGGATGCTCAGCCAGTGCTCACTTGGTTGTAGCTTTATAGCATGGTGGAGTTCCCTCCCCCTAGCTATGCAGTGCACCCCTGGGGACAGATTAGATAGCCTCTGCTGCTTACTGATTATATGATCATGGACAAGTTTGTTATTTTCCTCAAGCCTTGACACTCATCTGCAAAATGGGGCCCATCACACCTATCTCAGAGGGCTGCTATGAGGATCCTCTGGATTAAATGGGACAAATCATTTTCATGCACACAGGAAGAGGCCAGGCATATGCAACCACGTTATCAACATTAGCTGCTATTAGAATCCTTATTGTTTTGTTTGACATTGTAGACAGAAACCGTGGTCATACTCCTTGCCTTTCACCCACTTAAAATTAACTTTTCTTTTTTTTTTTTTTTTTTTTAACATATGTTTTTTAGTTCATTTATTTTTGTGTGGCGCAGAGGATTGAACCCAGTGCCTCACATGTGCAAGGCAAGCACTCTACCGCTGAGCCACAACCCCAGCCCTTCTCGTTTGTTCTGTCCTAGATGGATTCAGAGAACTCTGATTATTATCTGTTTTGTATAGGACACAAGGTCACTATCAGTTGATTTTACCCTTCCTTTCAAGTGAGCAGCCTCCCAAATCTTGTGTTTTTTCTCTCATCACTGGAAATCTTCCATTTCCTGTCCCAAACAGGCATGGTCACTTGACCGCTTCATTGGAGGCCAGAACTTGCTCTGCCACTCATTAGAAGGGTGACCTTGGCAAGGCATCTGTGCCCTCATCTCTAAAATGATAAGAGATTCCATCAACAGAATTGATCTCTTTTGGACATACTTGTCCTTCAGACTAAGGATCCTTGGGATGCAAGATCCTTAATGGTCTTCCCAAGTTCCCACTATATTCTTCTGTCCTTTCTTTAATTCATTTAGTTTGCTTACTCAACTAATATTTCTTAAGCACCCGTTGGGCTAGGTGGTAAGAATAAATAAGAACTGGTCCTTGCCCTGACGGAGTGTCTGTTGTTGTGGGGGGAGCCAGAACTGGCATCCCCTTTTAGGTAGGATCTTACAGGAAAATTCCATGGGAGGGACTCAGATGCCTCTCCTGCTGGAGTGCAAATAGATTAATCTTTCAGTTCAGATCTTTTTTTGGACCCTTTCTCCTGAGACCTGGAGCCTCTTTGTTTCATAATAGCTTCCCTGCAGTGACCTCAACATTTTATCCTTACAGAATGGTCATAGTTTACATCTAGGGACACTATGACATGACATGCAAAACTGCTTTGATTTTTCAGACTTAATTTGACAAACCTCAGGATGCAAATTTGGGGAACTGATTTTTTTTTTTTTTAATTGATTTGCTTTGCTGTTGCACATTGTTTTTCTCAGCTTTTTAATGCATTTATTTTGCATCTATTAACTGGCATGTCTAAAAGATTTCTTTTACCTCTCTGATTTCATTAACCAAGTGTTTCTACTTCATGCTTTTGCTTTCTTTGATATAAATAAGTAAAATAAATTTATACTCTTGTGAGGCCCATTAGTAATAAAGAGCCAACCATTGCCGCTGAGCTGCTATGAGCTTTTCATAAAGCATGGCATTTTAGCAGTGATGGTAGTAGTCCTTTTTTGCAAAAATCTATATTTGGAGTAGTTAAGTACTAAGTAAGTACTGTTATCTGAGAGTACTGTGTATGCAGCTATAGGGTTGAATTTTCTTACTCACTGCAGTCTCAATTTCTTTCTCTGGCTAAATTCTCCTAAGTATATTTGTAGGCATATGTTAGGATCACCTCTAAGCTGCTCGCTAACACAAAATGTAATTGTCACCATCAGTCACAAGAAATCCTTAGCCATATTGTCAGGAATGGGACTAGAAAGTACAATTGTGTACTTCTCTCTGTTTCTTCTCTTCCTGGGGTGGGCTAAGCTTTCACATTCACTTCATGAAAACAAATTTAGAATAGTCTCCCACCCAACCTCCTTACCTCCTCCACTCCCATTTACACTGGCAACTTCAGCACCAGTTTTTATTTATTTGTTCTTCCTCAGTCCCCATGTGGTTACTTCTGTCTTTGCAATGTCTCTCTGATTTATCTTGTTCCCTTTTCCATGACTCTTAATTCTGTCTTCTTAATTCATAACCTTTTAGTGTCTTACTTGGTGTGTTGTAAAAACCACCTATCTGATTAATCTCTTTTTTTTAAATTGCTTTATTCTTATATAGTTTGCAAAGCATAAAATTCATTCACTTAGAATGTACAATGTTTTTCAGTATTCACAGATACTTGTATCCATCACTGTAGTCAACTTTAGAGCATTTTATTCCCTCAGAAACCTCATACCCTTTAGCAAGCACCCCACTACTAATCCCTATCCCCCAGCCCAGCCTAGGCAACCATTTCTGTCTCTCTAGACTTCTGTATTCTTATGAATGGACTTTTATGTCTGGCTTCTTGCACTTAGTATAACATTTTAAAGCTTTAACTAAGTTATAGCTTGCATTAATACTTCATTGCTTTTTCTGGTTGAATAATTTAGTTCTCAGATTTAGTTTTCACTAAGCTGTCATATAAGTCAGATGATCAACCCTTCTACAAAAATTGATTTTTTGGCTCCCTGTTGCCTAAAAAATACAGCTGACGCCTTAGCATGGCTTGCAAGGTCTTTTCCAGTTAGGCTCTGTCCTGGCCTCCAGCCTTATCACACACTCCATCCTTCTAAAAACCTCCTATCCCAGCCCCAACACAGCCAATCAGAGTGTTGTGTGGCAGGTACCTTTTCATGTCATTGGAGTCTTTTTTCATATTCCCCTGTCTCCGCCTATGAAATCCTAGTTGATCTGCAGAACTTAGCTTCATTACCAGTTGTTTTAAAAATCTCCCCAGATTTATCTCACCCCCCACCCCCACAAGTAAGAATTAGTACTTTTCCATTCTCTGAGCTTTTAGCTTGGGTTCCCATAATTTTATTGTCTTGGATTAGATGTCATTATGTCTTTTTCACATTCTTCCATATATTTCTTATTTCAATTAAAAGTCAGAGTTAAAGATTTTTTGAAGAGAAAGTTATCAGTATTTAAAATGGATTTCTTTTTGCAATTTAAGTTATCCTTGGACATTGTAGAAAAATTAGAAAATGTAGAGTCGAAAAAATATCAGACATAATATGATCCCTCAGATAATTACTATTAGCATTTTAGTTTATATCCTTCAAGCTATTCTATGTATACTATATAGATGGATAGATACACACTTATAATAAATTATATATATTGGCCTGATTAAAATATCTGTTCTCTCTAGAACAATAAAAATTGACTTTCATAATTACTATTAAGCATAGCATTGCAAGTATGTATCACTTATCTACTTTTTTTGACATTTTGGTTATTTCTAATTTTTCAACTTATAAATAATGTCATGAGTAATATCCTTCAGATTAAAAACTTAGGAGCTAGATTTCTGGGCCAGAATCTTTGGGTTATACTCCAAATTGCTCTTGAGAAAGGTTGTTCCAGCTTAGGCACCCACCAGCATGTTAGGAGAGTGCTCTTTCCTCTGTTGTCCTTGCCTGCCTCAGTATTACCATACTTTAGAGTCTTTGCCAATCTGATATTCCAAAGAAAGAAAAAAAGGTATCTCAGAGTTGCATTAATTTGCATTTCTTTGATCACTGATGCCATGCTTTTAATTTCTTTTTCTTCCTATTTATATTTTGTCTGTGAATTGCCCTTTTTCTGTCTTTTGCCCATTTTCCTGTTAACACGATTGTTTTTTTTTCTCATTGCACAAAACTTATTAACACAGTAGAGATTTTAACCCTTCATCACACATATTTTCCCATGCTTTCTTTTATTTTTTGCTTCAGGCATACTTTTGACACATAGTTTCTTCATTAGTCTGAGTATGATCATGTCAACTATTCTTTTCCTTTATGGTTTCTGTGTTTGGCATTTTTCACAGAAAGTTATTCCCAAGCTAATGCTTTTTTTTTTTTTTTTTTTTTTTTTTTGAGGACTGCTGTGATTTTGTTTTTACATTTAATATATCAGTCCATTTAAATATGAAATAATAGTTACAAGGTGAGTCTTCAGTCATGGGACTAGAAGGGGCTATGGGAGCATGTCTGTTTTCCTAGCCTCAGGCATTAGCTTGGGCACAAGCCTCTTCTCCAGAGTGTTCTTGTTGACCACTTTCCATCAATGGTGACTTTCCCTGGGTCCTTCTGAAATTACTTCTTTCATTGTATGCCAGCTATATGTCAGAAATTGTCTCAGCAGGTTGGTCTGAGGATTAAATGAATTTGCAAATAAGACAGTATGACCATGTACAGCCCTGGGCATGGTGCACAAACTTTGCGTATGCGTTTGGTTGAATGAACAAGAGAGTAAAGGGATGGTAGTGTGAACAGTGCTGGCAGGTCCCTAAGGATATTGTAAAATAGCAGCTACTCTTCCACTGAGGCTGTCTTTTGTCTTGGCAACACTCTATGCACATCATAGGGAACATGGAAGAAAGAAAAGTCATGTTATGGGTTTTGAGCAGTCTAAGGTTTAGGACAGGACCCATGTGTGTTGATAGACTTTGCATAAGGTGCGTTAGCAGGAGTGAACTGCATTGAGAATCTCAGGGGATGTAGGGAATTGGAGCTCTGGTGGATTTTATTGGGAAATTCTTCCTGAGGAAGATGCACTGGAAGTAGAGTTTTGAAGGAAAGTTGGACATCTAGGGTAGATTTGTGGAATGAAGTCATTCTCTGCAGAGAGAATGATACAAAGTATGCATTTAAAATATTCATTTGAAATAGTCTTTTTTTTTTTTTTTTTGTCTCCTTCCCCTCTTACCTCCTTTTTCTCTCACTGCCTCTGCATTCTGAGCTTTTCATCTTCTTTCTGTTTCTAGGACCATTTAGAAATTATCCTGATAAACATTGTTAATACAGTTAAGTCACTTTTGCAGTGCTTCAGCTCCTGGGCGGAAAGACACCAGAGAGCAGGAAATAAATACTTCTCAAAGAGCCACTCAAGGCAGAGAAGTGTTTATTTTTAAAGATTTACCTGGATCATAGTAGGCTGTCTCCTATTTTGGTAATCATTGAATGAGGAACAAATGCATAGGTTCTCTGTGATGCATAGCTCTCTGGGAAACTGGATAAAGTAAGAATCAAAGGATCTCAACCTGTAGTGGTCTGGGAAGTGGGTGAGAGATGGACACTTTGCCACAAAGGATGACAAGGTGGTTGTTTTGAGTCGGGTCCATTTGACTCTCACCAATTCTGCTGACTTGAGAGACTGCCCCCTGAGAGCACACAGTGTTGCAAGAAAAAGAGACCTTCTTAAATAAAGAGAGAGATTGAACAAGCTTGGGACATAGGTGCTTCTGAAGAGACCGGCACAAGTCATTGCAGTTGGCTGCTGTGAGCCAGAGACTCTTCTTGGCAGTCAAGTAGAGTAAATAAAATACTTGCAGTCCCAAGGTAGAAAGAAATGGGCCTCTGTCTCCATATCTTGTCTCCCATCTCCCGTAAGCATTCACCATTCCCTCTATTAATGCCATCTTTTATTTCAGGAGTCAGCAAACTTGAGCTTGCTGCCTGCTTTTGTAAACTTGTACTGGGGGAAGGCCATGCTCCTTCATTCACACTCTGGATGCTGCCTTTGCCCTGTGACAACAGAGTTCTGTAGTAGTGATAGAGACTGTATGGTCTCAAAGCCAAAAATATTTTTGTGGCCCCTTACAGAAACAGTTTGCTGGCCCCTTTAATACACTCAGTAGGTGTCTGATTTTGAGTTGTTTCTATGAGGATCATGGTTTACTTCGGTCTGTTGCAGCTTTCTTAATGAATGGCCCCTTTCCTCCTGGCACTTACTTGAAAGATGATTTACTAGAACAGGGGGTGTGGTCAGGGGTTCAGGTCTTTTGATCATATACTCTGACCATTTGAGCTGCCTGTAGGACCCACACAATGGCCAGTTCCCTAATAATGATAGTACTCCAAAAATGTTAGTTTCTAATATTTTCTTATTGTTACCTGTATTTTAATAGAAAAACAGTGGGTCCTGGGAAACTGGGAAGGGCACACAAGGTCACATAAATTGGCAGGATTTGAACCTAGTTTGTAGGTCCCCTGCATTCCCTACTCTGTCCCCCACTCCTCTTTTCTCCTGACCGCCTTTCCACTCCTTACTCCCTCTACTTTATGATTTCTGCACCAATCATCAGCTGTTCTTTTCTCTTCTGGTTGGAATTTTATGTTTCTCTTGGAGCATCCATTCCTTGGCCAGTTTTCTTTTGGGCTCCTGCCCCTACAGCATCTTTCAGACCTCGCTCTCCAAGCCCCAGTACTTGCTAACTCTCCCTGGGAGGAGGATTTTGAGAAGCACATGAGGTCCTAGTTTCTGTCCACAGCAGCTGTTCCTGCCCTGTCACTGCTCCTTGCCTAGGGAGGCAGCTGTCACCCAGGTGGTCTGCCTTCCTCAGAAGATAGCAGGTGCCTAGAGAAGCAACTGTGGGGGGTGGGGTAGGGGGAGCACAGCCCAGGGCCCTGGGGCCCCAAATTGACAGAAAGGCAGCCGCAGGGCAGGCTGAGTTGGCATCTCTGACCTTTGTGGAGAGAGGGCGTCCTTAAAGGGACAGCGAGCTCTTTTCTTTCCTGGTGGCTGACGGCCAGTTCAGATGCCAGGGATTTGAAGAGGCCTTTGTTCTGGCACTGAGAGACAGGGGCCCAGACTGCCCAGTCTCTTTTTCTTTTCCCCTTTCCAATCCCATGTCTCCTTCTGATGTGCAGCATGTCAAGTGTGGAGGGACGGTGAACTGTCTTGGGTCATGTACCCTCCCCTGCTCCCCCACCATCCGAAGGCAGCCTTGTCACTAGGCTAAATAGCAGAACAACCCTTGTGTGGCCACCAGCCCCTCTCCCCTAAGTCAGTGACTCCAGCCTCCTGGGAAAGAATAGTCTCTGCAGACTGCAGTGAGGGCCCCAGGTGAGTGGGGTAGGTGTAGGACATGTGCCTTTTCTCCAGGTACCTGCTGTCACCACCTGCACTGATTGCCTTAGGTGCTTGTTAAATTGTAGATTCTAGGTTCCAGTTCCAGAACTTCTGGGCCCATGGAGTCTGAGTATCAATAAGTACATCAAAGTTTGAGAACCACTGACCTGGTCTATTATCAGAATCATGTGGGGACCTAGGGAATCAGAATACCTGCCTGGGCCCATGACTTTGAGCAAGGCAACTTTTCATTAGTGGTTGGGAACAGGTGCTCTGGAGCTGGTCAACTGGGTTTGAATCCTGGCCCCACCAGCTACTATCTGATGATTCTGGGTAAGTTTCTTTACCAATCTGTGCTTCTTCTTTATTTTTTCCCCCTCATCTATAAAATAGGGATAATAATAGTACCCAGGTGTAGGGTTGTTATGAGGTTTAAAGGAGTTGATATTTATAAAGGTCTTACAACAGAACTAGCATGTTGTAAAAGAATATTAAATCTTCAAGAAATCACACACTTTATCTTTTCTATGGTAAATCAATCCCTTAGATTGGAGATCACCATTATGAATAATCATTCAGGCTCCCCCAGGTAAGCTGGCTTAGGTTGGGAAGCCTCCCATCTTTTAGTATTGACCAGCAGTTCTTTGTCCTTGAGCACGAGCCAATCCCCAGTTTAGTCTGTATGACTTGTTCTGTGAAGGTGGCTCAGCCATTTGGCTTCCCTGGTTCTGATTTCTTGGTCTGGAATATGAGGAAAAAAATCCCTTCTTGATTTCCTTCTCCAGGCGATGCTGACAGCGTTGGTAAGGCTGTCACAGGAAGGACCAGAAGCCACATCTATAAGGCTCACTGACCTCTTCCAAGGGAATTGGAGGAAAACAAGCTGCAGGCCAGAAATAGCCAGACATAAATACAAGGTATTATAATTACTATCCACACCCAGCTCAATCCCCTGAGTTAAATTTAACCCTCTACTCAGTCCTCCTGACCTCAGGGAAGGACTAGCAGACTTGTTTGTGGGGTGTCAGGGAGTATGTGTAACCAAGGGTACTTGGGAAGCATTACTCTCAGGGGTGCTGTGCAGCCAAAATGGGTACTGCCTTTCGGTGTGCATCCGAATTTTTATTATAACTTCTTGGTTTTGCTCAACCATTACTTTTCTGAAAATGATCCTGTTGGACCAAATTTTCCTATGTTTGGTATCCAGCCCAAGGCCTAGTTTTTATCCTGTGCTCTCTAATTTCTTCTTGCATTTTGTTACTCAGTAGTTAACATTTGTCCAGCTACTTACAGACGTGCTTAATGTGGGAGGAGACTGGAAGAGACCAGGAACCTGAAAGGATTGCACTGTTTTGTTTCTACCTATCCCGTCCCCTACCACTGTGCTTAGAGAAGTCCTCAAGGCTGGGAAAAGGCCATTGGTCAAACAGAGAACTCTAGTGCTGCATATGCAGCATCCCTAATCTGAAAATCCAAAATCTAAAATATCCCCAAATCCATAACTTTTTTTTGAGCATCAACACAATGTCATGAGTGGAAAATTCTGGGATTTAGGTGAAGGGGCACAGTCAAAACATAGGCTATGTGCATAATGCATACATGAAACATAAGTGAATTTCATGTATAGACTCAGGTCCCATCCCAAGAATATCTTATGTGCAAATATTCCAAACAGCCCCCCACCCCATCCCACTCCCCCAAAAAAACAGAAAAGAAAAGAAATCTAAACACTTCTGGTTCCAAGCATTCTCAACCTGCATCTTATAGATTCTGATATCAGGGTTCTGGGTGAATCAAATGTTAGGTTATTTAGAAGAAAACAAGCTAGTCCTCCAGGGCATGTCTCATGGATATTTGCCATCTTGATTACAAATGTCAGCATACAGGGACCCAGCAGTGGGCAGAGTTTTCTTAGCATCCACTCCCTCCCACTTGAACATATTTTACAAGACTTCCAGGAAGCTGCACAGGGCCATTTCTGTTCTTGCTGGGGATTTGGAGACCAATGAATGCTCAGAGATCACAGCATTGGGCAGGGGCAGGACCTCAGGACACATTTTATCCACCTGCCTTGGGAGAGGCATATGGTCCCTGTTGACCCATTGTTTAAGAATATTAATTTACTCTTTTGGAGGCTAATAGAAGAGACAACTTTTTTTTTTTTTTTTTTTTTGGGTTCCTTTCCTGTTTCCTGTTTTGGGGAAGCTGGAGAGGAGATAACTACTTTGAGTAGAATAGAAATTGGGCTGAGAGATCAAAAGGCCTTTCCACAATAGAGATTCCTAAATCTATGGTGTATTTGTGGCTCCCAACAATAAGAAGTAGGACCCTAACTCTCCACCTGGAGAAGAATCATCTATACGATAAAAGCAGGTGGAGATGCTTGCATTTCAGTGCAAACATCAGAAGGCCCTGTGCTCACTGTTATTCAGGAACTTCATTAGGTGGTGTCATCCATTCAGGGTAGTGTCCAGCCACACATGACATCGCTGAGCTCCTCTGGGCCAGGAGCTCACTCCTTACATCCTAGCCTCCTGTACTGTTTGGCTGCCTAAGCTCTGAGAACATTCCCTATTATTGCAAACCTAATTATGTCATCCATTTTCCTCCAGAGAAAAAGTCAGACTCTTTTCTCCTTTGGCTTCTTCTTATCTACTCTCAAATATTTGTATCCTATTTATTTTAAGGCATCTCCTTTAGCCTAAATATTCCTGTTACTTTATATTTTTGCATAAAGCAGGGTTCCCAGACCCACACTGTGTTATTTATCTTTCTGGAACAGTAGATCTTGCAGAGTGGGGTAATTCCTAGGTGTGTTCCTTCTTACCAGCATGCTTTGTGCTGGGATTGTTACATTCCTTCTCTTGCTTCAGTTGATGGGGCCCAAGTATATGAGTTATTCTTATAGCCACTTTTTTTTTTTTTTTTTTTTTTTTACCAGGGATTGAACTCAGGGGCACTGGGCCACTGGGCCACTGGGCCACATCCCCAGGCCCCCCCCCCTTTTTTGTATTTTTATTAGAGACAGGGTCTCACTGAGTTGCTAAGTGCCTCGCCATTGCTGAGGCTGGCTTTGAACTCGCCATCCTCCTGCCTCAGCCTCCCAAGTGCTGGGATTACAGGCGTGTGCCACCGCACCCGGCTTCTTATTGCCATGTTATAGTTCGAGCCCATGCTGAGCTTTGTCATCTTTGCCCACTGGAAATTAGACTCTTCATGCTTCTTTCAGATTTGTAGAAGAGTGGTGTTGCCAAGGGTCTGGGGCTTATTCTGCAGTTACCCTTCCATGAGGCAGTCTCCAATGTCCTGGGGTGCAATGGTGAATGATCAGGGGTGTGTGGACTGTGGGAAGGGAATTCAATCTAGGTTAGAGACATATTGTCAGTGATGAAGAAGGTTTTGGAATGGGAATTGTCAGAGCATATGCCCATGGGCAAGTCAGTGTCCCCAGCTTGCCACTTGACTAATTATCACCTCAATCAGATCTCTTCAGTTCCTACTTGTCCCCTTCCAGTCCCCACTTGTCCCCTTCCAGTCCCCATTAGTTTTTGACTGGAAGAGTCAGGCTGTGCCAGAATTCTAATGAGGACTGGCCTAGCATTTAGAAACAGAGTACTTCCAGCTGTGCAACACTGCCACCCTGATGGTGTTTTAGCTGTACTTCTGGAGAGGTAGGTAGGTAGGTAGAAATGGGGATGTGATCAGAAGAGAGAGGGTAGAAAGAGAAGAGCTCGGCAGCACACAGCTGGGTTGCTGGCCCAGTCGCTGCAGTCAGCATTGCTGCCTTTCCTGCTTCACGTCTGTGGTTACAGAGCTCACCTTTTCGGCTGCTTCCTACCACCTGGGGAGTTGGGAAGTTCAGCTTGATCATGGCCCTTTAGAGCAGGAAGTGACTTTAGAGGGTTATCTACACCAACCCCTTCTCATAACACTTAGGGAAAATGAATCCCAGGGCAAGGGTAGGGTATGTCCGTGGTCACACATCATAGTTATCTAGGTGTTCATGCCCCATGAAGGTGGATGCTGTTTTGGATGGTGGCATGTCAGTACTTCCTCCCTTAGTGTAAATTATCCACATTAAGAAACAACATAAAGTGTGTTCTAAGACAGGAGGAGACCTGTCTTGGGAAAATAACATGAGCAGCCCGGGTGCTACCTTGGAAGGTGGGGGTGGGGTAGGAGAAGCACATTAATGGCCACAATTGGACTTGTTGGAAGACAGGCTCAAGAAGAGCTACCTGTAGATAAGAGTAATCTACACTGGAGGTAAGCCCAAACAGAATCTGGCAGCTTCTCATTGCAGCCTAGGCACATTTGCATAAAGCTAGGCACTAGATAGCACTTGTAGGTGTCTAGACCTCTGTGACATTGTATGGACAGATCAGTGGTGGAAGTTCTCAGCATCTACATAAGAGTCTTTCCAGATGCCTGCTATGGAATCTGGACTACATTAAAGAGGAGCTGGGTCAGGATTCTTGAAAATGAGCTCTGGTACTTTGCTTTGCACCTGTGTTTTCTTCTAGTTGAACCTGTTGACCAACCTCCTGAGACATGTGTGCATATGGTAACAGCAGCATCTTTAGCACACACAAGGGCCCCCAGCTGGGGACAGGGTCATCACACTGACTATGATTCCTTCCTATTTCATCACATCCCCTACCTCCCACCTCCATAGGTTTGTGCGCACCTGAAGCTTGGACAATACACAGGCTGTCCCCTCCCTTCCTCGCCAACTCCCAGTGTGGTGCAGGGCCTAACGCTGGTGTTCTCATGATGTGAGCTCTGTTAGCTGCCAAAGCTGATGGGTGCTCTCCAAAGGAAGACAGGATTTGGGGTGGAGGGAGATGGAGATGACAGTCCTGTGGCTCAAGCCTTGGGCCTGTGGCAGGAGGGACTCAAGGTCTTTTCCTAAGTACGACATGTCAGCATCTTAACTGGGGCACCCAGCAAGCAGGCTTCCCTGTTTAAGACCTTAATCCAGGATTAAGAAGAGGTCTGTGACCTCTGCAAAGAGGTGATTTAGAGAGGTGCTTAGTCCTTCCTAATATCCTCAAGGGGGCAGAGGAGTAGCTATAGCTAGTTGGAAGGGGTTAGGACTCTAAAAATTTCAAATTCTCTGAACCTCACATTTGGACATTTTCTTAAACTTCAGCGGTGTGTCTTATCACCTGTATTCACAAACATTGCTTGATGATAATTAGTATATGTCCCGGCTTGGGCGTATACTAATTTGCCTGCCAGGGCTTTGTTGGGAAATATTCTTAGGAACAAAGTCATTCCCTAGATATATGGTCTTCCTGCTTGGAAGGAAGTGAGGGAATCAAGATTGGGCAGAGAGAAATTAAACTTTAAATACCTGAAAGTGGGTTCAGCCAATTCTGTGGAATGCTCTTGAGTTTGGGTAGCCCTGCAGAGTCATTCCAAATTGAGGCAAAGGTGGGTTTTTGCATCCTTTGATGGGTCATTGGATGTGGTCAGTCTTCAAGGAAGGGGCATATTTTTTGGTGAGGCTGTTTTCTTTGGTCAGGGAAGTTCCCAAAGGGAGCTCACTCGTGACCTACCAGCAGCTATCACTTTGCGCAGCTGGGAAATGAGTGCCTTGTTCAGGAAAGCAGGGACATGCTAAGGTGACCACATGCTGTAATACTGGTCTAGGATCTAGGACGTTGTCCACTGCCTTCCATCTTCTATACAGTCATCTCCCTTTGGCAGGGGATTGAACCAAGGCAGAGCCACACAATGGACCATGTCCAGAACCAGAACTTGGTGACTGTGTGGTTGGTGGGGAAAACATTGAACTAACTTGTTCATGTTATTATTTAATCTGCTTCTATGTCAGTCCTGAGATTGTGGTCAAGTTCAATGACTTTAATTTGCGTCGTTCAAACAGATTAGATTCCTACAGATGTTTTCAAGATCTCTAGCCCCATTGATAGCCACCCTCCTGTCAGGTTCTTGGTTCGTGGCTTTCTTACTTGGACAATTATAATTCCCTTTAAAGAGAACAAGTTGCCTTAGTATATTCCCCCTTAATTGAAACTCTGGATCCTGTCTTTGAACTGCCAATCCATCTGTCATCCTTCTTACTTTTTTATAATTTTTCACTCTCTGCGGCTCCTGGGCACCACATATATGTATGGTATTGCCCACTTCCCATGGAATCTTGATTGCAGATCATTTACATTGTTAATCCCATTTCCCCCCTAGTAATTAACTCCAGTTCCTTGCCTAGTCCTTTCCACATTTGAGGCCTAGTAATCAGATCACACTGTGCTTTCTGTCTGGAGAAGAACATTTTTGGTGCCTATCATTGCATACAGATTCTTCCTTGTGCCACTGAGCAAACAATATAATTCTGGAGATCTAGGAGAAAGGGATTTTCATTCTCTCTTCAGTGCATTGGAACACCACCAAACTTGGCCACACGGGGTTGTCTTTTTCAAAGACAGCAATTTTCAAAACCAATAGAATAGAGCAAATGAAATTGGATTGAATTAGAATCCAACAATCAGGGGAAAGATAATATGAGAGGATTTGACCATTTTATTTTATTTTTTTTTTTTGGCACTGGGAATTGAACTCGGGGGCACTTTATACCTGAGCTACATCTGCAGCCCTTTATATTTTTTATATTGAAACCAGGTCTCATTAAGCAGCCAAGGGTCTTGCTAAATTACTGAAGACTTGTGGTCCTCCTGCCTTCTGAGTTGCTGAAATTACAGGCATGTGCCACTACACCCAGCTGGATTTGACTATTTTAAATTTTAGTCTTTAGTCCCTGTTGAGTGACATCTTTGTGTACTTAAATAAATTTATAGATCTGCTCATAATTTCTTTGGATTTTCTCGTTTGTGCAGTGGGAATAATAAGATTGAGACATAACCCAATGTGTCTCATAAAGTCCCTAGAAGGGAGACTGGCATGTTACATTCTCAATGACTATTAGTTCTTATTCTATGGGAAATCATTTTTTTTTTTTTTAAAGTGACTTCCAAGTATAGATCACTGGATTATACTTTCTAAAGTAATTCTGTACTATGTTACTAGCAAATTAGGTTACAGTTGTATAGACTAATGATTCCTAAACCTTGCTTCATATTTTAATCCCTTACAGATCCTCAAAAAGTACTGATACCCAGCTCCCATCTCTAGACAGTCTGATTTAATTAGTATGACCTGAGCATTGGGTATGTCAAAACTCCCAGATGATTCCAAAGTATAAAAATTTGTGAACCACTGGTATATATCATTTAGTGGGTTTGTAGTTGATCTTAGCTAAAAATCTAGAATTGGTGGTTGGGAACATTTAGAAAAGAAAAGGTGATGTTCAGTGTCAGTTATTCAATTTGGACAGGGTTATAAGTATATTGTGGGGGTGGGTGGGGATAAAGCTCAGATGGTAGAGTGCTTGCCTCCCATGCACAAGGCCCTGGGTTCAATCCCCAGCACCACCACCAAAAAAAAAAAAAAAAAAAAAAAAGAGTTAGAATAGAAGATGTAGTCAATTATACCCTGAAAAACAAGAAAAAAGAAAAACAAAGGCTCCACATAAGTATATTGAGAAAATTGGCATGCATAGTTAAGTGGGATTTAAACTGATTTGTAGGAGACCTAACTCCAGCAACTTCTTTCCCTGGTGGGCTAGGGCTACTTTTTCTTTTTCAAATCCTGCTTGAATGCATTTGACACTATGGCCAGCATTTACACCTGCATAACCCTGTACACACAATGAGGTTTGACCTAAAGGGTGGGCCCCTGATTTAGCATCAATGTTGGTGTGTGGTAAAGTGAACATTGTAACAGAATAATTTTCATCTTCTGCCTCTTCTCCCTCTATTCTAGCCATTTCTTGCTTTGGGTTTTAATTATGTAGACATCACTGCTCCTCATGTGAGAGATGCAGTGTTAATGAGAGGTCTTGGGTTATACTAGGTCAGAGGTCATCAGTGTACTCCTTCAGACACCCCCAATTCAGCTCCCATGGATTAGGGTCTGTGTTGAACTCAGAGAGGGCAGAGTAGAAACCTGTGGGACATTAATTCTCTTGCATTAATGGTCCATGAAACATGGACAATATCCTGAATATTAATTCTGGAAATAGACACTTAATAGGGTCTTCAAAGTACCTGGTGGCCAGAGCATACCAACTCCTACACTCGCAAGGATTGACTTAAAAGACTTTAATGACCCCCACTCACTTTAAAAAAAAAAAAAAAAAAAATCTTTGGACATATGTGGATCTCTCTGGGTCAAGTTTAGCTTTCTTTCTCTTCCTCTGTAAGAGCCCTGATTGGGGAGATGGCTGAGATTGTGGTTGGTTGCGGGCCATGGAGATGTTTGGGCATTGTCACCTTTTGTGGTCTTGTGGGACTTGGCCCGGGATCTCGTGAGACTTGAGCGGGACATTGCTGATCAGGTCGGCACCATTGTTGGTTTTTTGGTGGTGTGTGGTGCGTGTGGGAGTTGTTGTTGGAGCCGGAAAGAGAAGCTACCAGAATAAAGAGCCTGTTCGTTTCCAGTCTGCCTCTGAACTTATTCCTGTGGCTTTGTTGCTCCAAGCAGCAATCGCTTCAGGCAACAACATTCCTCACTTTTCAGAAGGCAGTTACCTGCCTCTGTTTCCTTGCCCCGCTTTCTCTGACTGCTTGCTGGATGACTGAGAATGGACATTAGTCAATGCTGGGAGAACAATCTCGCTTTCTCTGTTTACTGTCTGACTGATCTGGGGGTTCAGTTAGTCCTTGAGCTGCCTCAGTTTCCTCTTTTGTAATGTACAGTTGATTTGAGGAATACGTGAGGGAAAGCATGAAGTGCCTGACCTGATAAGTGCTCTAAATACTTTTAGCCATTTTACTACTGAATCACTTGAGGAAATGGATCAGGTCTTATCTGAGTTTCTTTTTGCTCCTCTGTATGCTATATCAATGAAGGTCCAGTCAGCAGAAGGAAACCATACCAACAATGGAACAGGGAAAATTTAATACTAAGAATCACAAACAAGTAAAAGCATAACGAAAATTCTAAAGGATTCAGGAATTACCTATGTAGATGTATAGAGGGGGCAGCCACTCCCTCCAGGGTTGAGACAGAGAACTCAATAAAGGAATACACCTGTAAGAGGACCTCCAACCCAAGGCAGAGATTCAGAGCACATTCTAGAGGACATGCTGTGGCCCAGAATATGCAGAAGGTTCTCTAGCTGCTGCAGGCTGGGGTGCATGACTTGGGTACTGGCAGTCATTGGGGTGCCGGTGCCCTCTACTGACAAGGCTTACATGGTGCCAGCTGTTGAAGGAGAAATGTTTCAGGGTACAGCTGCAGTGTCACAGATAGGGCAAAGAAGGGTGAATTTGGAGCTGAGGGGCAATATATTGATAACTGACTTAAGTAGGAGCAATGGAACTTTCTTTGAAGGCTTGTTTTGAGAATAGAATGTAATGTAACAGGTTTTATCTTCAGGTGACTTTTACTTAAGTAGGTGTTTGTGGAAGTGGCAAGGTGTGGTGAAAAACATGAGTTTTAGAAATAACTCTGGGATTTGGGGGTAAGAAAAGCCTTCTGATTCTCAGTTTCCTCACTATGAAAATTTCATTAAAGACTAAAGTATATAAAACCACCTATGGACATGGAAGATTCTCTGAAAATGTTAGATCCCTGCTTTTTTCCCCTTCTCAATGTATCCCACAACCTTCAGGAATTCCTTCCATCTCTGTCCTTTATAAAAGTGCTGGTGATTTGGATGATAGTAATGAGATAACCCATTTTATTTTTGCCTATTTTCCATAATTTAACAAAATCATGTTCAGCAACATATTTGGAGTACTTCCTTTCTGAAAAGTCTTCTTTGCTGTGATGCAAAGAGAATTCAAAGATATAACAGGACTTTATCCTTTGTCATCAATGTCTCCCATTCTTGTCAACAACCATTATGAAGCACTTGGGGTGATGAAGGTTCTTTGTAATATGATTGAGTGGTGCTGGGTTGGATGGGACTGTGCAATTCAGTGGGATTTGCTGATGTATTTAACTTCCTCCTTACCCCTGATTCCTTCAGTGTGCTCTCTGGGAAGTGCTTTTCATACTGCACAGGCTCTCAGAAACCTCTTTTTCTTTTGAAAATAGAAGCTACTGTCAGTTCTTCTTCTCTCCAGGAAAGGTTTAATTCCATAAAAGATACCTACTTTTACCTCAGTTTCCTAAATTCATGTATTAAAAAAGGCAGTTCAGGAATTCAGGCACCAAATGGCTTAGCTGTTAAAGTGTGGAGACTGAATCTGGGGGGTGTCAGTTTGTTTCATCCGTGAAGTCCCGGTAGCTTTGCTATGATCTTGTAGCTTTGCTATGAACCTGACTGGCCACACTGTGTGCTGTTCTTACAAGAAGGCCATGGGAGGGAAGAGGGCTGACTCAGTGCAGGTTGATAGACACATGCCTTCCTAATGACAGGTCAGCAGCACCTTCTTTTCCTAACAATGTACAGGGTAAGAGTGGGACTCAGGTTACACCCATTGAGTATGGTTATATACATGTTCCACTGTTTAATAACCACAGATACCGTACATCGTGTTTTTCTTCTATCTCTTATTTCCATCATCTGAAAAATGGGGATTGTGTATATGCATCTCTTAAGTAATTGGTAGAATTCAATGAAATAATTTCTATCAGGAGCTTATTAGCAAATTGCCTTGCTCATAGAAAGTATTCTTGCTATGATCAAGATAATTTTGGTTTTATTATAGCTCAACACTACAAGACTGATCATGAAAGAGAGGCTTACGTTTTAACACTGGACAAGAGTCTGGTTTGGGGGCTGGGGTTGTGGCTCAGCGGTAGAACGCTCGCCTAGCATGTGTGTGGCCCGGGTTCAATCCTCAGCACCACATAACAAATAAAGGCATTGTGTACAACTAAAGCAAATAAATAAATTTTTTTTTTTTTTTTTTTAAGAGTCTGGTTTGTTCTGTTACAACTTTCTTATATTCCCCAGTTTGAGGGGAATGAGTGAGGAACGTTTTGGTGACTGAAGAAATAGCATGTACGTACTTCATGCATCTTATGGAACTAAGATTTCTTGGTTTCAGACACAAAAACTTCTGAATACCTCCGTCAGCACTAGAAGATACCATCAGCACTAGAAGATACCATACATTTTTTTTTAACAATAGCTTTTGCTATTCACCAATGTAGATAATGATATCTTTATTTCACAGATACATATTATATGTCAGAAGAAATGAAAAGTGTGTTCTATGTTATCAATCTCATTTAATCATCACACAAAAGTGTGATGCTGTTACTTTTGTGACTACTTTAGAGGTCAAGAAATCTGAAGCTTAGTGTGGTTCACTTTGCAAAGATCATATTATCAGTAATTGATAGAACCCATATTTGAAATGCCATTTGTCTGTCCCTGAACTGGCAATTTTTACCTATTATTAACAATCTAAACCATGAAAATACTGATAATATGGGACAATATAGGAGAAAGATGAATCTGTGTATTCCATAGAAGTAAGAAAGAAAGGTCCTGAACTCTGTTAGCTTGGTTAGTACAGTGAGTGAGGAAAGCTAGGTTGAGGACTCTGGCCATTTGACCAAATTCCCTATTTACTGTCTTAATGGAGCACAAAGCAGTCATTGCAGAGGTACTGACTAATCACCTGTGCTGTACCTAGTGCTTTTGTGTGCTGAGAAGAAAAAGTCTACAGTCTTAACAAGGAGGTAAAATTAACAGAAAGAATGACAGAATTTTCAATCAAGTTCTAAATTGTATACTCTAGTTTATAAGGCTGGAGAAGGCACTCAGAATTTTGTGGGGTGCTTTCACCTGCCTTTGTTTTATTTCTTTATCTATTTAATAGTACAAAGGAGGAGATATTTATTTATTGACTTCTCCAGATAGAAACTGAAACTGAGGTGGGAGTGAGGGAATGACCTACTGAGGGTTACACATGCATTAAACAGCAATACTTAGCTTTGAATTCAGATGTAATCCAGGTCCAAGATCATTCTGTGAAGAAAAAAAGCATGTAGGGGTCTGTGGAAAGCAAGGAAGGTATTTTGGAAGAGGTAAGACTTGAGACAAACAAGGAAGAACGGGCAGAACTGGGATGCCCATGTGTCCTTTGACACTGTCAATGTGCATTTCTTTGGAGCTAAGATTCTTCTAGGTAACAGGCAAAACTTATCTACCTCCAAGATCCCATGAAGCTGCTGTTCCAACAACAAGCTGCAGAAAGAAACCATCTTGAAAAGACCTATCATGACGAGCCTCCAGGGCTCGGCACTTCCAGAATTAAACTTTTGCCAAAGATGTCCAAGAAGTTTTGGCTCTTAGTATGAGGTTGATGAGCAGGACATAGGTGACACCAGTGAATAATAACCACCTTGAGCATCACTTCCTGTGGAGCTATAGTAGATGGTTAAAACAGTATCCTTTAGGAAGATCCAAAGAGGGAGAGTGCACAAGTTAACCCTTTGCTACTTTGTATGGTTCATGGAATGGCAACATGGATATCAACTGGGGGTTGTTGGGTGATTCTTAGGCGTTTCCCTACATCTGCTACATCAGGATATATGGATTGACAAGATTCTCAAGTAATTTTTTTTTTTTTTTAAATGTTGGATTTGGTCTAGATTGAGACTTCCTTTCTTGCTCCCCTCAACAGAAGACTGTTTTACTCCAAATACTCACAAGCACACTTGGGGCATTGGGTAGTGCTATAGTTTGGATGTGGAGTGTCCCCCAGTGTGTTAAGGGTTGTTCATCAACTTGTGGTACTATTGGGAAGTGATGTAACCTTTAGGAGGAGTGGCCTAGTGGGAGGAAGTTAGATCATTGCAGGTGTGCCCTTTAGGGGATATTGGGGACCCTGCCCCTCCCCTAACCCTGCTTCCTGGCTGCTGTGAGATGAATAAATTTCCTCATTCAACACACTTCCGCCATGATGTTCTGCCTCACCACAGGTCCAAAAGCAAACAACTGTGGACTGAAACCTCCAAAATTGTGAGCCAAAATAAATCTTCTCAGTTGATTATGTCAGGAATTTTGTCACAACAACAGAAAACTAACACACGTAGTTTACTCCTGTGGGGTTGGAGTCAGGTGACCTGGATTCCCAGCTCAGCCTTTGTCTTGCAGTGGGACCTTGCCCTTTTCCAGGATTCAGGCATCCATTAGTTCCCTAAGGCCTATTCTGCTGATTGTGATGGGAATTCAATGACTTGGTGTGAACTGAAGTGCTTTGTAAGCCGTGAATGACTTTCAAGATATTCATTAATATCCTTGCTGAATAGAATACCTGGGGCTGTGTATCTGAGTACCAATCCTGCATTTTGGTGAATGGGTGGAGAAAATGCAATTTTAAGAGGTGCAGCTTAGAATTTGAAAACTCAGATGACCCTGCTTTGTCATGGAGGCAGGCGCTTAACTTGAGTGATATTCTTCCCCTTGGTAAGAGCCTGACCTGGCTCAGGAAGGGAGCATCCTAGTCTGTTGCCCCTGAAGCCGGGGAGGGGCTATCCTGAAGAGGCCCTCAACCATTTTCTTTTGCAGTAATGCCTCCTCTTTCCCCTATTCACAGGGTTCTGGCAGGGAGAGCAGCTGTCATTCTTTGAAGGATGTAAGCCTCTCTTTAGAGCCCAGTGCCTGCGTTTTTATTTAGTGTCACCTCCTTGACACAAGTTGCCCTAATAGGTAACATCTGGAAAATAATAGGTGACAGCAAAGGGAGCAGAGCCTCACAGGAGCATCATCTCCTGTTTTGTCGGATCTAGGGATGCAGAGGAAATAACGCCCAGCAACCCCAGCAGCTCGTCTTCCTCCAAGCGAGCATGAATAATTGAGAGCCGGCAAGGCGACTGCACCAAAGAGTTGCATTATGTAAACCGGCAGGCGGCGGCGTGTGTGTCTGTGCGTGTGCGAGTGTGTGTGTGTCTGCGCGCAAGAGGGTGCGTGTCTGAGTGTGTCTGCGCGCCTGTGCGCGTGCGTGCCTGAGCTCAGAACAGCTGTCTGTGAGGGAGTCCAAGGGAGAAAGAGAGAAAGGGAGCCAGGGCGAGCGGGGAGAGGGACTTCTGTACGGCTGCACGACCACACCAAATAACAGCCAAAGAGAGAGGTGGGGGGAAAGGAAATCAAGGGGGGCCCATGCTTAAAATTCCAGAGCGGTGCGAAAACAGCAGAGCCAGGGAGCTTCCCCAGCTTATGAGAGCCCTACCCTGTCCCCTCCCCCGTTAGCAACAGGGCTTTGGGATGGGCATGGAGGTGAGTGTCCTCCGACCTCCTCCGGGCCCCTGCTCCCCGCCCCCGCCCCCCACTGCCCAATGCATGAATGAATGAGTTCCTCTCTGCACTGCACTCTGCTACCGTTCCTAATGGCTTCCAGGTTAGTGCTAACTCGTGCTCACGCTTGTGTGTGTGTGTGTCAGTCTATCTTTGTTTCCTCGTGGGATTTTTGGGAAGGGGTGGGCTATGTCCTGGGGTCAGGTTGTGCCCCCCACCCCCAGTCCTCTCCCAGCGGCTGTAGTGTGGACCTGTCTGTCTGGTTGTGTGCTTTTATTTTCCAGCTAGTGCAGGCTGCTCAGGGCTGCCAAGAACACAAACCTTTAAAGGCAGAGTAAATCTGGAGTCCATGTTGTTTGCTTCTGTTCTCTGTTGGGGGATCCAAAGCAGCCAGCGTGTGACATCATGCTGCAGAGATGCCACATTCTTTTCCTCCCCAGCCTTTTCTCTTCTCCTTCCTCTTCTTCTTCCTCCACAAGCACTGCTTGAGCTGAGCTTTGGAACACTGAGAGGTGGCCCTGGGGTGGGCTGGAGGGTGGAGCTGGGTTGGGACCGATGGAATCCCCTTGATCAGGAGACTTAATTGGGGCCCTCTGACTTGGAGGAAGGAGGGCAGGGGATTGAATTGGTGGTGCGTCATAGAGGTGGCCTGGAGCTTCTGGGGGAGGCTGGACAGGCCATGTGCTCCTGTTGCCCACCCACTGACTTCCTCCATGGTGTCCAGAGGTGACAGGGTAGGAGGTGACCAGAGCAGTGGCCAGGAAAATAGAGACAGATACTGTTTGTTCCACAGTGAGAGAGAGGGCCATGGAACACATGGGTCTGGTCAGCCAAAGGAGAGGATGAGAGAGGGGAAGTGGATAGCTCCCGACTTGGGAAAGTAAAGGGACTTGTTTCTTCCTTGGCTTAGCCGGCACTTGGCCCAGAGATTTGCCATGTGTTTTGAGAAAATAGACACCCAGTGGCTGGACCTTACTCCCCCACACTCCTTGCCTCCTTAGTTATTTGCTTGATTTAGGGAAGTGCAGGGATGGGGAGGACTTGGAGCTGGCTGTCTCCCTGGGGCCTCAGCCAACAGCTCAGCCCAGGCTGGGGGAAGCGATCTTTGCCTCTTCTCTGACATTTACTAGCAAACTGTGTTCTGTGGACACCCCCCTCACTACTTTGCCTTCTGCCTAGCCTGGCATCTCCCTGCAGCTGACCTTGAATGGTAGGCATATTTCTAGGCTCTGCCTTGGACAGCACTCCACAGGTTGTCGTTGTTTAGGACCAAGATGAAAAAACCCTGACCTTGGAGAAAGGTCAAGGAAAGGGATGTTTTATAGAGGTGAGAAACTGACACGTCAAGGCCGTGACTAGAAAGCAGTAATCCTGTGGACCTTGGGAGTGAGTGCTGAGTGGGGAATCAGCTAGTATTTAAGTTTTTAGGCACTTAAGCACCTTTGAAACAATCAATTGGGGAAAGAATGAAGAAATGGGAACTTTTGTCATCCTACCTGAGGGGTGTGGGGACCTTTCTTTCCTTCTTGGCCCTACAGATTTTCTCTGCTGAAAGGGGCAAACCTGCAACTCCTTCCCCCAGTGGGTGTTACATGGGTAGAATCACCACACACAGGTTCCTTTTCTGGGGGACAGATGAGAAATTGGCTTGCAGAAAAGACCTGTATAAATTCAAGTATTGTTAGACCAGGGCTGGAAAACTTTCTGTAAGTATTATAGGCTTCCTGGGCCACTCTGTCTCTGTCGTATCTACTCAACTCCTCTTTGTACAGCAGAAGTGTGACTATTAACAGTTAGTTGACTATGAACAAATGATAATGGCTGTTTTCATAATAAAAGTCTATTTATGTGCTCTGAAATGTGAATCTCATATAACTTTCACATGTTACATAATATTAGTCTTTTGATTTCTTTCAACTATTTAAAAACGTAAGAATCATTTTTTTTTGTGTCCAGGTAACAGAAACTCTTATAAGATCTGTGATTTTGCATATGTCCTAGAGATAGTCTTCTCAACCATTCAGAATTGTAGTATAGCCTGAGTTGGGATAAGAGCTGGGTGATTTCTTCACCGTACCGGAAGTCAGGTTTGTCTGGTTGGGAGAAGTGATGAATGTTTGTGCTTCTTGTAGGGATATATATACATATGTCACGTGTGTAGACAACTCTCCTTAGCCTATAATATAAGGTGCCAGCACAGCACCCAGAGACTCATAGGAGAAAAGTGACTCATTCCAGATTCCCCTGATTTCAGAAGATGACTACAAAAATAGGTTTAGGCTCTGATTTCTTAAATGCTTGGGGCAATCTCCCTGTTCTGTTCTGAGCTAGTTAGATCACATCTCTGCAGTATTACAGCCATGTCTGGACTCCCCAGTTTAAGGGGGATTGAGATATTGGAGTCCATTCAAAAGAGAATGAGCCCAGTTAGTGCTGGGGGGCGGGTACCATGTTATGTGAGGGACTAGCAGGTTAGAGAAGTGGAAAAGCTATGTGAAAATGCCATGTGGAAGAGAAATTAGATTTGTTTTATTGCTCCCATGGGTGTAAGACAGGACCTTTGTGAGGAAACTGAACTTACAATAAAAACTGTCATAGTCATCCAATGGTGAAATGATTTGCAAATCAATTAATGACTTCTGTTACTTGCAGTATAAGAGTTCAATCTAAATAAAGATTGAGTGGAGATACTGTGGGAGAAAAAGTTTTAACTTCTGAGAATAGGTTTTAAAAAAATCTTTTTAAAATTTGTTTGTGGTACTGGGGATTTAATCCATGGGTGTTCTACCAATGAACTACATCCTTTTTTATTTTATTGTGAGGGTCTCACTAAACTGCCCATCTTGGCCTCCAACTTGTGATCCTCATGCCTTAGCCTCTGGCGTAGCTGGGATTACAGGCATGTCTCACCATACCTAGCTTGAGAATAGGTTTAAGGAAATACAGTCATTTCCCTTGAAGCAAAGAGGGTCATAGGTTTTGAATTGACCTTAAGTCTGGGAAAGGTGGAATGAAAGAAAATGGCAGTAAGTACAATGTAACTCTTTTTAACAAAATTATAACTTCCTGATGGTAGGAGGAAACAATGAGAAGGGCAACAAAGTCCTGGGATTTTGTACCTTGAATTTTTTTTTATTTTTTTATTTTGGTACTGGGGATTGAACTCAGGGGCACTGGACCACTGGGCCACTTCCCCAGCCCTTTTTTGTATTTTATTAGAGACAGGGTCTCACTGAGTTGCTAAGTGCCTTGCCATTGCTGAGGCTGGCTTTGAACTTGCGATTCTCCTGCCTCAGCCTCCCAAGTGCTGGGATCACAGGAGTGTGCCACCGTGCCTGGCCCCTGAATGTATTTTCTTTTCCTTTTTTTTTTTTTTTTGGTACTGGGGATTGAACTCAGGGGCACTCGACCACTGGGCCACATCACCAGACTTTTTTGTATTTTATTTAGAGACAGGGTCTCACTGAATTGCTAAGTGCCTCGCCATTGCTGAGGCTGGCTTTGAACTCGCGATCCTCCTGTCTCAGCCTCCCAAAGTGCTGGGATTACAGGCGTGCGCCACAGCGCCCGGCCCCTGAATGTATTTTAAGCTAGGTTAAAACCTCTTGGGTGATTTAGGCATCAGTCTGAAGCCAAGAAGATGGATGGACCTCTTAAAGTCCTCCTTATTCTACACTTTCCATAATTTTAACATAATGGTCATTCCTTGTCATGTTCTGTTTGATCTTTAACCCGAAATAAATCCCAGGGTAAGGAAGGGATTAGCTATATAGGTGAGCCATACCAATGAGGTGAGCCCTGTAAGGAAGGGCCCACTGAGTGATGTCATTCATGTCTCATCCACCTGCTGGTCTGATTGCCTTGCTGGGACTTCATAAGATAATACTTTGCCAATCTCTGCTGCCTGTGGTGATATATGTGGCTCTGACCAGAGAGAAAGCTGGTGGTGTATGTACCCTGGCTGCTCGCATGGGTTTCTGGATGCTTTGCCTAATTTAGATCTGAGTCCTCTGTCCCAGAGATGCTGCTGATCTCTGGACTAGACAGTGCATCCTTTATTGTTTGCCATTCTCCTCTCATATCCTTATGGAGGTTAGGAGATGTCTACATTCATTCTTCTCAAACAATAAAAGCTGAAGCTTTTATTGAGTGGTTTGCCCCCACATTAACACAGGGAAGGGTCTGAGTCATGAAATCCCCCTAATTCCTTGTGTGAGATTCCCTAGTTCCTCAGACTGGTTTCCTTGACAGGTGGGTGGTGGGAGATGTTGAATACAACCAGCTTTTATCACATGGCATTAGTTAATTACACATCTGTCTCCACTACCAGATTGCGAGTCTTTTAGAAGCAGAGACAATATCCCTAATGTCTAAAACATTACTTGACATGGAGCATGGTTCTTATTGAAGGGTGGATGGATGGATGGATGGTGGATGGATCCTGCATAAATTCCTTTCAGTTTTATCAGTGACATTTCTCTTGCTAAGGGTTGGGGAGGGACCTCAATGGGAGCAGACTTTTAATGAGCTAAATAGTTCTATCCAGCTGAACTCCTCCTTGCCTTGTTTCTGTGGCTTGTTTGGAAATCTTCTTAAATGGATTAGAAATCTTTTTCAAGGAAGGGGCTTCCTGGGATAGCATAGCACCTTTCTGTGTTAACAAGGTCCCATTCTTATTAGCTTTCAGGCTTCTGAATACTTTGGGTGGAGTTGTACTTAGGTTTGGCTGAGATTGATAAGGTCAGGTTTAAAAGCATTAAATACCTACTCTATCAAACAATATCGTGTTTGATACTATGTGTATACAAACACAGTCAGTGCTCCATTGGGTCCACTGGTTGAAAAGTTGTATATATATGCAAAGTTGTATGATACCGCTGGTTGCCCGGATGAGTTCTGCTCCCCCAAATGTTGAAGTTTGACATAAGCACACTGAAGCAAGCATATAAAGCAGGGTTTATTTAAAAGGGGTAACATAGACTCCTCCTGGGAGAGAGAAGGAGGCCATTGCTGGTATTCTGGAGTCCCCAGAAGCAATGCATTCTGCCCTTTTTATATGTCCTAGGCTTCCTCTGTTCTCCTTCTCTCTTCCTCTTATCTTTCTCCTTCCTACTACCTGACTAGGCCCAGGAATGCTCAAACATGGGAAACAGATTGGCTGAAGGGGGAAGGGCAGGTTGGTGCAGCCCTGGACACAAAAATCAACAACTCTATAGCTCCCTGTAGGGAGGGGCAATTCCTGGGACAGGTTACCTTAGCTACCGGTTGGAGCTGGGGCAGGTTCTTGATAAGGGTGGAGGAAGGGCTCTGAAGGAATTACCATTCCAATCCCTCTGGGGACAGTCTGCCAACAATTCTCCCACTTCCCGGGACTCACCCAAAATTGGCTTTCTTGATCTGACCTGACTTGATTTACCTATCTATACTGACTGCCTAACAGATTCTGTCTTTACCAGCAGGACCATTCCCAAAATTATCAGGTGCTTGGTCTGTTTTGAAAAATCTCAGGACAAGGAAATTGTAAGCTCCAGTAAGTTCCTATGTTTGGTTTTGGTATCTTCTGCTTCATCTTCTTTAGTCCCAGCTTGTGGAAGTTGGGACTAGCTGAGGATGTGAATTGTGACAATCCATCTTCTCACCCTATGATACCACTGACCAGTCCTTGCTTCCCCGAATGCTGAAGTATAACATCAGAGAAGCATGCCAAGGCAAGTGTAGAGTGGAAAGTAAGAAGCTTTATTAAAAGGATAGCAGGAAAGACCCTCTCCCCTCCCCAGAAGGGGATCTGAAAGGCAGAGTCTGTGGGATGGGGAGGTGTCATCCATTTTATATCTAAGGTCTTCTTTTGTCCTCCTACTTTTTGTCTTTTATCTTGCTTATTTCCCTCTCCCCTGCAAGTGATGGGGGATGCTGGTGGGAAGGCCTAAAGGTGGAAAACATGTGGACTGATGGGGGTGGGGTGGGTGGGGAGTCATCTGGCTGGACGGGTTTAAGGTGAATTGATTGGCACCTCCCTGCTGGGAGCTGCTGGATTAATGTTTCTTTAGGGTGGGCAGGGCCTTGGACATTAACATTTCAATATCCCAGGTATAGTTTCTGATTTCCCGGACTCAGATAGGACTCCATTTTCTTTATTAGACTGGACTCCATCTTTCTCTGTTAGGCTGGATATCAGGCCCTATTTACCTAGCTACACTAACTACCTATCTTTAAATCTGGCTTCACCTATGTCTTTGCCATGTAGAAAGGACAGAATTTAGGAACAGGATTCAAATTTTCCCTGGAAATTCACATCTGACTTCTAAACCTTTTTCACTCCATGAGCAATTAGAGGAAGCCCTTTACTTTGGGGATGCACTAAGTAAGTTTATGCTTTTTAAGATTCTTATTCTGGTAAGGTGGGTTATAACCATTCAACGGACAAGAAACACAGGTGGATAGATAGATAGGGTGATTTTTCTCAAGGGGACCAGAGAAATCAGAGCTTTAAACCCAGATATTCTGATGTCTAGACAGAAGAACAAGCCAGCCAGGAGTCTGGAAATGATGTCATTTTGGTTTTCAAGGACCCAGAAATCAGAATAAGGACTAAGGGCTAGAGCTATACAGAAGGCAGCTTTGGGGCCAGTTCAAGAAGATATCTAACAGAGAGGCTGAACAATGGAATTGATGGGTTTAAAAAGAGCTCATTCCTTTATTCATGCAATACTCGCCTAGGATCCCAGTATAGCCCACTTGTTTGCTAGAGGCATGGAACAGCAGTACAGACAAGACCTAGCTCCCACAGGGTGTTCATTGTAGTGGTAAACAACTAAACAACAAAAAAACAAGGCCATTTCAGCTCCCACAAGTGCAGAGAAGGGAATCACCAAGCTATGTGGTAATGATTGCCAAGGGACAGGGAGGCCACTTTGGATGGAGTGGTCCTTCAAGAAAGTATGCTCCAAAGAGGTGACACTTGAGCTTTGATCTGAAAGCTGAAAAAGAATCAGCATTGAACCTTTAGAGGTCCAGGCAGAGACCAACAAGTGCCAACATCCTCAGGCAGGAGATATCTTATTGTGGTAATGGAAGAGAAAAGCCCAGGGAGGCTGGACTACATGAGGGAGAAAGATGTCTGAGCACTTCTGGTAGAAGATTTGATCTTTGCCCTCCAGAAGGAGGGAAGCTAGGGAAGCTGAGTGGGTTTGGTGCAGCTTCTGGCTGTGTGATTTCATGCTGTCTTCTGACACCAGTTCTGTAGCATCCTCAGCATTTTCCAAGGTGATCATAAGTTGTTCCTCTTTGAAATATCCACCAAGATAAAAGCAGCACTGGCTTTTTCCTGACCACTAGCAGGACCCAAACAAACTTATTTTGTTTTTGTAGGAAGGGGGGAAAAGTGGGTCAGGCTGTTTTGGCATTTCAGGCATGGAGTCCTGGTTCTATTGCAGGCTCTGGTCTCCATGGAAATGAAAAATAGTGTTTGTCATGCCTGTTCCTGGATTGAATTCCAAACTCTGGGCTGAACAGAAGCTGCAGGAAAGCCAGGCGACGGGGGAGTGGGTTGGATGGAGGCTGCCGTCATTGTGTTGAGGGATCTCTTCTCTTTGGCTTGAGGAGGAAAAGGCCTTTGCCCCTCCGCCAGCCCTCTCTCTCCACGCCATCACCTCTCCAGACCAAGAATGCCAGTGGAAGGGTAACTGAATTTCTGCTTTTCTCTCTTTGGCTAAAGAATTTCCATGAATCCTGCCTTTATGTTAATTAGTCAATTAATAAATTGATCCACAACTGAAGTTCCTGCTAGGACTTTCCTCCATAGCAAGTAGATCCCCAGTAAAACTATGTCTAGATATTCAACTAGTCAACTGGGTGTAAAGATTTGGGATAGGCTTTGTAAGATTTTTGAAAAAGCTTTTTTTTGGTTGTTTTTTAGTTTCCTTACATACTTCGGCTAGGGAAGGAGTCAGTAAGTGGAGCTTGTTGCTCATAGGAAGTACTCAATTATCTACACACTATCTACAAACATGTCAGATGCTTTGACAACAGCCAGTTCTCCCAGTCAGTTGCAAATTTCAGGCAGAATCTGTCCCTTGATACCTTGTCTACTTCATTCCGAGGCCCAACTTGGAAAGCCCCCAGGGAATTTAAGCAAGTTACCTAAACAGAGTAGTGAGAACAAGATGTTCATCTCTGCAAGATCTTATTCTTATACAGCATTTGAGGGAGGCCTGTTTTCTGTAGGATTTGCAGCTGGCATCTGTGTGAACTGTGATAGGGAGGAAAGGCATTATCCAGAGACCCCTTTCCCTTCCTGCCCTTGCTGCAGTGCAACCTTCTGCTAAATCCAGGCCAAAGTGGGGCACGTCAGGACCAGGATGACACTCAGCTTCAGTGTGAGTTTGGGAAGAAAACTTGCGCTGTTGGTGGCGGGGCAGTGGGGAGCATCCATCCTCGAAGCTCTCCAGCCCCTTTCTTCAGTCAGGTAATCACAACTTGACATACATGGCACAATTTGGCTTTCTCCCTTAGAAGGGACTGGACCCAGGGTGGATTTGCTTGCCACGTTTAGATTCCAATTAATAGGCACACAAAGAGTAAGTTCTACCTGTGGTCACACAGGGACCATGTGTCACACCCGTGTGTCCCCATAGGGGAAACAATAATGCATTTGTTATTCTTCTGAACCCCTGCCTCATCTTATATCCTAAAATGGGTATGTTGGGAGGAAGCCACTGAAACTTGCTCTTGCACTCACCCGGGAAGATTAATTTGTTATAAGTGGTATTTTCTTCTCTAAGGAGAAGAGTCCAAGGGTAATTGGGGACCCTGCTAAGATTTGTGATTTGGTCCGTTCACTCCCTTGTTGGGTTTGCCCTTCTCACCCTCTGTACTGTGGTTTTCAGTGCATAAGGGCATTTAATGTAAACACTATTGAATGAAAAATAAGAATACAAGGAATACTAACCAACTTCAGAAAGTCTTCATAAACTCTGCAACTTGGGAACTGGTGTAGGTGGATAACTTACTGATGGAGGCATTTGCAGGCAGCATGTAAATTCCATGCAAATGTTATGCAAATACACCTGTAACCTTCCTATCTTAGACATGTAAGCAAGAGGCATGGGAAATCCAAAAGGGAGCTGGCTAATTCACATGGATATTTGCTGTGGTATTATAAAGAACTAAGGAGGATTATTGGTGAAACTTGAGAGTTGGCATAGAGATAGGTAGGATGTGTGTGTCTGGATAACAGAGTAGTCGTGTGTTAGGAATTGGGGACAGTATTAGAATCAGCTTTAACCAGCTGCTATGAAAGGAGGGATGAGGTATTCGTAATATGACTGTGGATGCTAATAATAATTGTCAACAAAAGAAGGAAACGTCCCATCGGGTACTGCTGTTCTCAACCACATCCTCCTGCCCACGCCCCATCAATTCCACTTCAGAATCCTCTACACTGGCAGTTCCTATGACAAGATCAAAATGGTTTTACTGTTCTGGCAAGCCCACCTACCTGGTAGACACAGAATGGCTGTTTTACTTAAGAGTTGTAAACAGGTCTCTGTCCCCTGGGGCAGATGTGCCACTTATTCCTTGATACCTACAAGATTGTTTCTTGGGAGTAGTAGTTCTCCAACTCTACAATGCAACAGAATCACCTTGGGTACATAATTCCAAGTGCAAATTCTGATGATGATCTAAGGGAAATTCTCAATTATTGGCTGGAGGTTTTATGGGGTAAGGCTGGCACTCTGCACTTTAAGGAATGTGTATTCCTGGTCCCACCATTGGAAGTGATGCCCAGGAGCATTCAGAGCATTTCCACTGTGGAAAGAGGGCAAGAATGTTTCCTCTGCCTTTTGCAGAGAAGAACAAACTCCTTCTTAACAATAGCAGCTTAGGATTTATTGAGACTTGCTGTGTATTAGGTACTGTGCTGTATTTGGTTATGTTACTTCATTTTATACAGCAGTGCTGTGGAACAGGTATTAATGTTTCTGTTTTTCTACTGAGAAAAATGAGACTCAGGGGACAGAATCATATAGCAAGCAAATGGCCAAGCTGGGTCTCAAATCTGGGCTTTCTGACACCATGGGATGACAATTAATCTCAACCTTGTACTGCTTCAGCAATCCCCTAGCACACAAATGTTGCACTGAAGCTGCATTTTCAAATTTCTAATTAGGCGCTCTTTCTACTAGTCAGGGGTGCCTGGAGTATATCAGGTGGCCTTAAAAAAAAAAAATTACTAGTACCCCTGGCACTGAGATGTTCACAGTCCTACATTCAATCACCCGGGGCTGACTTTAAAATAACAGGGAAATGTGAATATGCAGTGTCCAGGTATGGAGAGGAGTGGGGCAGAGTCTGATTGGGAATGAGCCAGGGATGAGGTGGCTGGTGGGATGCACTATGGCAAGAATGAAGGAAGGAGTTGCCTGCGATCCAAGCAGGTTGGAGGCATAAGGCATTCAGAGCAGGTGTAGATTTTACAGTATCTGGGGCAGAAATGATTTTCTGTAAAGGCAAACAAGTTGACTTAGTGAGGAACACTGGAACACCAACTGACCATTCTGCTCTGCTTGGGGTTCTGAACAGTGCACGCCTGGCTGATCAGGGAGCTGGCTTGCTGACAAGGGCTGCCCACAGGTCCCCGCAGGGGATAAAGATAGGGAAAAAAAAGCCAAGAAAAGTGTTGTAGTGGCCACCTTGTCTGTGGTGGGAGTGGGGAGACTGCAAAGAGTCACAGCAGAAAGGCTTTATCCTCTGTCCACACTTCTCCTTTTCTCAAGAACTTTGGCCAGACCTAGCTATAGCAAGTGGGATCAAACCACACCGTGGTCTGAGTGAGATAGCATGGTCAGACTTAAAGGAAACACCATTTGCTAGCAAGTTACCAGGATAGGAATGGGGTAGTACTTTTTTGGAGGGCTCACAAAAAACAGAGATGGGGAAATAAGTGAATGTCCTCTGGGGCCCCCTGCCCTGAGCTAGAGGTGGTGGTGGAGGTCTTAGGGGACCTATTACTTGGAAGAGTTGGTGATTATAGGAATCTTGTAGCTTGAGCAAGCTATACATCTTGTGTTCCATGCTATTTGTGTTCCATGCTATTTTATGCCCTCACATTTTTGTTTATTGTTTGTTTTTCCTGTAACATTCTTTTTTCCTGGTCCCCATACCCTTCACTTGGCTAATTTTAAGATGTTCTGCAAACCCAGTTTCAGGGCCATATATTCAAGGAAGACTTTCTTTCTTCACTTTTTTCTATCACAGCACTTTCTTATATTGAAATGGGAGGAGTACATGTCTAGCTCCTCCTGGCTATAAATATCCCAAGCACAAGGAGCCTTTCTTTTTTTTTTTTTTTTTTTTTTTTTGGTACCAGGGATTGAATTCAGCGGCACTAGACCACTGGGCCACATCCCCAGCCCTTTTTTTGTATTTTATTAGAGACAGGGTCTCACTGAGTTGCTAAGTGCCTCGCCATTGCTGCGGCTGGCTTTGAACTCGCAATCCTCCTGCCTCAGCCTCCCAAAGTGCTGGGATTACAGGCGTGCGCCACCGCACCCGGCTTAAGGAGCCTTTCTTATTCACCAACATGAACTTCAATGTCTAGCATTATGCCAGGTGGTCAGTAAATATTTGTGGAACTGAAGAGCCACATATGAATCCATATTGCTTGGCCAGGCACTGAACCTCCCTATTTCTTAGGTTTCTCTTCCTCCTTCTTCCCTCTCTTCCTTTTTTTTTTTTTTCCTTTTTATTTACTTATTGTATGCTACTGGGGATTGAATCCAGAGCCTCACACATGATAGGCAAGTACTCTACTACTGAACTACATCCTCACCCCTTTCTCATGTTTCTTATAAGTAAAATTGAGAGTTGGATATATTATTATTAAATTTTGGTACATGGTCTTAGTCTAATGACCTATCTAAAATTGGTCTTCCTTTCCTTCCTACCACACGCCTAAGGTCTTTCAGCTTTCAAATACCAAGATTTGAAAATATATTGTAGGGGCTGAGGATATAGCTCAGTGGTAGAGCACTTGCCTAGCATGTGTGAGGCCCTGGGTTCAATCCCTGGTATGGCCCAAAGAAGTAAAAATATAATGCAACTCTTGTTCATAATGCTGGCAGAATCGGATTCCTGGCCCAGCATAGAGTTTGTTTAAAAGACACAATTGTGTATGAGACATACAGGAATTGGTTGTATTTACTTAGTAGTACATCCAAATCTATAGAATAATGAAGTAACTTTTTAAAGAGTTTTAGGAATTCAGCAAACCTACTAGTGATTTTGCTGCTGGAGAACATAGTTACAAAACATTTCTTCTTGTATAGAGAATGATTTGAGTAAAGGCAGAGTAAGGGAGCGTAAAATAATGGAGGAACCTATACTTTGGAGGTAGGATTTTATTCTAAGGGGATGGAAACCATAAGGGATCTTTGACTAAGGGAGGGGTTGATAAAAAATGTCAAAGTCACTTTTTAGGAAGTTCATTTTGAAAGGAAAATAGAGAATGGGTTGAAGACCGGAGGGAAGAAGTTGATTCCTCTCTTGGCAGTCATCTAGCAACCCATCCATCTTTCCATCTGTCCATCCAGCAAACAAACATCATTGAACACCTAGTTCTAAGAATAAGCTCTCTAAATCAGATAGGCCTATGGTTTAAATCCTGTCCCACCATTCACCTGCCTGTGTGATTTAGAGTGAATTATTTCATCTGTCTAGAACTTAATTTATTACCTTATGATAGGACAATAGTCATTAAAACTTCATAGGTAGGTTGGGAGCATTCCAGTTAATATTGCTTAATAAATGCTTGATGCTATGCAAGAAACTCATCAACACTGAATAACTTTTAGCTATTACCAGTGCTCACAGGTTGGAGACACAGATTTGGGGACTTTAATGAAAATGGGCTTGCTAAAGCCCTAGGTAAGGACACCTTCGTGATGATGGGATTCAGTTTAGCAGACACCGCTGAACACAGCCTGCCTCTATAGCCTCATACCAGGTGGTATGGGAGGTGCCCAGGTGGGTGTCTCCAGGAGCTTATAGGTCTTCCCTTTAACGCCAGGCACAATGTGTTAAATGCTTTGGTCAGCTCAGTGGTGGAGGTTTAGAAATGCTCTTTTGGAGAAGGTGGGATTTGAGATGGGTCTCAAAGAATGGGCAGGATTCTAGTAGGAATATGTGGAGGGATAAGGGCTCTTTAGGCTCAAGCAGTGAGCTGTATGGAAGCCTGGAAACAGGAGAATGAGGACATGTATTAAGAAGTTTCAGGGAATATGTAGGGTAGAATATGGAAACTCTTTAAAAGTACATGGTGGTTTTGGGAGGCTGAGGCAGGAGGATCGCGAGTTCAAAGCCAGCCTCAGCAATGGGGAGGCACTTAGCAACTCAGTGAGACCCTGTCTCTAAACAAAATACAAAAAAAGGTCTGGGGATGTGACCCAGTGGTCGAGTGCCCCTGAGTTCAATCCCCGGTACCACAAAAAAAAAAAAAAAAAAAAAAGTACATGGTGGCACACGTCTGTAATCCCAGCACTTGGGAGGCTGAGGCAGGAGGATCTTGAGTTCAAAGCCAGCCTCAGCCGTGGCGAGGCACTTAGCAACTCAGTGAGACCCTGTCTCTAATAAAATACAGAAAAGGGCTGGGGATGTTGCCCAGTGGTCCAGTGCCCCTGAGTTCAATCCCTGGTACCAAAAAAAAAGTACACGGAGAGAAAAAGTATTGACATACAGATGTGTGGTTTATTTTTAGTAGAGAACTTAGTATTTCATTCTGAAGATTTTGGACCTTAAAAGAAGCGCTCATAAGGGAGAGGAAAGACATTTGGCTTGTATTTGGAGAAGGAGATGGAGGAGGCTGTCTTAGTCTCTTTTCTCTTGCTGTAATAAAATACCACACACTGGATAATTTATAGGCAGCACAGTTCCAGAGGCTAGGAAGTCCTAAAGGATGGTACTGCCATCTGGCCAGGGTCATCCTATGGTGGAAGATGGAAGAGCAAGAGAGAGAACAAGTCAGAGAGAGGGATCAAGAGAGAGTGAACTTATAACAATCCATTCCACTTCCTACCCACTGTTGTGTTTGTGGCATTAATCCATTCACTAGGGTGGCATCATGATGTGATTACCTTTTAATGGTCCCACCTTGATACTATGGCGTTGGAGGGGACATTCAAACCATAGCAAAGGCTATTGAAAGAGCTCAAGCAAGAGTTCCGAGAATCTGAGTGAGGTCGCCGGAGGAGGAAAGGAAGGATAGGATAAGAAACTTCATGGAAATAAAATTGTGGGGATTTGGTGACTCATTTTTGTGGGGCGAGATGGAAGAGATGAGTTTGCTGAAATGGTAATGCCATTGAGACTGGGCAGTAGTGGGAAGGGGTTTGGGAGGAAGGACAGCCAGCTGCTTTGAATCTGAGGCACTCAGGAGACATCCCTCTGGAGGAGACTTCACTTGGTAGCAGGTCCTTGGGCCAGACTAGAAAGTGGGAGCAGGGTTGGTAACCGAGGAGTCTCTGCCCAGAGGCTAGTGCGAGGTCAGGGAAAGGAAGAGATGGCAAGGAAGGTGAAGGACTCACCTTTGGAGAAGGATTATTTCAGGCTGAGTAGCAAGAGAGGATCTAGTAATGGAGACAGGGAGAGGAATAGAAGAGAGAGGTGCGGGCCAGCTGGGAGGAGATTTTCAACAACACAGATGGTCAACAGCCTTAAGACCACAAAGAGGAGATCCAAGTTGTTTATTGGTTGATGTGGTGAAGGCAGAATTTTAGGAATGCACATCCTTGGGTGGCACAGCTGAAGTGGGAATCCTGTAGAGATTTTGATCATTTAGCAAAAGATTCATGGAATTTTTTTTTAACCCATCCCTTGCTTGAATCTTTCCTCAACAGTCAATTTTCAGCTGGTTTGAAGGTTTGAGTGTTCTCCTTTGTATTACAGAGTGTGGAATCAAGTGATGGTCCCTGTCTATTAAAAAGAAAGGAATAATGGGTGTGTGTCCACTAGGTCTGAGATGGCCAGGTGCTTGGTGTATCTTCTCTCTGGTTCTATTTTGAGCAAATTAGTTGGGGTGAGATGTGGAGTTCCTGACTGTTCGTCCAACAGTGCAATCCTAGAAGACAGTTTATACCTAGGATTCTGTGGGCTGGAATTGGCCTGAGAGAAAGGAGGCTCCCCTGGCAGATGAGCCTGCGTGGGAGCCCCTGAGGCTTCCCCATAGGGGCAGGGCTGGTGTGGGGAGGCCTGATTGTCTTCATTCCCACAGCTCAGCTTCTTCAGCTGAAGACAAGGAACACCTTTCCTTCTCTGGTTTGTTGTTCTGAGACAGTGAGGGGACACAGGGTAGTGGGGGATGGGGAGAGAACTTTGAGGATCCTCTTTTGAGGGAGGCATGTTGGACTTCCCCCAAATACAGTTACCATTGACGTTATAAATGAAATGTTCAACATACATACTGTTTTTAGGATGAAGCAAAAACCTTGGGCCCTGTTTTTCTCCCCACATCTACTGGCCACTTGTCTTTCCTTTCTCTGATCTCCTCTCCCCTCCCCCACTTCTCTCCATACCTTTTCTTCCAAAAGGTACAGCACTGTCCTGCTCCCCTGCTCTTCCTCCCCACTCTTGCTGGTTTCTGTGCTTGAACTTGTTCTATGTTCTCTCTGCTGAGGATGCCCAGGTGGAAGGTGTTGCTGGAGGGAAATGGTTTTCATTGCAAATGGGCTCAGTGGGACATCTGAGCTTGCAGCTGGAACTTCATGCAAATGTCCTTTTTGTGGTCCACCCTGCCCCCCCACCCCCTCCCAGGAAGCTGGGATGTAGCTTCCTGGGAGTGCTCCCTGGACTGTTCTGGAAGCCTGCCCTTGCTGCCTGACTGTGGAACACTCGCCTTTTCATGCCTGCTCCTTGCTGCTTTGACTTTCCAGTTTCCCATTTCCTTTCCCATTTCCCCTGCCTCTTTTTAATTAACCTTTGCCTTTTTCCATCTCTTTCCTTTCTCCGTTCTCTCAAAAACAAAGAGAACACCCACTAGAACTTCATTCAATTTCATCTCCCTTTCTTTCCTTTATCTCTTGTACTCCATTTGAAAACACAACCTAAATATCAGTTAGTAACTACATTTACAGAACTTAAGCCTTGGTTAGATTTGGGGTTACAGGAAGTTTCAGGCACCACTGGAAATGAACTTGGGGTAGGGGGACATGGGGTGTTAATCTCTACCCCTGGCAGAGGAAGCAGGAACAGCATATCTTATAAGGAAATAGTATGGTGTGGTTGAGTGACATCAGAAGCCCCAAGTTTTGTGTCTAGGCCCTCGCAATCAGAGGACCTTGCACTGGTCTTCATTTTTAAACACAGGGATTATGGCATTTGCCATCACTACTTTGGTGGAATGTTTTAAGTTCCCAGTGAAGCGAAGTATATACGTGAATTATTTGAAAAATAGGATTATTATTGTTATTTTAATATACAAACGCGTCCAAACAAAATAGCATGTATAAAATGAGCTAACAGTATTGGATAATCTCCAATGAGTCTTTCAGGTCCTAAGCTCTGTTTTCCCTAGACAGCTTTTTTTTTTTTTTTTTTTTTAAAGCACGTGGGAGCTTAATCAGATGGACAGATATCTAAATATCTAATTTCCTTACTTGCCCCTTTCTATTTCTAGTCCCATGTCCCTTTTCACCTTGACACTACTGCCCTCTCCTGGCCAGCAGCGGTGTTACAAACCTAAGTCCATGGGGGGGTGGCCCCTCTCCCTGGCTCCCAGAGCTGGCTTCTTTGCACCATCTTTGGCCTGCAATCACTGACTGCCTACCTTTCCTCCTCCCCCCCTTTCCACCCCATCCCTTTCTCCATCTGCCCCTGCAGCACTGCCAGTAACTCCAACCGCAGCACGCCGGCCTGCTCCCCCATCCTCCGGAAGAGGTCTCGCTCACCAACCCCACAGAACCAGGACGGAGACACCATGGTGGAGAAGGGCTCAGATCATTCCTCGGACAAGTCCCCATCCACCCCGGAGCAGGGTGTGCAGCGCAGCTGTTCCTCACAGTCTGGCAGGAGTGGTGGCAAAAATTCCAAGGTGAGCTGGACCACGCTGTGCCTGTTGGGGTGGCAGAGAACACCTTCCTCAGATGGCTGAAGGGCCCCCCGTGTCCTGGAGATTGTCTTTCCATGAGATGAGGGCAGGGTGAACAGGAAGAACCCTAGTTAAAAATCTTCCCAACTAAGCACTAATTTAGAGGGATCATGGGTTGGGAGATGATGTTCCACCTGCCCTTATCTTTCTTTGGGAGCTAAGGAGACTCATGTCCCTTGAGATCTGGAAAAGGGATGCTTAAGGGATTGGAGGAGGGGTCATTTGTTCATTTCTGTTACTGTCTTCAAATGTGGTCCTCAGAACAGGGGTAGAAGGGAGCATTATCTGAGGACTACCGTGTTCCCAGGGAGATAGTCTTCGGAGAACCTCCCAGAATGCCGTTTATAACCTCTCTGGCCACCATCCTGCCTCATCTTTATGCTAACCCACTTGGTACTTGTCCGGCAGAGAGGGCAGTGATAGGGCTTTTCCATCCCTTTTAGGCATGTCCACCTGAGCACCAGGGCTCCCATCCCCAGGGATATGCACAAAAGCCCCATATTGGTTCCGGTTCCCCAGAGAGTTCCCCTTTGCCCTCGGTCCTTTGGGAAGCAGGAGGCACACCTGCTCAGGTGCTCCTTCAGGAAGCTTCTCTTCACCAACTGACTCCCAGGACCTGAGAAGGGGCCGGGAACCCCAGGGAGGCATGGGCACTGGATTCCCACCTGAATTTGTCTTTTTGATTTCTTGTTCTTCCTCTTCTTCCCCACCACTTCCCAAATACCTTCTTTGCATGCATGGTCTTAGTCTCACAAGCGCCTCTCAAAAGTAAGCCATCTTTTGTCTCTGTCTTTTTTTATCTCCCCTCTAGTGTTGAATTGTCTGTAGTGCTCAGCATCCCCGCCCTCCGCCCCAGCCAATTCTGCCCATGTGTCCTGCTTGGTCCCTTTCCCAGAAGGGCCGGCCCCACTGTTCCCCTGGAAGGCTGGCTTGGAAGTCACTGGGGGCCCATTCCTGTTGCACCTGAGGTCGGAGAACAGACCCTGTCCCCGCTCCCCCGTGTCTGCCTGCTCCCCAAACACTGCCTCTGGTTGGAATTTATTCCCTCCTTATATGGTGCCTTCTTGAAGCAGAGTCTGGCAGAGGGAGTTTTATTCCTGGGCGGGGGAGTCCCCATCCTGTCATAGAACAGGTCTCTGTGGCCACTTGGTGGGTGATTCTGGCTACCCTGGCAGCAGCGATTTGAGATGGGCAGGAAGGAGGCGCTGACAGAGGTCAGGAATTCAGGTCAATGAGTTCCCCGGTGCAGCAACAGCAACTGCAGGAGCTCTGCCAGGCATGTTCCTTTTCTCCCCCTCTTGGAGAGCTCCTCAGATGGGGCACCTCTCACTGCTTCCACCTACTTACTACCTAGGGTCTGGGTTCATGGTGTTAAGATCCTGAGTCTTGATCAAAGAGGGTGCAGGGGGCACCTGGAGTGTGAAGAATGTTGACCCTAACCCAGCCAGGCCTTGGAGAATGGGAGCAGGTCAGGGAGACAGAATTAGTCTTTCCCAGACTCCAGGACCTCTGAGACCTGAGGGGAACTTGAGCGAATAGAGGGTAAGCAAAAGGTGTTGTAGAGCGGTGGGGCTCAGGAAATCAGCCCCCGAGGAATGGTTGCAGCTAGAAGAAGAGGAAGCTGAGGGAGGATGACTTATAACAGCCCTAAGTCCCCACAGGTGCTTTGGGGGAGGAGGATGGCAGCAGTTCTTTACTGCAGGAAGAACAAGAGGCTGCAAAGCTAATTCTGCAAACTGTGACCTTCAGCCTGGAAGCACAATGTAGATCTGAGGCTATTCAATAACTATAACCGGCTATGGACAGGGGAGGAAGCCAGCAGGAGCACTCTGGGTTCAAGTGGTGGGCAGGTATAGGCACAGCCGATTTCTGGATATGGGGTTTGGTGTGACCTTCATCTGTCTCTCCTGACATGCTCGTACCTCTGCCATGGTTGATATGGACACTAGAGCTGCTCAAGGACCAGGTCAGGAGAGGGCAGGTCTGACTGGACATGGGCATCCGGGTATTCTTCCTCTTTGCTTCACACACTTTTCCATCCTAAGGTGATGTTTTATGGTATTTGGTGGACACTGTGATTCTTATTGATGTCATTGATCACCACTTAAAATGTGTGCTCTGGGTGGATGATGGGTTCAGTAGGCAAGTACCCAGTAATGAGGATTGATTTCAATCTTCAAAGTGTTAGTCTATTTTTTTTTTTTTTTTTTTTTTTTTTGGGCGGGGGGACACCAGGCCCACAATTTAATCTCGGAGGTGTAGACAGTGTTGCTCAGATTATTTACAAATCAGAATCACACAAGTAGGCAGGTATGGTGGTACATACTTGTGATCCCAGTAACTTGGGAGGCTGAGGCAGAAGGATTGCAAATTCAAGGCCAGGCTCAGGGGTAGAGTGCCCCTGCGTTAAATTCCTAGAACCAAAAGACAGAAAGAAAAGCCAAAACAAAAACCCAAAAGTACTTCAAGGTATGTGAATGGACCGGCAGGAGAAATCATTGAGTTTGGGTAGCCGAGACACATTTCAGGAAGCAGGTAGAATCAGAGTGGGAGTTAGGAGAGGCATTACAAAGGAACTGAGCAGTGGTCCATGAATCAAGAGCTAATCTTGTCCCCCTTCCTAAGGAGGTGAGGGAGCCCAGTGAGTTTTTCTCTCCCTTTTAAGAGAAGGGACTGAAGCAGAACCATCCAGATAGACACACTCATTGAGTTCCCTGGCTGTGAACACCCATTCCCCACCCTGTTCTCCCACCAGTTGTGACCATCACTCTAACCCTGCCATCCTCTAGACTGAGTGAAAACAGGACCAACTTGTGCTGGTGGTTTAGGAGCAACCGTAGTCCATCTGGGGCACGCATGTGCAGGACACACAGAATGCAAAAGTGGAACGTGGGAACCAATACAGGAAGAAGGTTGCATGCAAGCCAGGGCCTGGAACATATTGTGAGGGAAAACTGCAGGGGCGAGACCCAGTGCGGGGTGTCCTGGTTGGCATACGCCAACATTCCATGGAATATCCTCCCAGGTTGACCAAATATGTCCATAGCGAGGGATGTGAGAGCCGGAGCTATTAATGCTATAAGCATAGCTAGGCCACCTCACTCCCTGTCTCCTGTCCACCTTCTAGAAAAGATCATCTCTTGTGTTTTCTATTTAAGCTAAGAATGCCTCCTCTTCTCCCCAGAGTGAGAACTAATGCCCAGTCTCTCTCCTTCTCTGGCCTCTATTTATTTGTGTGTGTGTGGGTGGACTAGGTGACTCCTAAGGCCTCATACTCTTGAACTTTATGCAACAGAGGATGATGCTTTCTTCTTCTCAGAACATAGGCTGGGGAACTCAGGTTGACCCCACTCCCAGGAATCCCTGCTCTTGTTCCACCATCCAGACCTCATTTAGCAGTGACAGCCTATAGCCACTAGAGGGAGCCAAGACCTGCTTTCCTGCTCCCACCTGCTCCTGGAAGCAACCTGCCCTGACCTGCCTAGGTGGTGCCAAGGCAATGGGGCCAATAAGTTCTTGGCTTTGGCCTTCCAGTGCACCTCTCTGGGTGCGTAGCATCACTCTGTGCTGTGGTGCAAGTGCTCCTTTGACATTTTTTCCCTTTTGAAAATATTTCTAATTTTTGTGGTTTTCTTTTTCAGTATGACAGACTTAACCTGATAAAAGTAAGAAGTTTTGTTTTGTTTTTTTCCCTTAACTCCTACTAAATGTAGAGCTCATAGTCCTCGCCTACCTCAGCTCCAACCCCCACCCCCACCCCAATCCTGTCTCCAGACTCCCTGAGCCTTGGCTCTGGAAGATGTTTTTGGTCTTTGGGGCAGGAGACCACCTTAAGGTGACTTTGGTCTATTCTGGAGACTTGGTGTACCTTCCAGTCTGTGCTCTTCAGCTGCCTTTTAGGAAAGGCAATGGAAACACCAAATGAGCCCTAATCACTTCCTGTCTCTGACAGCTCTTCTTTTCATACTCCTCCCTCCCCTTTGTCCAAATTTGTGTATAAGCTAAAGGAATCCCTCTTCCCTTTCCCTAGTTCTTCCCCTTCTCCCCCTCTGGCTCTGTCTTCCAAGTAGGGGTGTTCTAATGAGCTTACAAGGGGAGGCGTCTGCCCTTCTCAACATCCCAGGCTGGCAACCTCCCTGATTTCCCATCAGTGGCTCCTTTAGGACTTAGCTCCAGGAATGCACAGCCATGAAGATGTACTTGACCTTCAAAAGGTTGGTCAAGCTCAGAAACTCCTGCCTAGTCTCTGTGTCTAGTGTGGATTTTGCTGGAGGCATAGGTCCCCATTTGTCCCAGAGGCAATCTCAGTGATGACAGATGAGAAGCTGACCAGAGTTAGCTGGTTAGGGGCAGAGCCAGGAGTCCTTGCTTTTCTTTTGAGTTTTTTTTTTTTTTTTTTTGAGTATTTGAGAATACCTGTTCTCATCTATCTTTTTCAAAAGAGCAAATATTAGACACAAAGTTATCACAGAACTACAGATGGGACATGGGTTTTCTGGTTGAAACTTTTTGTGACCCTGAAACTCTTTGTTCCAGATAGATTCAGAAGGGGCAGGTGTCTTGATGCCAGTGCATAGAAGGGGAAAGTCTTTTCTTCCTACATGGGACAGGAGGGAGGGTACCAGGTGGAGGAATCCCAACGAATCTGGGATCTCCCACCCCATGCCTAGGTTCCTGTTGTCCTCTTTGCTCCTAGGGTCTTACACAAAGGCCAGGACAAGGAATGAGACACTGGGTACAGGTGATAGAAACTATTCTCATCTGTGAAGCAGACGTCTGATGACCTGGTTTGGCATTAATGAAGTTCAAGGAAACTGTGGTGCAGTTGAGGTAGCAACTCCCAGAGTTCTCCTTCCTAATGTTGGGAAGTGCATGCTGATGAACATCTGCACAGCCCCATGCTCTGGTCGCACCATCAGAGTTTCTGTGTGAGCGCCCAGGAAATAAGACATCCAAGGCGCAGATCAAGTCAGATGCAGTCTCATCCACTCTCCTCCAGGCATGGGAACCTTGACTAAAATGCTTTTTGGAGAGTTTTCAGGTCTAGGATTCCCATATAGCAACATCCCCCTCCATGATGAAATGATCGTTCTTGGGTATCCAGATTTGGCCCTTTACCTTCCCTGGCCCCTGGATTGGCAGAGGGGATGACACTATAGTAGGAGTACGTGACTTCTGGATTAGGCCATGGTGATGGTGTTTTGGGGAATGATCATGGAGAGTTCCTTGTAGAGGGGAATTGAGAGGTAGCCTCGCCATCTGCCATCTTGGCCACAGTCTTGCCTGGTGAGATTGGTAAGAGGGTGAAACCAGGGGCAGCACATCCACGGCTAATCCCCCTCATCTGCCCATCTCCAGAATCTCTGCAGACTCATGTCACTTTCAGAGTGTGTCTCCAGGTTCTTCTGATAGACTAGGAGGGCCTAGTGAGGGGAGATAGGTCCCTTGACTATCCAGTCATCATTGTGGTCACACTCACCAACACCCTGGTCCGGTCACCTCCACCCCACCAGACACATGCCCCTGCAGACATGCTGAGACAGTGGCAGTCCTTTTAACACTGGGAGAGGGGACGAGGGCTGCTGATAGTGCACAGGATCTGTACCTCTGAGTCTGGTGGAGATTTTGACCTGGAGGTGAAGTTTCTATCATCCCAGTGGGGTGTATACAAATGACTTCTGTTGGTAGAGATGGGAGATAGGCTAGGCATAATCTAGCCATTCTTCTTCTTTCCCTGGGAGATTTTCAGATCCCATTCTTCCAGGGGACTGCAAATGGAGAACTTCTGAATTCTGCAGCTGGGGTGGAGTATGGTTTTGCTGATACTGAATTATAACACCGTGGGATTGGAAAGGACCTTTAGAAATTACATAAAGAACCCACGATCATTCCTCTGCCATTATCCCTTAGGTGATCAGTCAGTTGTTGAGATAAAAGAAGGAGTTTACTAATCTGCTAACTGAGAGAATTTGAGGGTGATTTCAGGCAGTCCCTTTTCTTCCCCTGTCACCGAGGTATCCCACCCTGCCTTCTCTAGAGGAGCTGACTTAGAGCAGAAGGCTGGGTTGGTCTCCACCTGTACTTTGCTTCTGGTCAGGGCCCATTGGGGACTGGGTCTCGGATGCCTACAGAGCATCCCGCTCCCCCATCAGAAGAAGCTTGTGATGGGGCTCCGACTCCCTTCCAATTGAGCGCTAGCTGGTGCTGCCGCTGCCTGCCTCCCCAACCGCCCCAACCCGGTGGGGCTTCCAGCATGGACTGCTCCCTGGGCCTCCTTTCTGGAGTTGTCTGAGAAAGGAGGACCCCTCCTGAGCAGCAACATGGGAAGCATTCAGCTGCATTTGGATTCATCTTCCCTGCCCACCCTCTGCTATCTATGTGTTCTTCCCTCTGGGGCCAGACGTACTCTGGCCGCTCCCGGCATCTCTTCCCTGACTAATTTTACTTTTCTCTTTGATTTGTCTTTTCAGAAAAGCCAGAGTTGGTACAATGTAAGTATTTCTGTTTCTCTTCTTGTTAGGTGGGGTGGCGGTGGGCAGCGGGGAGGGGGAAGTGGGAGTGTAGTTTGGCTTCCCCATGGGTTTTCCCCCTAATCTGCTTCCTCCTTCCCCAGACCAAAGAGAGTAGTTTTCCTCTGTAGCAGGGCAGGGCAGCCCTGGTGAGGGAGGATTTAATTCAGTGACACCGGGAAGGATGGTTTGGTTTATCCTCTACCTCATCTAGACTCTTGGACAAGCCCCTTCTGAGACCTAAAGGGAGAGAGTGGTCTGAGAGGACTGGGGCAGGGGTGTGAACTTACAGCCAAACTTTCCATCCCTTAATTAAGACTTCTTGGGGGAGATACAGTCCACAGGACTTTCCCTCAGGAACTAAGAGGCTCTCCTGTGTAATCGAGTTTGGCTTCTGCCCCAAAGCATGCTCCTTCTAGAAGACATCCCCTGACCTTGAGTCTATGGTGAAGGTGTGACTAGGACCATTTCTTAAATCACCCCGGGTGGCATTTCATCTATCATACATCCACTCTTTTCCGTATCGAGAATGTATTTGCGGAATAAGTGGTCCCTGCAAAAGCCACATCCTCTTGGTCATATACTCTGAGTTTTGGGAACTTGAACTCTTCCTCTGAAGAGCAGCTGACCAAGGTGTCTTCAGCTGGCCCTTCTGGGACCACACAGTGGAGGAACTGGCATGTTGCACCATGGCCTCAGACCTCACCTTCCTTTCTCTGAGCCTGTTGGCCTTCATACTAGACTGTGATCATGGGAGTGCCATCTTTGCCCCCTCCTTACATGTGGTTTTGCTCCAGCAGGAGGTGTGGATATGGAGAAGCTGTCAGGGAAAGGGGCTGTGAATGACAGATGGAGGACAGAGAAAGTGGTCCCTGGGGAGGGGCGGCTTGGGTTTCATATGGGATGGGTCCCAATCACACATGTGGGCTGCATGTTTTCGTGTGTGGCAGCAGTTCCTCAAAGTCAGGCACATGTCATCTCATCCTGTGCCTTCCCACCTTTAGCTGCTCGGTGGCCTGTCTTTCATGGGTGTTCTTTATTGATCTGCAGGCCTCAGTCCCACCCAGCATCCCAAGTGGGCTGTGCTGATAGGAGAGAGTCGAGGACTGAGATGGCCTGGGGTGGGAGGGAAGCCACAATACTCATGCTTGCTCCTTCCTCCTTGACCTATCAGGGGGTCACCTGGCCTCTGGACTCCCTAAACTGCTCAGAACTCCTGTACTGGAGGACCCAGTAGCACCGTGTATCACGGAGGGGAGAAGGAGTGAGGGCTGTGCTTCCTGGGAGCCGTCCCTGGCCCAGCTGTGGTCAGGACATCTTTGGCCCAAGAATTCCTTTTTGAGCAGCACTGCATGTTCCCCAGAGGAACAGAAAATACACGCTTGCAGGCTTACTAGACAATTAGAACATGCAAATTTGAACATTAAAGTCCTTTTTCTTGTTGCTAATATCCTCTTCTTTTTATCTTTCCATTTCTTTTTGTTGCTTTTTAGCTCAGCCCCTTCTGTTTTGTGTTGCTTTTCTCTCTCTTGTCTTTTTCCTCTACTCTTTGCTCTCTGACCCCCTTTCTCCATTTTTTTTTTTTTTTTTTTTTTTTCCCTTCCCATCTTTTTCTTCTCCAGCTCTGGTTTCCATCCTCCTGTCTGGCTTATTTTTTCCTCCCTGATTCTAATAGGTTTTACTTTCTCTCTGCCTCCCCTTTCACCTCCAAATCCTTCTTCCTCAGTCCCACATAGACCTGGCATCTGTTCACTCAGTTTGGTGATCACACAGGCTAGGAGATGCTATCTCTTGGCTAGAGGATGGGTTGGGCCAGCTGCCCTCTGGGGGCCCGGAAGTCGGGGTTCCCGTGACAGTGGAGGAGCCAAGCATGGCTAGAGCAGCCCTAGTTCCTGGCTGATTTTACTTGCAACCAGAGACCTTCTACAGCAATGGAACCTCACTGACTCTTCCAGTCCTCCTCCAGGGTAACCAACCTGAGCAAAGCTTTCTCTGCCTGCCACGTGGCTCCTTGTGTCTGCCCTCCACAGCCCACGGGCTGCTTTCTTCTTGGTCCTGCTAAATGTCTGCAGTAGAGTCCTGACACAGGATTCTACTAGTGCAGGCAGCAGAAAAAGGAAGAAACATGGAGGAGAGAAATTGAAATAGCAGGTAGACATTGGGAGGAAGAGGCAGAAGCTGAGGGGTGGCAAGTGAACTACAGAGGTCAGGAGGCCTTACTGGGGTTTGCACAGTTGATCATCCCTTATGTCATTTTATTTCCATATTTCCTCCATATGTTTTCATCACCAGAGGTAGCACTTCTTCAGGTAATCAGGAACTGCCATACTGGAGAGGCCAGTAGAAAGCAGCACTGGAAATGGGCCTGCTTGGGACAATATACCCTGCCCTCAATAAGAACCTTGCTCTGACTGAGGCTGAGGGTAATTCCCCAGCTTGGAGTTTCCCACAGCTGGGCATCTGTGGAGGAAGCAGAGTGCTGCCTGTTCTATTCCCTAGAAGTCAACCCTCCTAGGTCCTCTCCAATAGTGCCAGCGCACTAACCCACAGACACCGGCTCATGTGTGGATGTTTTCAGGCTGGAACAGGAAGCTCTGAGCTGGTTATTCACAGAGCCACCTGAATCAATACATAGAGAGGCTCATGGCACCTGCCATGCCCACACCTGTGCCCTGGGATAGCTGGGCAACCTCTCTTTCAGTGCACACATGGGCTACGCTCTTGTGTTGGGACATGCTGTCAGGGGAGGCTTCGGCTGAATACCCGCTGCTCCCCAGCACTGCCACCTCCCCACACCCCCAGCGCACTTGCATTCCTTCGGGAGGCCCTGCCCTGCTGCCTCTGTTGCTTTGACCTGGTTTCTGTTTTTCCTTCATCCCTCAGACCTCTTATCTGTTGCCTGCATTGCCCTGGGTTGGTCGGAATGTGACCTTCAGGGAGGACCCCATCTCTCCTTCTTAGTCTGCCCAGCAGTGCTCCTTCTAATCTCTCTCCTGATACTAGTGTCAGTTTTCCAGCTGTTCAGATGGCTCAGACTCCATCATGGTACTAGAAGTCCTTCAGGCTTTGTAATCCCCAGCCCTGGGGACTGTTAGATGCCCTTGGCCAGTGAGGGAGAGAGCAGTGACAATCAGAGCTCCTCAGAGTGCTGCCCATTGGCTGGGCATCCGAGGCCCATTTGAGTGGCTTGAGTCTGATGTAGAGGAGGCCCACCCACACTCCAGCCTCCACCTTAACCTGCCGCTTGCCTGCAGAAGATGGAACATTTTACTTCATGTGTTTGGCCAGGGAGGAGCTGTCATCACTAGGACAAATTACCTTGATCTAAAGAGTGGGTTACACAAAGGGACGTGGCTGGACCCTGGGATACGTGGAAAGGCTATGGAGAGACAGCATCAGGTCAAGGGTAGGGATGAAGAGAGCCTGCCTTGTGTGCCGCTGCCCTAAGGCCAGGTTATACCTGCTTCTTCTTTTCCTTCTTTACCACCTCAGTTTTATTCAGCAAAGTATCTAATTCAGGGGGTGAAGCATGGCCCCTGCAGAAATGAGATAGAGAGATAAGCAGAGACAGGGCTTTGCCTTCAGCAAAGAACCACAGGACGAGTTGAGGATAACCAAGTCAAGACCAGAGTGGGCCTGAGTCTCAGGTGAGACAGGGTCACAAAGGTCTCTTGGCTGTGCCTCAGCTAGGCAGATAACACCCAACTCTACCTCATCTCACTACTGAGATGCCATCTCCATGGCAACCCGGAACAGGAGCCCCATGCTAGGCAGAGACCTAGCCCCCTAGTCACCCGATGCTCCCCCATTAGGGATGTTGGCTTTCTGGAAGGGAGGGAGGGTCAGTGGCAATCCTATGGAATGTCAAACAGGTCTGCATGGCACGGTTTGAGTGTAAAAGAACAAAGTTTGTAGGAATGATATTCCAGGTGTTGAGGGTAGAGGCAGTGGAGAAAGTGGGAAAGCTGAAAGGAGTCCTCCTGTCTTAGCTACCTGAGTCACTGCGATTACAGGCATGTGTCACTGTGCCCAGCATTTACAGTTAACTTGAAGAGTCTTTCTGATCTCTGCTCCCCCTGACGGCCCATCCTCAACTCTCTCCAGAGTAGTCTCACTACTCTGAGAGTAGGTGAGACCCCTTTCCCAGCCACCTCTTTCCCTACCCTTCTGCCTTGTACCCATCCCTGATCCTCAGTCACCATTCCCTATCGGTTGTGTCCACATCTGGCTTCTGCCTACCGGATTAGGTTGGAGCACCAGGATTTCCTTTGTGGATCTTAACAAGTTTCTTTCTAGGTGAGGCCAGTGCTCTAACAGAATCCGTTTGTTTTTCTCCTTAGCTCCCCACCTCCTCCTTCCTGCTGAACCCCCTGGGAAGTGGGTACCATTTGGTCCCAGTACCTGGTGTTTGCCATAGAGTTAATGTTTAGCCCAGGTAATTCCTGGTGCTCAGGCTCCTGCCCTGCCCTGCCTAGCCCTGGTGAGTGGGTAGAGGAAACTAAGACTGAAGCTTACTGAGATGAGTCTCCCAGGGTGTTATCTCTCTGGGTGTGTACTTTCCCTATCTCACCTAAATAGTCATCTTCTCATTTGGCTTGTATCAATGGCCTGTAATCAAATGTTTCCAGGGAATTACTTTAAGGATCCATAGACTTTTAGAACTATCTTCTGCCTCTATTTTGGGGTGTGGTGTGGCTCTGAAGAGAGGAAAATGGAATTGCTGCTTTGGCCTCTCACAGTGCTGAGAGTGGAGCTGACACGTAAGACAGAGAGAAGCTTGACAGTGCTGGGGAGACTGTGAGCAGGGCTTGGGCTCTGAGAAGCCAGATGGTGTAAGTCAGGGATCCCCACATGTGTAAGCATGTATGTACACAAGATGCGTCGTTGACAGGAACAGTTAGAGAGGGGTGTAAGGGATGCATTCATTTGGTAAATAAAGTTTGAACCCCAGCTACTGAAACACATCATGCTGACTTCTGTGGAAGCCATGAAGCAGTTTGAAGCATGGATCCTTCCTGAGGAAGATGGGAGTCCAATGAAGTAGGTTACCTGGCACCATGAATGGAGGCCATGGCAGCCTACGGTGGGTGTCTGTTGAGAGGGAGGCAGAGGGGATTGTTAGGAGACGGTTTGGGGAGGAATTTACCTGGGTCAACCCAGATTACTCTTGATTAACATTTTTGGGTCTAGGACTCAGGAGTCTGTTTTCTTTAATGTGTTCACTGGGTGATTTGTAAATATTACTGAAGTTTGAGTGCTACTGTAGTACTAAACTACTAAGGCTCCTAACCTCCGTCCTTCCTTAGGTACAGACCCAAGACCCTGCTGGTAAGGTGGCCTAGTTGGGGAGGGTAAGGGAGCTGCCCCAGTTTTAGTCCACATCTTGTAGCCCTACTGTCTCAGGCCTGTCTGGAGGTTTTTTTTTGCCCCCACTGGCCTACCTCCCATTCCTCTCTATATTTGGCTGCCCCCTCTGACCAGGGGCCACATTCCCTGCACTTAGCATTGCTCCTTTGCCCTCAAGGTCTGAGCAGCTGTCTGGGAATCCACTTGGCCTCCATCCCTCCTCTTACTAGTACTGAAGGTGGGGCAGGGTCCTTGGAAAGGAACGAGGTGCCTCAGCCAGACCCCAAAGCTATTGACCTCAACTTCCCCAGGCTATTTGCCCAACTTCTCCCAGGCTAGCATGTGTGAGACTAACTAGATTGGTTATTAAATCCCAAGTCACCAGCTGCAGTTTCAGGGCAGTTGGTGCATGGATGGGCCAGCGAAGGGACAGTGTGTCTCTAAGAAGTCCCTGGCTGTCTGAGTCTCAAATTTCAAATTTCATCATAAGAGCAGTGCCCTTAGCACCTCCCCTACCTCTCCCCCACTTGGAGCCCTGGCCAGCAACTTTCCATTGCAGGAAACATCTGCTGGGGAGGCCAGGCTAGGCCAGGGTAGGCCAGGGGTTACTGCAGGACGTTGGCCAGGACCATCACCCAGATCCTGTAACTTGAAGCATGTGCAGGGCTCTGGCCCTTCCCGCCCACCACCCTGCCTCCCTCCCTGCTGCCACGGTGACTCTTAACAAAGAAGTTGTTTGCTGGCCAGCTGAAAGGAGCGGGGTCTAAAGGGAAAAGGGGTGTGTTGCAGGGGTGGGGATGAGAGCAGGCTGCTGCTGACTGGTGGCCGCTCTGCCGGGGTGAGGGATGTGAGTCATAGCGGCCCCAGCCTGCCCTGGGTAGATTGCGCGTCTATTAACGTGCCACTCTGTGGGACAGTTCGGGACCGGGGAGCTGGGCCTTCAAGTGGCTCTCTGGAGCGTCCCACCAACTATGAGTCACTTGGCAGTGTGTGAAGAGCTAGACCTCTGGACCTGGCCGTGAGGCTTTCTATTCCTGGGAGGTTTGCCTGCCCTCGAGAACCCCCAGCCAGCACTATCTGCCTGCTGTGTCTGCATCTTCAGGCCTCAGATAGACTCTTGGGGTGGCTGTCTGCACTGACCAGGAGAAGGTGCTTGACTGCACCTGCTCTGGGCTACCTGAGCCTGAAGACCTGCCAACGAGGACAAAGCAGAACCCAGCTGTGGGACACTGACTAGCCAGCCTGTCCCAAGAACCATGCTGCTCACGTCCTCTCACTCGTGAGGCTTTGCACTGGGAACACAGCTCTGGGAGAGAAAAGGACATTGGCTGGGGTCACACAGACCCTCTGTCCAGAAGCCAGAGGGTCCACGCTGCAATTCAGTCCAAGGGAGGCCACTTGTTTTCATCCTGTGGGGACAGTTGGTAGTCAGAGCCCGAGGAGCTGGGCTTCACTGGAAGGGGGAGCTGTGGAAGAGTGTTGCGATGGAATCTTTGATGGAATCTGGGGTTCTCTGGAGCCTCCTGTTACAGGAGCAGGAAAGCCAGTCGTTATGGTGGTCCCTGAGGAGATTTTGCGATGTACCTGCTGGTGCTGAACACTGTTGCTTGCATGGATCTGAGGAAGTCCCAGCCGTGAGTGTGTAACCCGATTTCTCTCTGTGACCATTTTTTTGCACCCTCGCATGCCCCACTTGGCTTTGCCCCCTGAGGGCCCCAGACTTGACAACTCTTGAACCAAAATTCTTCAGCCATTTAAATAGGTGAGCCATGCCTCACCTTTGGAGGGGATTGCTTCAGGTGTGCCTGGGGTGGGAGGTAGAGGGCCAGGGTCTCCTGGCTTCAAGTCAGCGTGTGTTTGCAGGCCAACCATGCCCACCTAATGTGTCTCAGCACTTTGGGTTGCAGTGGGGAGAGGCTGGCCACTTGCACCGATTGATAGCCTGGTAGAATAAGGACATCTCTGTGCAAACATGGAGTGAATCTTTAGAAGACTCGCTTGCCCCCTCTCTACCACTACAGCTTTGTTCCAAGCAGAAGAGAGGAGTAGCACTCTTGATCTGGCTGTGTTTGGGAGCTTGTGGCCAGACTCCTGCGCTGCCTTCGACTCCCGCACTGCCATCTCTGTAGATGTCTGGGCTCTCACTGGATATAAGAGAAACAAGGGGGAGAGGACAACATGGAAGAAAACCTAGAAACAGGAGGATTTCCGGGCTTCAGTTTCCTCATCAGGATGTCTCATTTTGTTCAGTTTCACCTGAAAGGGGTTTGGGGCCACCAATAGGGCGCTTCTTGGGCTGATCCTGGAATTTTATAAATCCTGGAAGGCTGGTGGGGCCGCAGAGCAGGTGAACATCTCATCTTAAGAGATCAGACTCTTGTGGGATGGCTCTTGTTTCCTCCTTGGAACAAGAACAGGGCTCGTGTTTCACTCCTGCATCGGCCTCTTTGTGCCTGTTCAGTATAAGGTAGGATAATAGAAACCATGTTGTGGTCAGACGCAGTGATGCCTGTGATGGGCTGAGCCTGTGCTTGTACATAGTCACAGCTCATTCCATGTCAGGTTCACTGCCGTTCTAGAAGGCTAGTTAGACAGGTGAGGACCATACTAGTGACCAGGTAGTCAAGCAAGGGTTTCCAATGTGTGGACTCTGTTCTAAGAGGCCAGGGGGCCATGTGGGTTAGATAACTCAGTGCCAGCTTGGAACTAACACAAAGACCAGAGGACTATTGTATCTGAGGTCTTTTCTTGCCACAGAAGTCACAGGATGAGTAGGCTTCCTGATGTCAACTGCAATTTTCCTGATACCTGGTTCAAACACATGGCAGGTGGATTTGAAAGTTGGGATTCTATGACAGCAGCCATTGTTTTGGGAAGTTAACAGGGTACCTACTATTGCAAGAGGAGCTCATTCTGTAAATAAGCCAAGAACAAAGGCTGAAAATTTAATTAACTATAGACAAAATAGTTGGAAACACTTTTTTTCCTCTCCTGTACTTTCCTCTCCTGTGTGTTTTCTCCCCCACCCCCTCTTTCAAACTTCCCTAAACTAAAGTCATGCCATTTTCTCTCCCCCTAATTCCTGAAATGCTCCTCTTTCTTTAGTACAAAGACCATTTGACCACAGCTCAGATGGGCAGTACAGGGTGCAAATGTCATCAGACCCTGGCTTTGGTTCCCTCCTGAGCCATTTAGCTCTATAAAAAGCACCAAAAATGAGCAGTTGAGAGGTTGTTCCCTCACCACCACAGCTGTATGCAGCAGATTCCCAGGGAAGTGGGTGAAAAAGTGTAAAAGGCCAAGACCCATGTATCACCACCAGCAGGACAATCTGTCCTCAGGCACGAGCTCCTGGCTGAGGGTCAGCAGTCTTTTCTCTGCATAAATAGGTCAGTGAATTCCCGGGTGAAGTGCAGATGTCCTTCTGTGCACTTTATTTTATCTTTCATACTTGGGTGTCCTTTGTCTTTGGGCATTTACCATTTTTTGTTTGAATTTATTTAGTTTTAAGATTATTAAGGCTTCCTCAATCAATTCACCTGGCTCATGGAATCTCCTAGGAGGAGTTGCTAAGGCAGTCTATGAGTCTAAGCCTGTACCAAGGCCCCTGTGAAAGTGAGGAGGGCGCAGGGGGCATCTGATGGCCCAGGTGATGGTAGGGCACAGGGCAGGGCCAGAGATGCAAAGCATGTTGCAGTGTCAGATTCTCTGCACTTGTTTTCCCTACCAGTTCCCTGCTCCTCATCTGGCCTTCTACGGCTTACGGGATAACAGAGCCCCATATTTTAGTCTTGTCATGGGGCCAGCGATTGTGTGGACTGGGACAGGGGGCTTCTCTCTGGCCTTAGTTTCTTCACTGGTACTGTAGGTACTGGTGGATTATCGTGTAAAGGTGGGGAGGGAATTGGGTCCCTTGTGTGCCAGATGTGCTTTTAAATCCTCTTACCCCATGTGCTTTTTTTAACACTGGTTTTATGATTTTTTTTTAAGTGCTGTTATGATGTTTTTTTTTTTTTTTTTTTTTAAAGTCATGTCTTTTACACAGGCCAAGTGCTCACTGTGTTAATTATAACAGCAACTTCTGAGTGGTGTGCTGGGCCCCATCCTGTCCCGAGTCCTGCTGGGTGTTGATTTGTCTCCTTAGGCCCCTGCTTCACTGTCACCGTGGTTCTATCAACTGGCAGAAAGCAGAGCACCAATAGCTGGCATGGTGGGCTTCAGGAAGCACCCTGCAGGTGTCCCTCCTTCCTTTGTCTTCTTTGGACATATGTGGGCCCTGGCTTCATTTTTTGATATTTTCTCACTGATGGATGCTAGACACAGAGAGTTTTGCAGGATCAGGTTCTCGGCACTGTTGTTCCATACCAAGCACCCTTTCCTAAGCTGGCCTTCTAGGGCCTCTGGGGTAGCAGGGCCTACCTTTGCCTTTTTAACAGAAGCGAGTGCTCCTCCTACATCTACCTCTCTAACCCACAGAACCTGGGTACTTTTCACTAACCATAGCCATTGTTATGCAGGTGTTAAGCCCCACTTACAAGCAGAGAAATGAAGACTTCAGAAAGCTCTTTAAACAACTTCCAGACACGGAGCGCCTCATTGTTGGTGAGCTGGGAGTCCTGGGAGGGGGGCAGGCAGAAGTCTAGGAGTCCCAGGGATAGCACTCAGACTGCTTCTGGCTAGAGGCTGAGAGCCTACGCAAGTGAGTTTATATATCTGGCAACTGGGAGAGAGCATGTCAGAGCACTGGCCCTGGCTATCAGGGCTCTGGGCTGAGTACCCAGCTTATGGCAAGAGCCCAACCTAAAGGGAGTACCTGGAACACTTACCTCTGCAGATGGTAGAGTGGAAGGGATTGGCCTGGTCATGGGTGGTGAAAGAGATTGGTTGGATTTTATTGACCTCCTTACCCCTAGTTTTCCTGGCCCCCACTGCTGTCACATTCAGTATGCCTCTAGGCAGTAGCATATTTTACCACCTCCATGTTCCTGATCATGAGATGCCAGGGTCTTCCTTGGCTGCTAGTTTCACTGTCTCACACACCGAGTCACCGTAGGCGATTAGGCTCCCCTAGTGCTGGTGGGAGCGATGACATGTCAACAATTTGCTAAAAATGCTTCCTGCCTCTGAGCTTCCCTATTCTGCTTCCTACCACAGATTACTCATGTGCACTCCAAAGAGACATTCTTCTTCAGGGCCGACTCTACCTCTCAGAAAATTGGATCTGCTTCTACAGCAACATCTTCCGCTGGGAAACTCTGGTAAAGATCTAGGACTGAGGCTAGGGGTGTAGCTTAGTGGTAGGTAGAGCACTTGCCTAGCATGTGCAAGGCAGTCCTTGGTTTGATCCCTAGTCCTGGGAAATAAAAAAGAAAAGACCTGGGACTTGCTCCCTTGGGCTATATTCTTGGCCAGGGCTGAGCAATTTGCCCTCACTTCCCTCCTTTGCCTGACTTTGTGTTCTCTCCAAACCTCTGCATAGTTAACAAAAACACATGGCTGAGTCTTGAAGGATACCCAGTTATGAGTCCCAGTAGTGGGATCTCCTCTGCCATATATTTCCCTCCCACCTTTTGGATGCCGGAAGAGGGTACAAAGAGCATTTGCTCTGGGCAAATGCAGTTATTTAGTGCAAGTTACTGCAGAGGGAGGCATAGTAGATGGGGAATTGACCTTGGGGCTCAGAAGACCTGGCCTCCATGTTTTCTGGATTCTGCAGTTAATTAGCTGTGTGACGATGGGCCAGTCCTTTCTTTCCCTCATTCTTATAAAATAGAGAAAGATGAATCGGATTATTTTTATTGTTTTATCCATCATCAATGTTCTATGTTTCTTTAAGTGGCAAAACAATCGCAGTATCACCGCATTTTTAGCAGACTATAGAAATGAGAAAAAAATCTTCCTAGACCAAGAATCAAGATATCCATGACTGTAGACAAGGCTTAGTCTCTGCCTTGCTATGTGGCCACTGTGACAGAAGCGGGTAAACCAGATGATCTCAAAGGTGGTCCCTTCCAGGCTTAGAAATATGTGAGCCATGATCTGATTTCCTCTGTCTGCATTGCTGCTGCCCGATCATTCTTTGCCTAACTCTTTGATGCCTCCTCTTGTTATCCATTCTCTGTCCCTGCGGGGGTGCCAGCTGACAGTCCGTTTGAAAGATATCTGCTCCATGACAAAAGAAAAAACAGCCCGCCTCATCCCCAATGCTATCCAAGTTTGCACTGATTCAGAAAAGGTAAGTGGAGCCAAATTCTGGCCTTTCTACCTGCCCACCCCGCACCTTCCACACCATGCTTTCCTTACTCCTGCCTTTCAATTGCATTACTCTGGAGGCATGCTTTCCTTACTCCTGCCTTTCAATTGCATTACTCTGGAGGCTTAGAGGATTGGTGCAAGAGGCCATGAGCGAGCTGAAAGCAAACTCCCAGAGTGACTTCTGGCGTGGACAGGTTGGCTAGAGGCTGTGAGTAGGGTGAGAGGGGCCTGGTACAGCATTGGACGTGGAGCCAGAGGACCTGAATGTGGGCCCCATGACTATTGGCACTATGGGAATGATAAAGTTTTAGTGAGTGAGTGGGTTTGTGTTATCCCTTCATTTAGGCTAGTTGCCAACATGCATGTGCCTCTGTGCCAGGCAGGAAATTTTTTATGGAGATAAAAATTTTAAAATTTTTATGGAGATAAAAATTTTAAAACAGAGAATAAAACTCTGAAAAAAAGTGTAGTAAAAATACTGAAGGACTTGGTAATAGTAAGGACTTAGATGTCCCAGGTACACGGGTCCCCAGTGTGTTGACCCATCATTAGAGTGCCTATGTACTGATCATGAATAACTGAAAGTCATTAGTGTTTGAGGATGAAGTCAGTATCTTTAGTTTAAAAGGAAGACCATGTCTCCATTCATTATATGGTAAATCTTAACTGATATTTCTTGCCATTTTCTCTTCCAATCTAGCACTTTTTCACTTCTTTTGGGGCCCGGGATAGAACGTATATGATGATGTTCCGGCTCTGGCAGAATGCACTCCTTGAGAAGGTAAGTACTGCCCACGTATCCCCTTCAGCCTCAGGATGTACATCCACCCAGGATGTTGTCCACACTTGGATATTGACCTCATGGGAAGGTTGCTCCAAGGGAGTCTGTGTCACCTCATGGTCTGGAAATCCCCCAGATGGGTGAAGAGCACATTCTCCCATGGTAATATTGACTCTGAGTCCTGAAAGTTCCACATTGCCAGACAATGTCCTCAGTACTACTAGAAGGAAAGCACTTGTGAATTAAGTCACGTTGGTTCTTCTGTTTTTTTTTTTTTTTTTTTTTTTTTTTTTTGGTACTGGGTATTGAACTCAGGGGCACTTGACCACTGGGCCACATCCCCATCCCTTGTTTGTATTTTATTTAGAGACAGGGTCTCACTGAGTTGCTAAGTGCCTCGCTGTTTCTGAGGCTGGCTTTGAACTCGCGATCCTCCTGCCTCAGCCTCCCAAGTGCTGGGATTACAGGCGTGTACCACTGCGCCTCGCTGGTTTCACTGTTTTAACATGAAATGGGATTTTAAAATCATATTTAGTAAAACATGTAGTCACAGAATGACTGTCATAAAGGAAGAAGCTTTTAGATTCACAGATCCATAGAAACAAGGGACAGCTGTCTCACTGGACCACTGGGGAAGCATCAGGGTCTATCAGGAGGTGGAGGATGAGGGGAAAGCATAGGCAGGAGTCTTTATTATGATTTTTATGGGAAGGAATGGGCAAGGCCAGGTAAGCCAGCCACACAGGTTTAGGGTTGGCTAGTTTGAATAATCTCACCAGGCTTTGAGGTATGGGGGACTGTCATCTCTCGTTGTCTGGTACCTGGCCCTGGGGGTACCAGGTCAGGCTGGAAAGAGAATTGTGGGTATGGACTTTGGGTAAGTTGGTTGCATTTGAGTGACTTATTTTCCGTCTGGAATTTGCAAACTCTGGGAGATTCCAGACTTTTCAGCAAGGCTGCAGACACCAGAGTATTAAAACAGGAAAGAAGAAAATTTAGTTAAGGTATCTACCAATTGACTTTTGAAATGTTTGAATTACCTGGGAGAAAACAGATGGATTATCATGGTCCCTGCCCTTAGAGATTCCCCTCAGATGCAGTTGGTTATTGACAAACTCTCCAAGCTGGAACAGAAGACAGCAAAAAAGCTATGTATATGATTTCCCCCAGAGATTATTGTACAAATATGATTGCCATGTTTGTATTTGAATATATGCATGTATCTGCCTTTATTCTAACCAGTTACTATCTGAAGAAATTGAGTAAATTTATTTAGTTTCTTCTCATCTGGGAGACTGGTTAATTTTTTTTTTTTTTTTTTTTTTTTTTTTTTTGGTACCGGGGGTTGAACTCAGCGGCATCCGACCACTGGGTCACATCCCCAGCCCTTTTTTCCATTTTATTAGAGACAGGGTCTCACTGAGTTGCTAAGTGCCTCACCATTGCTGAGGCTGGCTTTGAACTCGCGATCCTCCTGCCTCAGCCTCCCAAAGTGCTGGGATTACAGGCGTGCGCCACCGCGCCCAGCTTGGTTAAATTCTTATGGCTTTTTTGAGCTGAGTTCTTCTGCCTTTTTTAGTAATTGATAATGGTAAAACAATAATGTGTTTTATACAGCAGGTATGAATTTTCACATCACAAACCGCTGTCATTTCTAAATAAGACATCCCTACAGCTTCTAAATGTCTCACAAAATAATTATTAAGAATTCTAAGCTGGGCACAGTGGCCCACACCTACAATCCCAGCTACTCAGAAGACGTAGGCAGGAGGATCACAAGTTTGAGGCTAGCTTCAGAAACTTAGGGAGACCCTGTCTCAAAAAATAATATGGTCTGGGGATATAGTTCAGTGGTAGAGCATCCTTGGGTTCAGTCCCTTGTACCCATCCCACCCACCCCTGCAACACACACAGAGAGAAGGAATTCTGTCTGATGATAAGGATCGTGCTTGTCCTCGCTATGGTCAGACCAGCTGAGCCTGGTAGAACTGGTGAGGGAAGGCAGCATGGAGAGGTTGAATGGAGAAGCAAGCTAGGACATGGTGTGGCAGACAGCAGACATATCCCAGGGTGTCCACGAAAGTCAAAGGTAGGAGGGAAGAAGTCTTGATAGAGGACATGCAGATGCCTCCCTCCTGGTCCACAGATGGGCTTCTGACAGCCATTCCAAATGGTTTTCCTGAGCCCCAAAACCAGAATGCTGACTCATTGTCCTGCCAAGTGCCTTGCTTCTGAAACCATACCTTGAAAGGATGGACTTGGGGAACTCTCAGATTCTTTTTTTTTTTTTTTTTTAAACATTTTAAATTAAATTTAATTTTTTTAGATATACATTACAATAGAGTGTATTTTGACATATTATATATACATAGAGTATAACTTCCCATTCTTGTGATTGTACATGATGTGGAGTTAAACTGGTCGTGTATTCATATATGAACATAGGAAAGTGATGTTCGATTCATTCTGTCTTTCCTATTCCCATCTCCCCTCCCTTCCCTTCATTCCCCTTTGTTTAATCCACCGAACTTCTGTACTTCCCTCCCCCCTTATTGTGTGTTAGCATCTGCATATCAGAGAGAACATTCCGCCTTTGGTTTTTTTGGGATTGGCTTATTTCACTTAGCATGATAGTGTCCAGTTCTATCCATTTACTAGCAAATACCATAATTTCATTTCTCTTTATGGCTGAGTAATATTCCATTGTGTGTATGTACCACATTTTCTTTATCCCTTCATCTGTTGAAGGGCATCTAGGTTGGTTCCATAGCTTAGCTATTATGAATTGAGGGGCAGCTCTCAGATTCTTTTTTTTCTTTTGAACATGTATATTTAGTTGTATTTGGACACAATATCTTTATTTTATTTATTTATTTATTTATTTATTTGGTACCGGGGATCGAACTCAGGGGCACTCAACCACTGGGCCACATCCCCAGCCCTTTTTTGTTTTTTATTAGAGACAGGGTCTCACTGAGTTGCTAAGTGCCTCGCCCTTGCTGAGGCTGGCTTTTATTCGAAATCCTCCTGCCTCAGCCTCCCAAGTGCTGGGATTACAGGCGTGCGCCACCGCGCCCGGCTTATTTATATATTTTTATGTGGTGCTGAGGATCAAACCCAGTGCCTCGCACGTGCTAGGTGAGCGCTCTACTACTGAGTCACAACTCCAGCCCCAGCTCTCAGATTCTTGATGGAGTCTGTTGATAGAAACATTCTTTATTTTTTGGTACCGGAGATTGAACTCAGGGGCACTTGACCACTGAACCACATCCATAGCCCTATTTTGTATTTTATTTAGAGATAGGGTCACACTGAGTTGCTTAGAGCGTTGCTGTTGCTGAGGCTGGCTTTGAACTTGGATCCTCCTGTCTTAGTCTGCCGAGCCACTGGGATTATAGGCGTGCACCATCACACCCGGCTAGAAACATTCTTTAAGTTTGACTTTTTTAAAGAGTTTTTGATTGTTTCTGTTTTTCTTAGTGCTCTTGCCCTCTTTTTCACATACTCTTCTTCCCTTTATTCCAACCTGAGACTCATTCACAGTCTTGACCTCTGATTTTAGTTGTTTGACTTTGCTTCTCTGTGGAAACTCTGAACCCCAGGTGAACCAACTTTTCTTAAGATAGTGCTTTTAAGGAGGACACAAAGATATCCAGTGACTAAGAAAACATAGTAACTAATGCATAGAACTGTAGGCAAACTGATTGTTTTTCAGAATAAAAAGGAAGTATTCCAGTAATCAAGACAGGGTTGGCCCCTTAAACTATGAGAGTGCAGGACTCTTCTAACCACAGGAACTGTTTACTTAACAGACCACCTATGAGGTTGAATCTCATTCTTGGAAGTGACCCAGTAGGGCCTGCATGGCCATAGTTAATATAGAAGGAGATGGCTACACTGGGTGGGAGGCTGGGTCAGGGGTTCTCTGGGTGCTCTGAGTCCAAGTCAGAAGCTCTGCAATTATCCTGGCCTTAAAGTAACATGGGTTTATTCCATCCAATGCTGGAACTTATTAATATAAGCCCAAGCTGGGTACGGTGGCGCACGCCTGTAATCCCAGCACTTGGGAGGCTGAGGCAGGAGGATTGCGAGTTCAAAGCCAGCCTCAGCAATGGTGAGGCACTTAGCAACTCAGTGAGACCCTATCTCTAATAAAATACAAAAAAGGGCTGGGGATATGGCCCAGTATTCCAGTGCCCCCGAGTTCAATCCCCGGTATCAAAAAAAAAAAAGCCGGGCACGGTGGCGCACGCCTGTAATCCCAGCACTTTGGGAGGCTGAGGCAGGAGGATCGTGAGTTCAAAGCCAGCCTCAGCAATGGCAAGGCACTTAGCAACTCAGTGAGACCCTGTCTCTAAATAAAATACAAAAAAAAAGGGCTGGGGATGTGGCCCAGTCGTTGAGTGCCCCTGAGTTCAATCCCTGGTACCACCCCCAAAAAAAAAAAAAAAAAAAAAATATATATATATATATATATATATATATCACATCACAAGGTAGTATGGTTACAATCTTCCAGGGGCCAGCTAATCCCATTCTGCAAACTTCTGTTGAAGTAACAGACAAGGAAGGCCACGTTCCTTGCTTTGCTAAACTCTACATTCTTAGGCTGAGATCCTAAGCAGATGGGGTTGTCATGGAGATGCCTGCTGTCCTCTAATTCAGCTAGTAGTTGGACATCCTACCTCAAGGGGAGGTAGGCTGGCTCAGTGCCTCTGCAGAATAGGTGGATTTGCACAGGAAGGACCTGAGTCGTGGCTCTTCTCCCCTGTAGCCCCTGTGCCCCAAGGAGCTCTGGCACTTTGTACACCAGTGCTACGGGAATGAGCTGGGCCTGACCAGTGACGATGAGGACTACGTGCCCCCTGACGATGACTTCAACACGATGGGGTGAGTGAAGCTGAGAGTGGGCTGCCCAGGGAACCTGGGGATACAAAAGCAGTGAAGGCTTTAGCACATGTACATCTGAGTCAGGCCCTTAAAGAAATGGGGGAGGGAACAGCAAGCAGGCCTGTTGCTGCAGGACCAGTAAGTTAAGGATGAAGTTCCGGAAGGTTGAAGAGGCAGAGAATGATGGACTTTGGGCCAGTGTCATGATTGGCTTTTACTCGGAGTGGGATGGAAAGGTTGGGAATAGGTAATTGATAAAGTCTGGCTTACCATTCTAAGAGGATCACTCTGGTCTCCCTGTTGGAAGTACACTGAAGGGAAACAAAGAGAGAAGTGGGGAAACCTGTGGAGAGACTGTCAAATAATTTAGATGATTTGGATGAGAGGTGGTGGTGGTTTGGATCAGGAAGGTAGTAGTAGAAACAGCAACAAATAGTTCCTGAATATATTTTGAAGGATTTGTTGATGGATCAGAAAGGAACCAAAAATGGCTTTAAAGTGTTTTGGTTTTATCGTTTATGAGAATGGAGTTGTTCCCAAACTGAGATGAACAATACTGTAGGCAGGACAGTTTTGGAGGGAAGACTAAATGTTGGTTTTAAGCAAGTTGAGACTGAGATGTGTGTTAGCCGGGTATAGAGGTCAAGTCATCATTTGGAATAAGTGTGGAATTCACTGCAAAGTCAGGGCTACAGCCATAAACTCGGGAGTTACTAGTTCATAACCATGAAATTGGATGAAACCTCCAAGTAACCAAGTAAACCAAAAATGGAAATTCAAGGGCTGGGCTTGGGAACACTCAGTGAGAAGAAGAAGCAGAACAAGAGATCTTGAAAGAGCATCCAGGAGTGGTGGTACAAGAGTTTCATGTTATGGAAGCCAAGGGAAGGGTATCATGTGCTATTGGTAGGTTCAGAATGGTGGGGCCTGCAAGTTGACTGACACAAAGTGTGCTTGAAGTTGGAAAGGGAGAGGCTGGAGGAATAGAAAGAAAGGAAAGAGCGTTGAGTGGTACTTAGGCCTGGGCTTGGTTACAAATGCTGGCATTTTATTCATTCATATTATACACACACACACACACACACACACACACACACATATATTTATTTTTAATATTTATTGTTAGTCGTAGTTGGACACAACACCTTTATTATATTTATTTACTTTTATGTCGTTCTGAGGAGAGGACCCAGGGCCTCACATGTGATAGGCCACCATTCTACCGCTGAGCCACAACCCCAGCCCACAAATGCTGGCATTTTATGGAGGTATCACATAAACTCAGGGGCTACCTATTTGATTACCTCTAAAATGCACATGAGGATTTACTCAGAGTTGTTATGCAACCAGATGATATGTAAAGAACGAGTCGATGTAAATGCTAATGATGATTGCTCCTTTGGGGGAAGGCTGCTGTGGTACCCCTAAAATGTCCCTAAAAGGGCACCCACTTCATCTCAAGGAGAGTTTCCTCTTAGGTGTGCAAGGCAGAGTTTATTATATGATTCATATTATATGAATTTGTGCAGCACCACTAAAGGAATACTTGCATCTAGAGCCCTATCTTAGGCAACATGTGGGAAATAAAATCTGATCAGAACCCAGATATTAAGTGCAAATGATCAGGATGGGATGGAATCCAATGGGCAAAACATAGGGTAAGATGAATAATGGTGATTGTTCTGTAGGGATAATCTAAGGAGGATGCCTAGGAAAGTTGAGTTTGGAGCCAGAAATTTTACATGGGATATGGGGAGAGGAGGAGTGAGACGAGGAGAAGAATGTTTCAGGGAAGCAATGAAGGGGGCAGATTTTTGGTTAGAGAAAGATAATATACTAACCAAAGACTCAGGAAGGCCCACAGTTTTAGATAAATAGGCAGGTCTGAGGATCTTAGAATAGTTGGCACTCTTTACACTGAGACTGATACCAGCTTGCTGGTGCCTTTTCCAGCTACTGCGAGGAGATCCCTGTAGAAGAAAACGAAGTAAATGACAGCTCTTCCAAAAGCAGCATCGAGACCAAGCCAGACGCCAGCCCACAGCTGCCCAAGAAATCCATCACCAACAGCACCCTGACATCCACTGGAAGCAGCGAAGCCCCTGTATCGGTATGGACGATGAACCCTGACACCCCCCCCACCTGATCCAGTGGACAGTTTCTCCTTGCTGAGTTACCTCCATCAGAGCCCAACCTGGGGAGTGGGTAGAGGGAAGGTATGTTACATTGCAGTTAGGTTATTTGAAGAGGTGTGCTGGAGTGCATGGGTTCTCTATTCTTTATTGGTATGGTCTCAGGGTCCACAACTGGATTCAAGGTTTCTGGTTTACACAGTTTGATTTGACTTCTAAGATTAAAAGTCTCCACTGTGTGAGCTTGGCTCTTGGTGGGCTGCTCCAGGTCTTCCCCTCTAGTGGAGAATTACTCTAGGTCTTTCATGTATAATGTGTGTACATATGTATTTAATTCATTGTCTTGATCTGAAATCAGAGTTGTCTATGAATATAGAGCTGGAGAACAGTTGATTGTTTATTTGTCCATTAGATTAATATTTATTGAGTTCTTCTATGGTTTATTTCCTCATTGTGCTCGAATTTTATTGAGGCTATAAAGATATTTAAGAAGATCTCTCTCCTTGGGGCATTGATAGTCAGAAAATAGAACATTAATGAAGGGAAAAGGTTGGGGCATGTGCTAGCAGGTGGAAGAAGGGGTGGAGTTCCTCAGGAAAACACTCCTGGAGAAGGGAGGCTTATATTCCAGTGGACTGTGGGCCAAGCCAGCTGATCTTAGAAGGAAAACATCATTCATTTGATGCCTCCTCTTCATTTTCTATCTCTCAGCTTGTCTTTAAAATGTGAAAATTTTTATTGATTCCTTCCCTTCCAGTGCTAATGAGAGAATGACTTTTTAAAAAGGCCTGTGAAGACTTCTGAGGCTATAAAGAAAAGGATACTCCCTAGAGGCAGGCTGATATTGATAGCATGGTGGAGGTGTGGCTCCAGGAAGGACCTGGAACTGCAGGTGTCCTCTCTGCTGACCTGTTGGTCAGTGTGCTGTGTGAATAGCGAGCCAGAGAAGGGTAGCTTCAAGTACTGGGTTCACTCATCTCCTGCAGCAGAGCTGAGCAAAGGCCCAGAATATGACTCCAACCCAGCTTTCGAGCAGCTGTGTTGGGAGTGCAAGGGCTTCCAAGGCCAGGTCCCCAGTCTCCCTTTGGAGAGTAGATTCAAGCAGATTGTCCTTGGTGAGTGACCATTCAGTCTCCACTGCAGTTTGATGGCTTGCCCCTGGAGGAGGAGGTGTTGGAGGGCGACGGGTCCCTGGAGAAAGAACTTGCTATTGACAACATCATTGGGGAAAAGATTGAGATCATCGCGCCGGTGAACTCCCCTTCATTGGACTTCAATGATAATGAGGACATCCCAACCGAGCTTAGTGACTCTTCAGACACTCATGATGAAGGTAGGCATTTGAACGTGGGTCCAGAGTGGACCTTTGAAGGCTTAAAGGAAGTCTTGATGTGGGGAACCAGAGTTAACCTTCTGGAGTAGAGGGAAAGGCATTGCTGGGTGAATGGACTTTGGAGACTCCCCTTCTTTTTGATATTTGATGTCTCTATTTTTTGTTTATATATATATATATATATATATATATATATATATATATTTTTTTTTTTTTTTTTTTTTTTTTTTTTTTTTTGGTACCGGGGATTGAACTCAGGGGCACTTGACCACTGGGCCACATCCCCATCCCTTTTTTTGTATTTTATTAGAGACAGGGTCTCACTGAGTTGCTAAGTGCCTCACCATTGCTGAGGTTGGCTTTGAACTTGTGATCCTCCTGCCTCAACCTCCCAAGTGCTGGGATTACAGGCATGTGCCACCGCGCCCGGCTCCAAAATATATTTTTAACTTTTTAAATTTTTATTTATTTTTATGTTTTTAGATATATATAACAGTAGAATGTATTTTGACATATCACACATACATGGAGTATAACTTCTCATTTTTGTGCTTATACATGATATGGAGTTACACTGGTTGTGTATTCATAAAGGAGCATAGGAAAGTTATGCCCAATTCATCCTACTGTCTTTCCTATTCCCCTTCCCTCACTCTTCCCTTCATCTTCCTCTGTCTAATGGAAGAACTTCTATTCTTCTAGTAAGCAGATGCTCACAGGTACACTTGTTCATCTGTATAGTGGCTTTCTAACCTTTGGCTACTTTACCCACCCAGACCTAGGATCCAGGGCTAGGACAGATGACTACACAGGGTGCCACCTAATACCAGAGGTGCCATTCACAACATTCTCCCTACTGTGCCAACATAACACCCAATCTGTATAGTCCTAGGCCCTATCTCTATGATATTCCTGAGTTCTTCCCTGGCTGTTTTAGTCAGCTTTTTCACTGCTATGACTAAAGGATCTGACCAGAACAACTATAGAAGAGGAAAAGTTTATTTGAGGACTCACAGTTTCAGAGGTCTTAGTCCATAGAAGGCCGGCTCCATTCCTCAGGGCTCGAGGTGAGGCTGAAGATCATGGCAGGAGAGGGTGGCAGAGGGAAGCAGTTCATATCACGGTGAACAGGAAGCAGAGAGAGACTCCACTCTCCAGATAAAAAAATATAGGGCTGGGGTTGTGGCTCAGCAGCAGAGTGCTCGCCTCTCACGTGCGCGGCCCGGGTTCGATCCTCAGCACCATGTAAACATAAATGCATTGCATTGTGTACAACTAAAGTAAATAAATAAATATTAAAAAAAAATATATATATATACCCCCCATAGCCATGCCCCTGATGAACCACTTCCTCCAGCCATACCCCATCTGCCTCCAGTTACCACTCAGTTCATCCCAACAGGGATTAATTCACTGATTATGTTAAGACTCTCACAATCCAATCGTTTCTCCTCTGAACCTTCTTGTATTATCTCACATGTGAGCTTTTGGGGGACACCTCACATCAAACCATAACACTGGCCTTCTCTGGATCCCAGGGCTGCCAGAAATATCAGCCTCCTACTTTACATCACCTGTCAGCCCATGCAGGTGTAGACATTAGGGACTGTGGGGTGCTGGGGACTTGGGAGGAGCATGTAGACTTAGTGGCTCACCTGTACCTTCTTCTGTAACAATAATAAAAGTTCAGAACATTACAGGTGAAATTCCCTGGGTAGCAGAGGAATATGCTCTGCATGTTGTCTGTCACGTATTATGTTTCTGGGTGGGTGCAGCATCCCTGAGAACTGAAGAAGTATCACTTTTGGAACCCGCCTCGACTTTGCTCTGTGTGGTTTGTCCCTTTAACTCATTCTGATCTATATATTTTGTTATAATAAATCTATGATGATTTTTTTAAAAAGAGGAGGTATTGACATCATGGGGGGGGTGGGCATAAGCTGCCTGTGTATTTAGGAGTCTCGGCCCATCAGGCCAACCCAGGCCTTAGATGCTTTTCTATAAACAGATATTTTTAGGTTTATCAGTAGCTACAGAACCAACCTGTGCTAGTAGTTACTCTGTCATTTGTTGTCAATTGTGCTTGACTTACAGACTCTCTGTAGCCCATCCTTTAGGGGTTCAGACATCCTTAGGAAGTAGTCAATTGTTTGAATTTTAGTCTGAGATCCACTTAATTAGGGAGGTTTGAAAATATAGAACCTCATATAGCCATGTGCCCCATAGTGACGCTGGCTACATATACAAAGGCATTCTCAGGAGGTTATAGTGCCCAGAGGTGTTGGAGCATCCTAGTTTGTGTACATAAACTATATTATGTTTGCACAAAGACCAAATTGTCTAATGGCTCATTTCTCAGACCATTTCCTGTAGTTAAGTGACCTGTGACTACAGTACATTCCCAAACTGTTTGTAAGGATGAATGGATAGTGTGTCAACTAAAGTAAAGAGTGTGTGTGTCCTAGCTTGACGGAAGCAAAGTCATAAACAGAGGCTATGGGCCCAGCCTACCTGACCCTTGGTGGCGGTGTGTGCATTAACCACAGAGACATTAGTGATCTGGGAATGTCCCTGGAGCCCCCTGCCCTCTGCCATCCCCCTCTAATCTCTGGCAATCTCTTCTGTGCAGGAGAGGTCCAGGCCTTCTATGAAGACCTGAGTGGCCGGCAGTACGTGAACGAGGTCTTCAACTTCAGTGTGGACAAGCTCTATGACCTTCTCTTCACCAACTCACCCTTCCTGAGGGATTTTATGGAGCAGCGGAGATTCTCTGGTCTGATTTGCAGGGCTGGCTCCTCCCTAACTATTCACCCTTCTTCCCTCTGCATTTTCTCCCTTCTCCTTCCTCTTTTTCCTCTCTGCCCATGCAACCCACCTTTCCTCGGTACCTGATGGCCCAGACCCTCTTTCTGGCCTGACATGTTGCTGGAGCTCCCTCAGGGCCCTGTCTTTCTTTGTTCCCTCAGTGCTGTATTTTTACATATGCGCTTGTCTTTCAAGTACCAAGAACTTGCCAGTGAGCAAGACTTACACGTCTTGGTGTCTGCTCTCAAGGGCAGCAGCTCTCCCTCATCAGAAGCCGCCCTCTCTTTGCCAGGCACCTTGTCTTATCTCATTCAGTTCTCACACCTGCCTTGTGTACAGGTATTAGGATCTCCTAGTGCTGATGTTTCAGGACACTAAAACCCACACTGTTATTATTCTCCCACCTAATGTAATTATAAGGGGCAGAGCCAGGATTCATACCTAGGACTGAGTTGCTAAGTGCCTCGCCATTGCTGAGGCTGGCTTTGAACTCACGATCCTTCTGCCTCAGCCTCCCAAGTGCTGGGATTACAGGCGTGTGCCACCGTGCCCGGCTTGGGGTTCATCCTTTGACCCTCCATATTCCTCTCTCATTCTCTCCCCACATTTCTTCCCACATCAGGGACTCAGCACTGGCCTAGCAGGACTCTTGCCCTGAGAAAAAGCACTGGGGGCAGCTGTGAGCCCTTCTGCCAGGAGAGAACATGCTGAGACCATGGGGAGGTCAAACCCTAGAGGCGAGGACTTGTTCCCAAGGGATCCCAGGCCCTTGCCACAGTAACTCCAGTGTTGCTGGCACCCCCGCAGGTGGCCCCAAGACCTCCTGCCTCAGCCTAGGGAACAATCAGCACTCTGGAGCCCTGTGTAGAATTTCGGCAATGCCACAATGAGCCTCTTTCTGCTCGGACTCCCCCTCTCCTGCCCTCCCTCCAGGCCCTCAGGCTCCCATTGGCTTTCTTTGGGGGGCCTGTCTAGTCAGCACAGAAGGAGGAGTTCGTTGGAGGGGAGATTTGGGTGTGGGGAGCAGAGCTGCTTTCCTTCCCTCACTTCAGGTCCCTTCTCCACCCTCAGATATCATCTTCCATCCATGGAAAAAGGAGGAGAATGGAAACCAGAGCCGAGTGATTCTTTATACCATCACCCTTACCAATCCCCTAGCTCCCAAAACTGCCACTGTCAGGGAGACACAGGTGAGCAGGAAGAGGGCAGAGGCAAAGAAGAATGGGCTGGGAAGTCCTGCTCTGGTGTGAAGGGTGAGGGCTGGGGTGTGGGGGACTGCTTTGGGCGCAGGTGTGCTTTAACACCCATCTGGATGGCAGCACCTTGCCAGCTCTTAGGCCACCATTTCCCATTTTTCTGCATCTTCCATTGTAGGGTCATGGGTTGGGTGGGTAGGTGGGAGAAGCCACTCTTCCTCTTGTTTCTTTTCAGTGTTGGCCAGTGAACTTTTTCTCCCCACAGACCATGTACAAGGCAAGCCAGGAGAGTGAATGTTACGTGGTAGACGCGGAGGTCCTCACCCACGACGTGCCCTACCACGACTATTTCTATACCATCAATCGTTACACACTCACCCGTGTGGCCCGGAACAAGAGTCGACTCAGGTGGGTGTGTGGGGCCCGGAGGGTTCAAGCAGGGTCTTTATGTCACACAATGTTCATTAGCTTCTAGGGAGAAGGAGGAGCCTTCTGTCTCTTGATAGTACCTGCTGGCTCTTGATTCTACCTTCTCTCTGAAGCCTTCTGCAATTCCTCATCTCCCTGTCCTGACAGTTCCTTATTCTCTCTACCTTGTATCCCCTTCATCACTCAGTACATCTCTGTAATGAGACCTTTATCGCCACCACTGTTTATTGATTGTCTGCGGTTTATATGTTGCTATGCAGGTGCCTTAACTACATTCCTTAGAATCTTTAGAATGACCCAAGGAGGCAAATTTATCCTCCTATTCGATATATAAGTTTGCCAAGAGTCATATCCCCAGTTAATACTGAAACTTAGCTCTTAGAAACAAAAGCCTGGTCTCTTTCCCCATGTCACAATTTCTTGTTTGCCTCCCCTGCTGGACTTTGAGCTCCAGGAGAACAGGAGTTCCAACCCCCACTTCCTCCAGCCCCACCACCACCACCATCTGGTTCCCAGCTCTCAGCACTGGACCTGCTCATGAGAGTCCAGGAAGTGTTGTTTGAATGAATAGTTAGTTCTGGGCACTCAGAGGAAGAAATTTAGACCCTGACACCATAAGAAGTATGTTGTCTCATTGAAAAGTCACCTCTGTCATAGACTAAGTTCTTTTGATTTTTAAGGAGCAAGAAACTCATCAATGTAGTTCAAATAAAATAGGAGGTTAGTGATAGGTTCTGCAAAGATCTCTTGGGAATTAAAAAAAGCTCAATATCTGAACCTCAGGAGCACCCTGCATCTTTCTCATCCTCTTAGGTGTTGGTTGCTTTTATTTTGGGGTAGGGTAGGGAGGAGCATTTGTGCTGCTTGCCTAACCTAAGCCTTCCTTCTCTTTTCCTCTCTTTCCTCTCACCTTGCTCCTGTTTCTCCTGACATTTTGGCCCCCCTGCCCCCAAAGTCTAGGTTTCTTAGTTCTACTTTCCTCAAAGGATCTTTCAATTGCATGTCCCATCTCTGCACTCCACAGAGTGCTAGCTGGTTGACCTTTGTAGGGAAGTGCTCATCCTTCATCCAGTGACGAGTTCTTTTATTTTTTTTTTTGGTACCAGGGATTGAACTCAGGGGCACTTGACCACTGGGCCACATCCCTAGCCCTTTTTTGTATTTTATTAGAGACAGGGTCTCACTGAGTTGCTGAGTGCCTCGCCATCGCTGAGGCTGGCTTTGAACTCGGGATCCTCCTGCCTCAGCCTCCCAAGTGCTGGGATTACAGGCGTGTGCCACTGCGCCCGGCTCCAGTGACTAGTTCTTGAGCACCAGGCCGGGATGGAGGCAGCATCCCTGAGGGGATAAGCAGAGCAGGTGTTCTTAAACATGGGGTATATGAGCTGGGAGAATCTGCTGACAGAGGCTTGTGCCCAAGGAGAAGGAAAGGAACAAGACTGTGTGTATAGTAGGGAAAGAGCTCGATATTCCCGAGGTCCGGGCAGTGGCATGACCAGTGACTGGGGAAGGAAATATCTGGAGAAGAGCAATAGCTGGTGAAGTCTTGTGTGCAATGGAGAAGCAGGAACTGGGGCCAGGAGCAGAGGATACTCTTACAGGTGGAAGTAACAAGACCACAGAGCCAGACTTGAACTTGAAGGGCTTGACTTCAGCTCCGAACCTTCCCTTGGCTAACTGGCAGCCTGCTTGGCACCCATCTGGAGCCTTCCGGATGGAGGCAATGTGGCAAAATGGAAGAATTCTGGGCTTGGAGTCTGAAGTCCTTGTTGTTAGCCTTTGATCTGCTTAAATATTCTAAATTTCAAATTTTTCAACTATAAAATGAGAATAAATCCCAGTGACCTCAGAGGGTAGCCAAGGAGATGAGATATGATGGAGGCGAAAGGATTTTTGAATATGTAAAGTGCAATACAAACGTGAAACTGCCTTTGTCTTAAACATGAATTTACCTTTCCCAGCAGAGGAGGGTCTACCTAGAAAGTGACTCCTCTTGTTTTTGGCTGTTCCTCAGGGTCTCCACAGAGCTGCGATATCGAAAACAGCCCTGGGGGTTAGTGAAAACCTTTATCGAGAAGAACTTCTGGAGTGGGCTGGAGGACTACTTCCGCCATTTAGGTGGGTGCTACCCTCATTGCTGCTGGTTGAACTGCAGCAACTGGGTGACCTGTATGGCTGTCACCACTCAGGGGAATGAGAAACTGAGATCATGGAGTAGTTTTGTGGGATCTTTATATTTGCCCCCCAAAATGGATACCAAATTTGGCATGTATGTGAATATGTGCATTTTCCAAGAGACTATGTCTATCATTTTATGAGATCATTAAGGGAACGATAATATCCGCCCTCCCAACATGAATCTCTAATCTAGTAATTGTGTTATGAGAAGGATCTGAAAATTGCTTGTGAATGCATCTATTTAGGAAGCCTGTACTATTCCCCAAATGACATAGATGAGGATGTAGACATTGGGAACACGTGGCTCCACACATTATTGAATGACCCAGAAGAAGGGCTTGGGCAGGGTTAGGACCCATAAGTGTTTCCCAGGGTTATATAGGAAAAATGTTTCCTGTACTCCTTCTGGAGTCCGATGTGTTGAATTGAAGGTATGTGAAGGTGGCCTCTGATGTGGCCCTGTTGTCTGTGCTAGAGAGTGAGTTAACCAAAACGGAGAGTACCTACCTGGCTGAGATGCATAGACAGTCTCCCAAGGAGAAGGCCAACAAACCCCAGACCGTGCGGAGGAGAAAGCGTCCTCATGCCCACCTGCGGGTGCCTCACCTGGAAGAGGTGATGAGCCCCGTCACCACACCCACCGATGAAGATGTGGGCCATAGGATCAAGCACGTGGCAGGTGTGTTCCAGATGGGGACAGTGGTGTGGGTTGGGCTTTGGGCTGGAGCTACATGCCCATGCCAGGGCACAAACGTGGACACTCCTTTTGCACCTTGGGTGTAATTTGTATATGCTTCATATTAACTCACTAAATCTGAGGCTCCCCATGCTCTGTCTACTTCTCCTTGCTGGTTAAGTTCCTCAGCCCCACTGAACCCTTACATGAGCTCTGCGAAACAAAAGTTGCCTTTGGGCTTATGAAGCCTAAGCTCCATGGCTACCTGTGTAGGCTCAAGTATGCAGTCTGCACATTCTTGGGAACTGCAGAAGAAGAAGCTGAAACCCAGATCCTAGAGATGACCTCATAACACAAAGATCAAGGAGTCCAAAACAGACTGCACACCCAGGCTATGGACTCCCCTGGTATCTCCTCCTCTTCCCATCCAGCCATTCACAGCCTCACATATATCTTTACTCAGTCATGGAAACCTGGGGTGATAAGGGGCCTAGATAGAGAATGATGAATGCAGTAGTTTATAAACTGTGCTCTGCACATCCCTGTGAGTTCATCAGTGCTGCATGGGGACAGGGAAGGAGGCAGAGGAAGAGAGGAGAGTGCCAGTCTTCCACGTCCCTTAGTCTCACCCAGAGCACTCCCATGCGTATACATAGAAAATTTACATAGAAAATTTCAACTACTGTTGCATTTCAGTAAACTGATTCTCAGGTTATGTGACTTGCCCAGCATTGTGTGATGCATAAATTTAGGGCTGGAAGCCAGCTGCATCTATTCCTTTCCCAGAGCCGTTTTCCCTTCCTTAGGCCAAGACCACTGTCCTGCATTATTATATCCTAGCCACATGGATCTACTTACTGATTTTCTCATTTGCTCAGTGATTACGTGAACCAACCCATGACCTTGACCTTAAGGTGCTTACCTCCTGTTGCAGGGCTGGGGATAGCCATCATGCCATTTCAGCAGCAGCACCATGGACCCTTCCCTAATGTTTCTTGCCTGACCATTATCATGTCAGCAGTTAGCAGACTTGTGGGCCATGACGATGACCGCCTATTTATTCTCCCACAGGTTCCACGCAGACACGGCATATCCCCGAAGACACTCCCAATGGTTTCCACCTGCAGAGTGTGTCTAAGCTGCTGCTGGTTATCAGCTGTGTGTAAGGGACTCTAGGCTATCCTCCCACCCCTTCCCCAAAGCCTTCCTTTTCCTGCCTGGTGCAGGAAAATCATCTCCCATCTCTCAAAGCATTTATTTAGTACCTTTTCCCCTGTTTTTTTTTTTTTTTTTTTTTTGTCTGCCTGGATCAGTTACTTAGTCCGTCATTTCTCACCTCTTTGCTTCTTTTTTCTCTGTTTTACTTGACACTAATGCTGGTCTTGTAGGGGAAAAAATGCTGTATATAGCATCCATGCCCTTGAGGAACTCAGTGTCAAGTGAGTGAAAGAGATAGGGCATTTGAAATTCCACACAATAGGATAATTGCTAACAGAGAGGCGACAGAACACTTCAGGCATCCAGTCATTTGCAAGAGATGTTCTAGGTGCCTGCTCTGTACCAAGCACTAGAACCATGTACTCATGGAGCCCATGCTTTTGGTGGGGCAGCCAGAGGAAATCAGTGACTACAGCAAAGGAAAAGTAGGTGCTTATTTTAATATACATGGTTTATAATTGCTATGACATTATGAAACCAAAGGCATAGAAAGTTACTGAGTTAGGTAGATGGGAAGTTGAAACAAATGAAGACATAAGATAGGAGACTGCAACTAACTATCTGATGGGTAAGTGTATGCCATCACCTGCTCAGGTCTTTCTAAAACATTTCAAGCAGGAAGCAGCTAGGACAACTAAAGAGAGCTCTTCTGCTTGCCACTACCTGGCATCCTACCCCTTCCTTGTGGGGGTGAGCTATAAGAGAGTATAGGTGGCATGGGGGTGGGTGGGAGACATGACAGCTGCCTAGACGTGGGCTCTACCTGCTGACCACTGGGCACCTGACCATCGCTAGTTTAATTTTGCTTCTATAACTTTCCCAGCCATTCCTGAAATAGGAAGGCAGAGCAAGGTGGACAACCTTATCTTTAGGGAAAATCTAGAGGAAGCCCACAAGAAACATGGTCAAATTAATATTATGGCAATATGGCCAATGGATTGGAGAAGAAAAGATTGGAGGCAGGCAGGTCTGTTAGAGTAAATCACAGTGATACAAGTGAGAGGTTCTGTCAGACTGAGGTGAGGGACTACATCTGAGAGGTTCGAGAGGGAAAGACTCATGAACCATTTGGTTATATTTTTGATGAGCTCCTGATTCAAGGGAATGTGACTTGTTGTGTCATTAACAGAAACATGGAATTCAGTGGAAAGTTGTCAGAGAATACACGTTTTGGCTCCACGTATGTCAAAATACTTCAGGTTATCCAGGTGGAGGTGGCAGGTATCTGTTTATATGGACCTGGCACTTACAAGACAACTATAGGCTGCATCCACAGATTAATTTTCCCTGGCATTAAAGCCATGAGTGCAAATGACACCATTCATGCAATGTATACAGTGTTTATGGAGGCAGGTCTGTGGAGGACCCTGGGGGCTCCTGACAGGAGAAAATCCTTTAAGGGACCTGAGGAACCTTCTTAGTAACCTTCCTTTAATGAATAACATAAGAGTAGTCTTTTGACTCTTAAGAAACCAAGACAAGCCGGGCGCGGTGGTGCACGCCTGTAATCCCAGCACTTGGGAGGCTGAGGCAGGAGGATTTCGAGTTCAAAGCCAGCCTCAGCAAGGGCAAGGCACTTATCAACTCAGTGAGACCCTGTCTCTAATAAAATACAAAAAAGGGCTGGGGATGTGGCCCAGTGGTTGAGTGCCCCTGACTTCGATCCCCGGTACCAAAAAAAAAAAAAAAAGAAAGAAAGAAAGAAACCAAGACATTGTTACAAAATTCAGTACAAAGACAAATGTAACCAGTGAGATTCACATTTAGCAACAGTAATTTAGTGTGATTCTGACATTTTTCAGTTAAAACCATATCTCTGGTGTTGGATTTTATTAAATGGAAAACCACAACATCTGGTTCTGTAGTTGTCTCTGCATTTTGACTTGACTTCAGTGGAGAAGCCCCACTCCCCTGAGTAAATCAGATAGTATGATATTAACTAGCTTCTGGGCTTTGTTTGTTTAGGATAACAATCAGACTTCTAATTAATAATCAGGTTCCTAACAGTAGGAACCAGGCTGAGGGTTTGGTGAGAGCCAGCCAGAATGTGAAACAGACTGGCATGACATGGTTTGCCTCCATGTCTGGCAGACTCCTGCCGCTATCCACCTGCTGTGCTGTGACTCAGCCTCCCACCTCTTTTCTCTGTTTAGACCACTGCAGAACCTCCAGCTAGACAGCACATGGGGGTGTCCCTTGACCTTCACTTTGCACAGTCAGAATTCTAAACAGTAACCCACACACAGGCAGGAAGATCATGTGCAGCACTTGAAGAGGTGGGCGTTCAGATGACCCAGTGCGTGCTAATACATGGACAGGCAGGATTATTGAAGTGCAGCACAGAATTTGAAAGCTCTCATGTAGAACTCAGAATACCTCCAAGGATCTGCAACAACCACTGGAAGGAAGATGGAGTCCCATAAGGCCAGAAACACCAGTGAGAAATTCAGAGTCACTCTCAGGTATAGGTGGAAAAGTCTAGCTAGTTTGAGCATTTCTTTTTCCTTTGCTGTTCTTTTCTCCACCTGCTTGTTTTACCCTTCCTTTTTTTTTTTTTTTTTTTTTTTTTTAATCCTCTTCTCTCTTCCTGTGTGTATCTATACCTCCTCCATTCATGATAAGAGCCACCCCTTGTGGTGGGCTTAGTGTATGCTAGTGTGTTTTACATACATTTCACTCATGGATCAACCCTAGTGGGGTAGGTATTATTGTCTTGATTGAGAAAATTGGGTTTCAGAGAAGCCAGGAAGCTTGATCAAAAGTGAAGAAATAATGGGTTGGGCCAAGATTTGTACCCAGTATTCTATCTCTGTGGGTCCTCTCTTTACCTGTCTTTCTCCATCCCATGAGCTTCTGTCACAAAATGACCTTCAGCCATGGAGGCCAAGAGAAGACAATTTGCACAGTGCCCCTGTAACTCTCCATTTTCCACTGGGCCCTCCATCCCCTAGTTATCCTCACTCCTCCCTGTTTATGATCAGTACTGACCCAGACTTTGGGAGGCCTCAATGGTCCCTGTGATACCTTCTGGAACATGGCAGGTGCAGGGAGAGAAATTTGCAGCCTCAGGGAAGTTCTACCAGCATCTGTAAGGCATATATGGGCAGAGCTGGAGATCCCACTGAAATTATTCCTTCAGTTCTGCCCTCCATTTGTGTCCTAACATCAGGTCCATGGGGAGAATCTTTTCTCAATTCAGCACCCATGAAATACCAAGGGTTACCATGCCATGCTCTCTCTCACTCTTTCCTTGCTGGGTCTCCTCATCTGTCATATCTTTGCTGCTAGTATTTCCTTCTCACATAGGCTTACTTGCTGTCTGGCTCAGTTCAGGTGCAGTTTTCCCCTTCCCCACATTCCTGTTTCTAACCTCTGCCTCCTCCCCATTTTTCTTCCTTGCTCCCATTAGGATCTGTTTCAGGTACTGGCTCTATGATTACTCCCTTTACTTCCTCATTTTCCTCTTCACCTTACATCTCTTCCCATAGGCACCCAGATTCCACGTCTCTATGTGTCCTCCCTTCCTGATGCCTTCACTCCATACTCCTCTCCATGGCTTCACTGCTGTACCCCAACCCCTCTAGATGAGGCTGCTTCTCTCTCTCTCCCCCCACTCACTGCATCCCTCTGGCTCACTCACTCATTTACTGCAATGCTTTGGGTGACCCAATGGGCAGGCACAGAAGCCCCTGGGATGGGGGGTATCCCTAGCTCCTATTCCATCTCATTGTCATTGCTTACCCGCCATGTCTCCCTCCTAGTTTGGTGCTGCTGGTCATCCTTAACATGATGCTCTTCTACAAGCTCTGGATGTTGGAATACACCACCCAGACCCTCACTGCCTGGCAGGGTCTAAGGCTCCAAGAAAGGTAATCCTGCCTCTGCCCTCTCCTGGCCCCCTTTCTACCCCACCCAGGCTGAGTCCTGCCTCCTGCCTCCCCTGGGACTGAGTGCCCCATTGCCCTTGCCCAGGACATAACCCTTTGGGTTATCCCTGTAGTTTTCATCTACTTCCAACTCAGGGCACTGGGGACTCAGAGGCAGGAAGCAGAAGACAAAGCACTCTGATGTGACTCTCTGTCCTTTAGGGGTCTGGGAGCACAGGAGAGTCCGCTGAGCATAACTCCAGCTGCTGGGGCACCCCTTCTTCTACCCCACAGGTTACCCCAGTCTCAGACAGAATGGGCCCAGCTCTTAGAGTCCCAACAAAAGTACCATGATACTGAGCTCCAAAAATGGAGGGAGATCATCAAATCCTCAGTGATGCTCCTAGACCAGGTGAGATGCCCCACCTCAGCTTCCCCTAGTCGGCAGGAGACAAAGATCCTTTATGCTCTGAGAAACCCTACCATCTCTATCACCAGCCTCCCCTCCCGTTGACATTTTCCTCCCATTCATTCTTCTCCCAGGCCGTTTACTATTCCAATGTTAAAGCTGTTCCTGAATGGGCTATTGGAAACTTAGGTACATTTCCCAAAATAACAATTTAAAAAAAAAAAAAAAAAATTGGATTTGCAGCAAGAAGGCTATAGGTGAGATGGAAGGAGTACTTTTTTATTTATTTATTTTGGTAACCTATAGTCATCCAACAGGCATTTAAACAACAAACTCCCCTTTTACAGAGATTTGTCTACCCAGAAGACATGTCTAATTCCTTTTCATCTATACCCCCCCCCCCCCCCATGACCCTCAAAGGCCCTGGACCAAGAAGATGACTATTATGTCTTTATTTCACATCTTTGTAGTACAATTGCCTGTTTTCCTTTGAAAACCTAAATCCAGCTGTTTAAGAAAATCAATCCCCGGTACCACCCCCCCCCCAAATCAATAATTAGCTTAGTTTCCTTGGGGGAAGGAACTTCTTTCCTCCCTCCAGAAAAATTTAAAATCTTTAAAATTGTCAAGGGCATTGTCAAGACTGCAGGAATCACCTTTGCTATTAAGAGAATTAGGTAGATAATAGACCCCAGAATTTATCCTGCTACTTTAAAATTTCTATTCCCAAAGAGGTGTCATTCTGATGTTTTGTGCTTAGCTAGGCCTGTGATGGGTTCCCTGCTTTGCCACTAATTAGTTTTATGACCTGGAGCCAGAGGTTTAACTTTAGCATTAGTTTCTTCATTTATAAAATAAGGATTGTGTCTGTAACTCCAAGAAATCAGAATTTGATGGCACCTGGAAGGCGCTCACTAACATCAAACTTTATTTCCCTTCATAGCTTGGTTTTGTGCTCTGAAATAAGGAGAGATATTCTCAATGCAATTATCAAGACCCAGTTTAGCATGTTTATTGGAGTATCAGGAGTAGCTTTGGAGCCATGTTTAAGAAGGACATTTTTGTGCAAAATAAAGCGCAGACAGTACAGTGAGGAGTTTGGAGGTCTCACTGAGCCAAGAAGGGCTGATGGAATTGATATACCATACCCAGGACAATGGACACTGGGGGCAACGTGAGCACACCAGTCTCCATATATCGGGATCAACAGGTGAAGGGTTATTCTTCATGTAAAACTCCAGAGGTCTGAATGAGGGTTAGAAGTTACAAGGAGTTTAAGTTTTTGAGTCTTCTAATAAAAACAGACTCCTTATGGTTAGAGCAAAGGAGTGGGCTGCTTTGGAGGACTGAAGTTCCAATATTGAAAGTACTTAAGAATCACAAGATGATGTTGGACAAGAATTAAATGGGAGGCAGTTTGGAGTGGACACCCCAGGGGTCTCTTCCAATTCTAGCATTTTTATTTTTTTGGCTATAGGGATTGAACTCAGGGCCTGGTGCCTGCTAGGCAAGCACCCTACCACTGAGCTATACTTCCAGTCCTTCCAACTCTAGAATTCTATTTCAAGGTGGGTTCCCTAAACTGGGGCTTGGGCTATGAGATTCATAGCCTCATGGATACTACTGTATGATGGGCCCCTTGTGATCCCCCCACTGGAACTGCCCCATCTAGGCTCCATCCCATGAGCTGTAAATGTCAATTCACTGTTGTGGGTACCAATGACCAGTCCATTCAGTTCTCTGCCTGGCACCTCTAAGTAAGGACAAGACAGAGTTTTGGCCCCAACAAACGTGGTGGTGGTAGGGAACAGTTGAAGAAGATGCAGTCCTGAGCACTAGTCTGTATATGAGAGGCCCAGAGGAGAAAGATGAGTGTAAGCCAGAGAAAGTTTGGATTTGTTCTGGTCCTTTACAAAGGGTAAGATTGGAGGAGGCGAGGCTGAAAGAACAGTGTGGCAAAACGTACACAGAGAGGCAGATAGAATGTTCTGAACCCACGGTAAGGAAGTGGCAGTCTAAAGTGGCTCCTTACAGCAGCTGAATGCTTAGAGAAGAGTTTCTCATTTCAGTGGTAGGAGGGTCACAAATCACCAAGACATGGTGAGCCTTACCTGAGGGCTTTCCAGTGCTGTCTCAGTTGTCCCCTTTCTGCCTGAGACCACGCCCCTGGAAACCATCCTGTCTTTAGAGTAGCCCTGTGGCAGGTGCTGCCGTGTGGAAAAGCCCACTGAGAGCCCAACCCGGGCCTGGGGTGGGGTTCCCTGTCTTGCAGATGAAGGACTCACTCATCAATCTTCAGAACGGCATCAGGTCCCGGGACTACACATCTGAGAGCGAAGAGAAGAGGAACCGATATCATTGACAAGGCAGGAACAGGGGTGGCTGCAAGAGGCCTGTGCAATACATGTACATAGACCCTATAAATATATATATATATATATAAATATATATATACAGAATATAAATATATATATTATATACAGATTTTAAAAAGAGATAATGCCTATGTACCTGGGAGAAGGAGCGGGACCTCCCGCCCCCTGTGCTGGCCGGAGCAGCGTTTTCCCTCGGTGGAGGGGCCGAGGAGGGCAGGGACCACCTCTCAGCACCGACCTCCCCTGATCCTCCTCCTCCCATCCTCTTTTCCTCACCCCTTCCCTTGCTGGCCATTCTTGGCTCTTAGAAGGGAAATGTCACTGAGCCAAAGTTATGCCTGTGAAGACCCTTGGGGTCTTGAAAGAAGTCTCAAGGGGGCATTGCTTAAGGTGCTTCATCCCCCAATCCCCTTTTGATTTGTTTCCAAAATAAACAAGACTCTGTTCTTCCCTATCCCCACGTTTCCCCAGGTGTTCTCTTGGACACAGAAGCATCAAGGGCAGGAGCCCAATGTAAACTCTCCCGTAGGAGGCTGTTGATATGGACCATGCTAGGAGCCAGGTGGAGAGGACTGTGAAAAGCTAGCAAGGCTGCATTTGTGGGATTGGGCTTGGGAGCTGCAGGCTCCTGAGCACCTGCGTTCTGAAGGGTTTTCTCCTCCATCACCCCTGCACCTTGCTCTGACCTGTGTAGGGTGTGGACCCAATAAGGGCTGGGAATCTCTAACTCTCCCACCCCCTTTCTCTCTGGTCTTCACCCAGGCTGGATCTGGGTGAAGTGTCACTTTTTAGTGCCTAAAGTCCTATTGTTTCTCTGTGCCCTAAGAGCACATTGTTTATTAGCCAGGGTGGAACATTTTTTGACCTTGTTAAACCCCTTTTAGTGGTTAGAAACAAGTCAGGTCTGTGGCTCTAATTCTTTCACTTTGAGCTGTGAGTTTGATTTCCTGGATGAAACAGGGTGTCCTAGGCCCTCCAGGGTTTGAGAGAGAGAACACCCTAGCAACCTATGGATTGCAGGGTCTGCCCTAGAATACTGTGTGAGGAGGGAGCGCCAGTAGCCAAGCCACTCAGTGAGTTACAAATATCATTTACTCCTTGTAAAGAATAAGCCTTAATTAGTTGAGATGACTGTCTAAGACACTGTGTGTGGTAGAACATCTAGGCCATGAGAGAGGAGGATTTGGCAAGGGTGCATTTACTTGGGTAGGAAATAGCTTGGTGAATCTCTGCCCCAAGGAAGCCATTGCAATCCTGAGATTCTTGGTTTGGGAGTAGGATTTCTGGAGGGGGTATGGGTGTGAATCCTTCCCTGATTCCTGGCCCCAGAGAGGTATGATGTCACTAAGGAATAGGAAGATGATGCTAGTTAAGGAGCATGAGTTAGCCAGCACCTTTTCAGAGTTGACCCACCAGGGCCCATGCTTTCCTCTGGACTCAGGGGGCCCTTTTGGGCACGTTCATCTTCCTTAATACACTCACTGCTGTTTCTCCTTATGATGACCAGGGGAGTCCTGCCAGTCCTGGGCAGAGCTCATGGAGAATTGGTCAGTTAAGAATTGTAGCCAATTTGACAAGGAGAGCATTCCAAGCTTGTTCCATCTTCACTGGGGCTTCTTGATGCAAAGGAAAGAAGATTTTATCTGTAATCTACCCCATTTTAGCAATTTAACGAATAGTTGTTGACTTTTCTATTGGTCTAAGACTAAGGCCTTGGTATTTCCTCAAGGGCAAAATGAGAAAGCCCGAGGATACTCTAGGTCATCCTCTGAAGAAAGAGAATGGAAAGGCTCTGGGTAGTCAGCATTAATATCCCTCTTCTGGGAAATGTAGAGGTGAGGAAAATCATCAGTGTAAAGATGCATATGCCCAGATAATAGCTGTTACCCTAAGTTCTTGTCCAGGACTTTCAGAGAAAGACATTGGTGAGGGTCGGGGCCCTTGATCCCTGAGCCAATAAATGAGGAATGGTGCAGATGGACAGAAATTTCCCTTATTGGTATAGTCAGAAGCCAACATTATTCTCAGAAACTCTGGCAAACCACAATTGTAAATTCTTAAATTTATTCCACGCATTAATTATATTTAAGTTATTTTACCACTAAAGATGCCATGGACACTTTAGGGTAACTTAAAAGGGGTTCATTGCTGAGAGTAAAATGACCAAAGCATATTTGACCAGAGAGAGAGAGTTCATTGCTTTTACTTTACCTCTCAGGACCAATCAAGGGAGGAGCAGGGTTGAGGGATAGGGTACTTAGGCTATCTGAGAAACCCTCCTGTTTTCTGGTGATTTGAACCCAGGAGAAAATGTGCACACCAAGAAAATGTCCCCTAAGAGTCATGGCCCTCTCATGAATTCTTTATTCTAATCATTGTTTTGCCTTTTAAATCAGGATGTGGGGGGGGGAACTATTCACTCCCCTGCAAAAATCTTTTCCTCCTTAGTCAATAAGGTGCAAAAGAAAAGGGAATTCACCCTTGCAGATAAGTCTGGGAGTGAAACAAATTATACATAAATACTTGGCATTGACTCCTGGCCAGTAGCTTGGTGAGTAGTTGTCTACAAGGGAGCATCAAAGCCACCACTGCCTGTGTTACTTCTTCTAGTCAGTGATATCTGTATCTATATGTTTATAGATACAGATATAGATAAAATTTTTCTTTCTTTCTTTTTTTCTTTTTTTTTTGCCTGTTTCTGTTGATGTAAGAATGCTGGGTCACATATAAGTCTTTCTGCAAGGATTGAGGTGCCAAGAGCTTGCACTCAATTCTAAAGAGTTTGCAGTTTCTCACCTGTTGAAGCACAGCTATAGGGTCTAAACTTCCACTCCAACTTACAATGAAGGACTTTGCCAGATTGGCCTCAGAGAAGCCAGTCATGTCTGCAACCTTCTCCCCCTCCCTCTGCACCTCCCTGGGACAAGGGAACAATATCCAAGGCCAGCAAGATCAACAATTTGACACTCTCAGCAAGAGAACTGGACCAAAAACACTGACTCGCTCTATGTCATTGGGCAAGTCACTCCCTGCTGCTAAGCTTCAGTACCCTCCACTAACAGGAGAGGGCAGGGCTAGATTATTCCTAAGGCAGTTTCTAGCTTTAACTTTGACTTGGAAAGATGGGGCTTTTTCAGACTTTGAAGGTAGAGCTTCTCTGGTATGTAGTAGGCAGTAGGGTGGTTTGTGGATTTCCAAGAAACTCAAGGTATTTAAACTTTTTTCTTAGGGGCTAAGAGGGCTAGGGAAATCCAGTGGCAGAGAGAGTATCTTTCAGTATTAACCTAAGAGGGTGTTTCTTTTTTGGCCTAGTTTTAGTTTGAGAAGGGAACTTTCTCTGAACCCTCTCTGAGCTAGAAGGAGAAGGATAATGGTGAGAAGAGCACCATCTTCAACTGAGCCCATCTGCCATCTTTGGCACTTTGAAGCCTTTCATCTCTATATCCTTCCTCCTCGTGGACAGAGGAGACAGTGGAGAAAAGCCATTTCCTGTCTAACTTTTATCTTTTGGCACAACCAAATCCATGTTGGGGTTGGTTGAAGTATGAGGCTTGGCTAAAGGCTTGGGTTATTTGGGGCACTGGCACTAAGAACTTGGGATTGCAAGAGACCTCAAGGAAAGCTTTCTCAGAAGTGGATTATTTCCACGTCCCTATCCCCCACTCACACTTGGACTGTACAAATTGCCTTTGCAAAGCAGCATTTCTAGGATCAGATCTTGGAGAAATGAATAGGGGAAGAATCTTTCTGGATTGCTTGTGGTCCCAGAGGGTCCTTTCTGTGCCATACCATGACCCTTTTGTAGCCTGTTCCCACTAGGGCCCCCAGGAGAAATAGCACTTTTCTCTCTTCTCCCAGGAAGCAGGGCTGTGGTCTCCCTCCCTACACCCCTAGACCCCACCTGCCTACTCTAGTAGGAATCTCAAGGATGTTCTTCTGACTCTTTCCCTGCTCCTCCCATCTCTAGGCTATGGGACAATCATCCCATTTACCCCTTGACATTGACATCCTCGACCCTCATCCCCCAACCTCCAGCAGGCTGGCCCTACTCCCTTCCACCTCTGTCTTCTTCCAGAAGATGCATTTTGAGTCCAAGAGGAGTGTTTTTCTGGAAGGCCATCATTCAACGCCCCTGCTTTCCTGATGTGGAGCAGGAATTTGCACATGGTGTAGAGAGCTCCCCCTCCCACCTCTCTGCCCAGCCTTGTTACCTCACTCCTGCTCTGGCCATGGCTGTGATGGGCCCAGCCAGCTCCCTGTCTTGGTGTTGTGTGTGACAGCTCAGGGGTCTTGTGACTCGAGGTCCTCAGCAGGCCTGGGAGCCCGGATTGGAGCCTTGGCTGCTGGTGAGAAGCACCTTGCCTGCCAAGATTTGCTGATGCCAGACGATCTCCCCAACATATGAAGGCCTAAAGGACATTGTCATCTCTGCCCCTTGGCCCTCCTTGCTTCTCTCAACACAATAAGACATTGCAGAAGCAAAATGGCGGCCTATGCTCCAGGCAGGACAGCAGGCTCTGTCTGGGGACTTGGCCCTGGGTTTGTGTGCCGTGTGCAGAGATTGCACAGTAAAAGCAACCATTTTTGCCAACAAGAATGTGTGGCTCCTCACATTTCCCCTACCCTGCACTCTAGGGCCAGACCACTCTTTGCATGGACCAGACCATCTTCCCAAACCCATGGTGCTTTTTTCCACCCACTGAACCTAGACTCCAAGGTGGGGAGGGATGAATCAGAGGCCTTACTGGCTCCTGCATAATCCTGACATGGGGTGGAGTGGGGTGAGGCGGTGGGAGCAGCCCCCAATACTTGCACTGGGCCATATGTGGGAAGGCTGATTGCATTTGAGTTGTCTGGCCATCTGTATTTGGATCTATAACTGTACTTTGCCTGGCGCTGTGCGCAAGGTCTGAAAACTTACTGCTAGTACCTAGAACCATACAAGGCTACCTAGCCAAATCTTAATGTAAAGTAGCTAGAGCCATGGAAGTACAGTATGAATTAAAAGAAAAAAAAAAAGTATTGAATTCCAAATAATCAATGGTGTGTGTGTGTTTATTGCTTGATTCATCAGTTCCCATCATCCCGAATGTTTCTGGTGTTCCCAGCTATGCTCACAGCACATCCTGAAGGTGTGTGTGTGCGCGCGCGTGCATGCAGGTTCACGTACAGCCATCCACCTCCAGGCAGGACGGCAGCCTGATCAAGTGCAATGGAGAAGTTTTGGAATCACACCTGAGTACAGATTGCAGCATCACTATTTACCAGCCATGTGGCCTTGGGCTCCAGTTGTCACTCCAATCCTCATTGTTTTAAAAGTAAGACATATATTAAAAAGAACACATGCATCTCTTGGTATGGTGGCTGGTATTGTACTAAGATAATTTTTACTCTCCATCAGTAGTATTATAGGAGTGTGGTGGACTATGAATTCTGACAGGTTTTTTTTTTTTCTTTTCCCTTTTGGGGATTTTGGCATTTTCCAGGAAGATGGCCACTGGGAGGCAGCTTTGCCTTCTTCCTGCACAGTTAGCTCCATCTTAGGAAACTTGTTTGATGCCAGAAAAGAAGATATGTTTCTCTGGTATTTTTGTGTTTGGGTAGAAGAGAAAAGGGGAAAGGAAAGGCTAAATCACATATTTAGCATATGTTTAATTATAGACGATTAAATGTGTTTTCCCTTCTCTGGGCACATCCAGTTGTGTACAGGAGCTGATACAGATTGGGGTGTTAGGTAGGAACCATGCAGAATGGGGTGCTAGACAGAAACTATGTAGCAGTTACACATAGTAAGTAGAGCAAAACCAGAGCCAGTGGCTTTTAGAGATACTTTATTGACATTAACAGAGAGTTTACTGAAAAATACTACAAATAGGCATTAGGTTTGTTGAGGGATAGGGTGGTCAGGAGCAACTTGAGTTCAGAAAAAGACTGGCTGAGGAAAATCAAGAAAATGCCATACAAAGGTGATGATGTAGGAAATAGTCCCATCTGTGCTGAGACTGTTTTCTAATTGTGTTTGGTGCATTCCACAAACCTACCAGCACGTCCTTCAGTGACTTCCCTCCACATCACATACACTGCCCATCAGATGCAGCTCTTGACCAGTGGTGACAGGGAGAAGACAGAGCAATACTGGCTCTGCAGTTTAGCTGGCTTATGACAGAGGTGGAGGCTGACCTGTAACTCAGGCTTGCTTATCTACTAGGATCTTCTATAAAATCAAGTAGGAGGAAGAAAGCTGAACTAAACGTGATATATGTACCACCTTAGCTTCCAGAGATTAAGTAAGACTTGGATGATGCTGTTTTTCAAACCTAAGACCATTAGGCCTGTTTAGGGTTTATGCTAGCGTTCAACACAGTGGGTGCTGGAAAATGTAGAGTGGATATCTGATTGGTGAGCAAGCACATCAACCATCTGGATATATTTTCAGTGACTAGATGAATTCACTGAGTTAGGGTTTTCTCATTTGCAAAAAGAGCTGAGACAAAGGCTCCCCCCCCCCCCAACACCCCTCACCTCTACCATTTCTATGTGAAACTGGGAAAGAGGAACAAAAACATTTTGAAATGTGTCTGGCGCTTGCTTCTCCTTTTTCCTGCAATGATGCAATCGTATAGGCTTTTCCCTCTGATGTGTAAAGTGGGTTCAGAGATCCTAAGATGTATTTTGCTTTTTTCCCCCTCCTTGAGACAAGGTCTCACTATATTGTCCAGGCTGATCTTAAACACCTGGGTTCAAGAGACCCTCCAGCATCAGCCACCCCAGGAGTTGGGACTACAGGTACACAATGCTACATCCAGCTCATATATTGCTTTTCGATGTAGTAGTTCTTAGGGAAGGGGAGGGGTCCACTGTTTCTCTCTTGGTTGCTTTTTTTTTTTTTTTTTTTTTGGTACCAGGGATTGAACTCAGAGGCACTCAACCACTGAGCCACATCCCCAGCTCTATTTTGTATTTTATTTAGCTGAGGCTGGCTTTGAACTCACCATCCTCCTGCCTCAGCCTCCTGAGCTGCTGGGAATACAGGCATATGCCACCGTGCCCGGCTTGTCTCCTCTTAACCATTCACTGCTCTACACATTTCCCAGCATATTCCTGATTTGAAAAATTCCTTTCCTACCAATATTTCTAGTTTGACATCTAAGGAGGAATCAGAAACTCAGAAGGATGTCTGGATGTGCAGATATTTGGGGAAGGAGAAACCAAAAGACAATGCTGTTAAACAGACTGAAAATGAAGGTTGGGATAGGGATAGGAACTGACTCTCCAGGTATTTTCATGCAGAGGTTGGGGCTTTGATATAAAACCTAGATGATGGTAAAGGGTCAATAGGGCAAAGTGCTCTCAGGACCAATAGAGTTGAGCAATCAAGTTCATGGCTGTTAAGCTGTAAGAAAGGGAAAATCAGACCCAGCCTAGCTTGACCTTTAGTGAATTATGTTATTGAGGATTAGTCATGGGAAACGTCCAGCACCAAGACAACAAATGGGGTTGCTAAAGTGATTATAGCCCTTGAAAACTCTTCTAAGCCCTTTAATAAGCAACAACATACCAGCTAAAGCTTCCAGAGCTACACACATTTAGTCTAGATCTTGTATAGGAATAGGGGAAGAAACAGGGAGGTGAGTGAAGACTTCTTATAGGCTGGTGATCACAGTACCTTATAGATTAATAGTCAAGATCAAGTCTCCCAGGAAGGAGTTTAATTGCAATTCTGGAGAAATAATGATATACAAACCAACCAGAAGGAGAACTAGGATAGAATGTGCTCTCAAAGCACACTTGTAGTATTTACCAAGAAGCAAAGTGGCAGAGAAGCAGGAGAGTGGGATTAGGGTGGAGAGAAGATGGGGATATCAGGACAAGCAAGAGAAGCAGAGTTGGATGGGAGTTTAAAATAAGAATGGAAGCAGCTGTGGTATAAATGGGAAGAGAACTGGAAGAGGAGTCAGAAGACCTGGATTCTAGCTCTCCACTGATCAGCAAAGTGACCTGATAATCTAGTAAAGCTGCTTAACATCATAGAGCCTCCATTTCTTCATTGGTAACATTGACTATTAATAGCATTCATCTCACTGGAAGAAATGGAGAAGAAATAAAATAAATGGAGTGAAAATGCTTTTGCATGCCATGTAGCTCTCATGAAGTTATCAAGGATGAGAAGTGTTAAAAAATTTTAAAAAGGAACAAGTTAACTTGTGAAGAATAAATGATCGGCATCATTCAGTCTCATGAAAAATCATTTAGAAAACGTCTAAGATTTTTTGTTTAAAAAAAAAAAGAAAAAGTCAATCATGCATACCACTTGGTTACAAATTAGATGCATGGTCCACTGGAACCAAGGGGAAAACCAAGTAGGAGGAAGTGACTTGTTGCTGCTACAAGCTCTGTCATGTCAACCAGGCTTGTGATTGGGTAAACCCTCCACTGATTCAGGCCCATTTTCCCAATTATAAATTAAGGAAGATGTTCTATATAATCTCCTTTACTTCAGAAAGATGGTGTGGAAAATTACCAATAAGAAGCATCTTGAATTTATTGCAAATATTTTCTTCAACACACCAGACTCTTTTCACATGTGTTAAGTATCTTTTTTCAAGTACGTCCTCAGGGATAGAAGAGATGATGAGCTTGTCATGTGATGCCCAAAGCCATTGGAGAATGTTTTTTCAGATCAGTTGCCCCAGACTTGAGGGACATCCCTCTTCTGGAATCCCAGCACTTCTGTCTTCTCAAATCACATAAAATCTCCCCCTTGCTTAGCACTAGGTATGAAGAATACCACACGTAGACACTTGGAACAGTCACTAAATTAAAAAGCAACAACAACAACAAAAAACAATTTTATCATCATTTCTTTGCTCTCTCAGAATTCAGAAAATACAAAAACCAAAAGAAAACTAAAACACCTAACAGTACGGATTCATAGGTGAGGTATTTGGATGCCACCTCCCCATCTTTCCCTTATCACTTTGTTCATCATCCATCTCAGACTCTAACAAGTCTTAGTTTGAATATTGTTCTCAGATGCAATTTCCTCCTGGGGATGTTTCAGATTCACACATCTTTACAGGAAATTCTTCCAGTCTATCTCACATACTTCTGTGTTCTTCCTTGGCCAGTTTCTAGTTCCCTGAATCGATCACAGTTAACCTAAGCTGTACCATCCACCTCATATCTGTGCTTGTGCAAAAGGCATGGCTACAGCCAAGCTCAAGGTCAAAATCTTTTCAAAAACAAAATTATCCATACTGTGGAGTGGAAACTGGGCAGCATCCAAAGCTTATCTCTGTATAGTTTGTCCTCTTAAGTCTCATTTGGTTGAGCTCTGTGTGAGCCTCAGTTGCCTCTTATAAAATGAGGACTAATACTGATCCACAGACATTTGAAGAGAAAGAACTTAGAAATTTCAGTCCCAACGCCAAGGTGGTATGCTCCTCAGAAAGAGCACACGTGCATTTTTCCAATAAAATCAGGAATATGTTGTATGGCTTTTAAGAGCCACTTAAATTGCCCTGGGTCCTTCCCAAGACTCTTGTCCTTGGCTTCATGAAAGGACTAGATGCAATCCAGGCCTTAAAGACCTATGGGGGATCTAGTTCTGGAGTACTAAGCTTCAGAAAGCATTTTAGTCTATGCTTAAGGATCTTTGTCACTGAAGAATCTAGAGAGGCATGCTTCTCTCTGATGCTGTAGTCAAGTGGGTCACAAACTTGGAAAAACTGACTTCAAAGAGTCCAAGTACATAACATGCTTTTGCTTTAACTAATTGCTTCCTCCTTCTAGTAAGACATCCATTCTCTTGAAGCAATGGAGAATGAGTCAGTTCCAGCCAGTTGGGGGAGGAGGGAAATGCTACCTCCAGTACTGGTTGTGAAGTCATTTGGAGCACAGGGAGAAATCCAATTGGCATTGGAGCAGCTGGCTTGAAAGAAAGGACAGGCGAGGTTGACTCCACGTAGAAATGTTGGCTCCTCAGCTCTGGCAAAGTCTCATGGTGTGTGTAGTTCTGATGGAGTTAGGAAGTCAGAAGTGAAAGCTCAGAGGTGGGTGGACATATGATGAATGAGTAGAAGGATGGATGCAGGAAGGGAAGCGATGGGGACCATGAGGCACCCTCCTGACGCTGTTGATGTCACTGAACCTGGGATAGCCAGTCCCTTAGTGTTCAGGCCACCTACCAATGATAAAACAAATCACTCAGAATTTCCATCCCAGCCCAGTCCAGTACAGCCCAGGCAAGCCCAAAGACACTGACCAAAGGAGGGAGTGGGAGAATTGTGCCCTTGTTACCATGGGCAAGGAGTTTGGCCTGGCAACACTCAGGTGAAGCAATTCACCTTCTGAAGGGCTTGACACCATACAGAGCTTTGTGACTTAGGCATCAACTTAAAGAAGTACCCTGAGGCATGGATACTGTACACGATAGTAATTGACTGAAAGGATCAAGTTCAAGGTCACGTCAGCTGTGGGTGACAAAGTCACTATGGAACCTGTCATCTACATCCACCTTCCCCTCCCAAGTCCCAGTACCTCACCTCAAGTCATGCCACTCCTATTCCTCTACAGGCACCGCAGAGTTCTCCTTGTTCTCTGAAGGGATGGCAAGGTAGTCAGACCTATAAAGGAAGGGGAAGGAGAAAGAGGACCAGTGGGGGACTCATGAGACAAGGAAGGAGCAGGGCACAGGCAAGGCTGTCTTCAGAGCAGCTCTACATTTCCTTCTGGGGCTGTTTCCAAGACAAAACTAGAATGGCCGGGCGCGGTGGCGCACGCCTGTAATCTCAGCACTTTGGGAGGCTGAGGCAGGAGGATCGCAAGTTCAAAGCCAGCCTCAGCAATGGCGAGGCACTTAGTAACTCAGTGAGACCCTGTCTCTAAATAAAATACAAAAAAGGGCTGGGGATGTGGCCCAGTGGCCAAGTGCCCCTGAGTTCAATCCCAAGTACCAAAAAAAAAAAAAAAAAAAAAAAAAACTAGAATGACCCTTTCTGCAGATTAGAGTAATACATCCTATCCCATATTTGTATATGAACACACCCATCAGCAGTGAGTCTCCCTATGTATCCACACTTCTTCAGGACTTACTGTTAACAGACAAAAATACTGGCTGAAATTATATATATATATGTGTATATATATATATATATATATATTTTTTTTTTTTTTTTTGTACCGGGGATTGATCTCAGGGGCACTTGACCACTGGGCCACATCCCCAGCCCTTTTTTGTATTTTATTAGAGACAGGGTCTCACTGAGTTGCTAAGTGCCTTGCCATTGCTGAGGCTGGCTTTGAACTCGCGATCCTCCTGCCTCAGCCTCCCAAGTGCTGGGATTACAGGCATGCGCCACTGTACCCGGCTTGAAATTATATTTTATAGTTGCATTAATTTTTATTTTCCTGATTATGGTAAAGTTGAGCATTTCTTCATGTGTTTATAGGCTGAGTTTCTCAAACTTCATTAATTTGACCGTTCTTTTGCTCTTTCAAGTGTTTCTTCTAAGATATTTGTTTTTTTCACATTGATTTTTCTTTGATAGTTTCATGTCTTGAAAATTTCCCTCAGTCTATTGTCTATAAATTTTTATATGGATTTTTTGGGAATAAACAATTGATTTTGACATATAATATAATGAGAAATGATCATTTTTCCCTCTTTGATTTGTAACTTTTGTATTTTATTTAAGAAATTCTGTGTCCAGTTAATATTGATATTCTCTTATATTCCTTTAATAGAATTTCCAAGTTTTATGTCTATAAATTTACTCAAAGTATTTTTGTTTAGCATAGGAGATGTGGAATTTTATTTCATTTTTCCTACATAGACAAGGAATCCTCCCTCCACAACTTACTTGACAGTCCCTTCTTCTCTCAGTGATTGCAATGACATCACTTTCATGTATTCATTTTTTTATACATTCATTAACCTTTTGGGACTTTCTGTTTTGTTCTGTTTGTCCATTTTATACCTATGCCAGTATCACAAACTATTTACCCTGATAGAGCTATAAGTAATCTTCATATCTATTAGCTTCAAATTCTATTAGCTACCTGTCCTGAACCTAATTGTTCATTCTTTGAATTGGCTTAAACCAGAGATCTACAAACTATGGTTCACAAGCTAAAAATGACTGTTACTTTTTTAGTGTTTCAAACAAACAAGAAAAACAAAGAACAATGAGTGACAGATCCTATGTAGCTTTGCAAAACTTAAAATATTTACTACCTGGCTGTCCTTTGGTTTAGATAATTTTTGGCCCTTTAACCTTTTATGTGACCCTAAAAGATCAGTTTATCATGTTCCTTAAAAAAATTCAAAGGAGATTTTGATTGGCATTTCACTAAATTTGAAGATTAATTTGGAGGGAATTGTTTTTAATAGTGAGGATTTGTTCTCCATCTGTTTCCTTTTTCTTGTGTCCTTCAGTAAAGTTTTATAATTTTCTTCTTAAAGGTCTTGCATATTCTTGTCAGATTTATTTCCAGGTATTGGATAATATTTGCTGCTATTATAATTAAATTTTTAAAATATATTCCTAAATTAGTTGCTGGAATATAGGTGATTTTTATACAGTCATGGGTTGTTGTCGAACAACAAGGACATGTTCTGAGAAATATATTGTTAGATGATTTCATCCTCACTGAACATCACACAATGTAATCACACAAACTAAGATGGCAAAGACACCACTGGTTGATACAATTTATGGGGCCGCCACAGCATATGCAGTCTGTTACTGACTGAAATGTTATGTGGCACATACCTGCATTTAGATTTTTATCAGAAACTTGATGGAATGTTCTTACTAGTTCTAATTGCTTGCTCATAGATGCTCTTTGGATATTATATGCAGATAATTATATAATGGATGTGAACGAGGATAATTTAGTTTCTTCCTTTCCAATTTTTACCTCTCTTTTTTCTTTGTATTACTTATCATACTGCATAGGATCTCCAATTCAATATTGAATAGAAGAGGGGAGAGATGATATCCTTGATGTGTTCTAAAATTACAGGCAATTCTTCCAAAGTTTCTTTCTTTCTTTTTTTTTAATTGCTGTTCTCTTCCAAAGTTTCAAAAGACAGCTGATATCTTCTGTAGACTATCTTAGTACCTCTGTTTATTAGTTTAAAGGAAGTTGGTGTTTAGACATAGATTTATTTATTTTTTATCCTGCTCAGGACCTACAGATGTTCCTTGACTTATGATGGGGTTATGTCCCAATAAATTCACCATAAATTGACAATATCCTAAATAGAAAATATATTTAACATATCTAACCAACCAGACATTATAGCTTGGCAATGTAAAACACTATAGAGAGATCTCACAGTGGACTGGAAGCTAGGGCTTGCCATTGTCACCCAGCAACAGGATAGAGCATACTGCATGTTGCTAGACTGAGACCCATCAAGGGGACAAGCTGTCTTGTGCATCTTGCATATGAAGATGCATCCTTCCCTCAGCCACCTCTCTCTGATACAGGTATCATTTCTCCTGCATTCTCTGTTATTCTAATGAAGTGCCTGATTTTTTTCCCTTCATTTCCTATTTTTCTATTACTATGATCCATTCTGTGTAAGTCCCTTACATTTATCTTCCAGTTACCTATACTGAATTTTCTATTGAACCAATCCATTCAGTATTTTGTTGACTATATTTTTTCATTTTCAGAATTTTTTTCTGCCTGTTCTTTTTTCTAAGCAACTTACCCTGTTTATTTTTATGTTCTAAGTTCCTTTTTCATTGCTTTAATTACTTTAAACAAGCTTATTTTTGATACTTTACCAGGTCCTTCTTATCTGAATCTCCAAGGACTTAATAGTGACCTTATGTTACTTCTGTTGCTCATCTGGATTGCTTTCTTTTTTTATTGGGGATTAAACCTGGGGCACTCTACCATTAAGCTAGGTCCCCCACCCCACCCCTTTCTTTTTTACTTGAGGCAGGACCTCACTAAGTTGCCTAGGCTGGCCTCTAACTCATGATCCTCCTGAGTTGCTGGGATTGCAGGAGTATACCATCACACCTGGACTATTTTCTTTTTTCTTTTAATATTTATTTATTTGCTTTTAGTTGTACACAACGCGTTTATTTTTACGTGGTGCTGAGGATCGAACCCGCATGCGCCAGGCAAGCGCTCCACCGCTGAGCCACATCCCAGCCCCACACCTGGACTATTTTCCACAGTGACTTTTCATTTTGTATTGGATTGTGAAATCTCTTCCAGCAGTAATTAGTGTAAAGAATCCTACTGGACCTTGGCCGAGAGAGGGTCCCTTCTGAAGGGTTTTCCATTTGTTTCTATAGGATCCTCCCAGTTATCACTGGCCAGGGGCTAATTTTTTTTTTTTTTTTTTTTTTACTGATTTTTTTCAGCTTAGAGTTTCCTTGATCACGTGGATAGTATCAATTTAAGTCCCATATTTTGTGGGAACAGGCTATGGTTATTAATTCTCAAGAATTATTTATTTTTCTGCTTAAAGTCAAGACAACATAGATAGGTTTCCCTGACTTTTCTAGGGGCTGGTGGGCTGGTAATTTTCTGGTCCACCCTTGTGTGACTGGTAGCCCTTTGGGGATTCTGGCTCTGCTGAGGATCTTAGTTCCAACTCTGTTTCTTGTGTGGGCCCAAAGATAGACACTTCCTGTCCAAGCACAAACAATTCCTGTCCACGCACTAAAATCCCAGTAACTAAGTCACCAGGAATTACAACCTTCCTTCATTCTATCCTCATATATAGTCTGTGGTAATTTTTATTTCCCTTAGATACCATGCAAAATGAGGCTTTCTTGATCAAACATTTCCAGGTGGCAGTAACGTAGGTTTTTCAGATTATTCCCTCAGCAATGTTGCTAGAAATCTGCAGGTTGGTTTTTGTCTGTCTTTTCCTGTCTTTCCCCAAATGACAGTCCAGCATTATCTCTCAGACCCTTTGCTATTATAGACCCTGTCATCTCTCACACGTGCTCTCTCAAGTGACTGGAGTTGTGGCAAAATTGGCAAAGGTACAGGCAGGACATCAGAAGATTGGAGACCCTACTCTGGGGCTTCAATCATGGTCAGACTCTAGGGGATGAACACATGGCTTGAGTTCCTTAGCTAATAAAGGTGGGCTGATGGGCTCCATGGTATTGGGCAAACAGCTGAACACGATGGATGTTAGGATTAGAGAGGTCTGGGTTCGAATCCCAGTCTCCACACTCACTGTGAGGGCAAGCCATTTAACCTCTATGAGCCTGCTTCAGCATTTATAAAATGGCTATAACATAATAATGCTAATTTTATGGGTTTGTAGTGGCAGCCAATGTCCTTTGCCTCAGTGGTTAAGTGTGCAGGCCAAGCATCAGCAGGCTGGAAATCAGACCTTGCTTTGTCTCTTACAGTGGCCTTTGGAGAACTCTGTACTTTCCTCTGTAAAATGGGTACAATAATGTTGCCTACCTCACAGGTTGTTATGAGGAGAAAGGTGAAGGATGTGTATAAATTGCTTAACACCTTACTTATAACAGCAGACATTCAGAAGGGGCTAGTTACCCTTATTACTTTGGCATCTTTGGACTTACGCATTTTCTTGGGCTGCCTCTTCAGCCTTTGAGACCTTTCTGTAGCAATATATCATCTCGATGAGCAACCACAAGGTGAGGAAGACCAGAAGGATGTACATCATGATTTCTGAGACCACAGAGGTGAAGTCTTCCCCAGCTGCAAGAAAGAGAAGGAGGTTCAGAATGTGTATGTCCCACCAACCCAGAGCTGTCTTTGGGGTTACAGATATAGGAAGCCTATTTTTAAGTATGACTTAAATAAGCACTGAGTCTAAAGAAACTTAGGAACATGTTCTTTCCAACTCAAGAAGATGTCAGAGGAACTTCATATCCTCTGACTGTCAGTTTTTTCAGTGATTTTCATTGGCTGTTCTGGAGATAGGGATGAGGGAAAGTGATGCATGGAAGAAGTAGCAGAACAGCAGAAGGAAACTTGGACTCAGAATTATATATATACACACACACATATACACAAACATACACATATATAAATACACACACATATTAAGTATATGTACATATGTGTGCATATGTATATATGACATGTATATATAACATGTATGTGTGTATACACACACACATACTTAGGAAGGGAGGGAAGAAGAAAGAGAGAGTTGGGTCCCAATTGTACTACTTACTGGTTTGTAAACAGTCATTTCCTGCATTGGAGTCTTTCTTAATTTGTAGAATGGGATAATAATTCACATTAGTCAGGGTTGCTGTGAATGTTGCATTACCTAGTATATTTAAGAATATCTAAATGGAGGGTAGAGCTCAGTGGTAGAGTGCTTGCCTAGCATGGGCAAGTTTCTATGTTCAATCTTCAGCACCACACACACACAACACACAAATGTAATGAGATGCAAAAGTCAACACAGATGTAAGGCACATGTCTTATTTCAACCACCTATAACCTCTGAGCAGCAGGTGGTGGAGGTAGTGTCTCCAATCACCTCCACAAATTGAAGTACTCAATAAGTTTTTGTTGAATGAGTGAATACAAATAAGTACTGATCTGTTTTGTTCCGCGGTCAACAAAAATGACAATTAAAACATGATACGTAGCCGGGCGCGGTGGCGCACGCCTGTAATCCCAGCACTTTGGGAGGCTGAGGCAGGAAGATCGCGAGTTCAAAGCCAGCCTCAGCAATGGCGAGGCACTTAGCAATTCAGTGAGACCCTGTCTCTAAATAAAATACAAAAAAAGGGCTGGGGATGTGACCTAGTGGACGAGTGCCTCTGAGTTCAATCCCTGGTACCACAAAAAAAAAAAAAAAAAAAAAAAAAAAATGATACGTGTCAAATATTCTGATATAAAGGAAGGAATTAAATTCAGTTTGCAGCTATCCATGGGGTCCAAATCATCCCCCAAGGCTTTATTTGTTTAAACAAAAGGAAAAAAAAGCAATGACTTCCAGCCAAGAGCTTCATCTCAGAGAAGGTGGAGCTGGAGGTCCAAGATCTACCTTGAGGCATACAGGAAGGCCACATCCCTCATGTGTCTTCTCCTAGGTGGAACGAGGCTTCATATTTACATCTTAATTTATGTCTTGGAGATAGGAAAAGCTTAAACCAGGAAAAATTCAGTGTGAACAAACAGAACCAGACAGATTCCCTGGGACAGGAATGGAAGAAATGTCATGTCACAGTGGAGGGTGCACCTATGAGTAATGTGAGGGCAGTTAGAATCTGGTGTGGATAGCTGCCAAGCAGTCACAGAGGCAAAAAGAAGAAAGAAGAAAAGTGGCAGGCGGTGGGGATGGTGGTGGAAGGAAAAGGTGCTGTGGATCTAGACTCTGGTCCTGCTTCTAATGCAGATTTGCGCATGTCCCTAGGCCAGCCCCTCCCTCCCTCTCTTGGAGCTCTGTTCTCCCAGGCACAAAATGAGGAGCCCCAGAACTGCACGCTCCCGATTACCTGAGGGGAGTCATTTTAACTTACATATACCAGGCATCACCCAAACCCACTGAACTCACATCTGCAAAGGTAGAATGGAGGTGGAGACACTTGGAGAAAGCCTTGCTGGATATAATCTTAGCTTCTTTCCAGCCCTACCATCTCCAAGGCTCTGTGATTCTGTTAACAAACTTGTTTTTCCCTTCTCCCCTGAGGCTTGCTGTGGTGCCTGACAGGCAGACTAGGTTTGTCACAAATTTCCATCAGACATGCCCCCAGTGGTCTCTGGAGGCAAAAGCCTGAGGCCTGAGTGAGCAGGAGGTGGAGACAGGAAACTTCCTGGGGTCTGGCAGGCACCAGCCAGCAGTTCCTGATGGTGAACAGCAGGGGGTGCCAGGTGCCCTTCCCCAGGGAGGAGAAAGTGTAAACAGGAAGATAATGGAACTTTTGAACAGATGCATACCTCAGAGAGCTTCCAGCCCCCTCCCCTGCGCCCCACACAGAGGAGACAAGCTCTGAGAGGGGAAGTGACTCATCACATCTCAATTCAGGTAGCCTGAGTGTTCTACATGTTCAGAAGTGATCTACCTTCTGCTTCAGTTACAGCATCTCATTCTTTGGTTCACTCTCAACACTGAAGTCTTCACTTTACTATTTTGATCACAGTAATGTTATATATTTTTTAAAAATGAACCTCTGCTCTGGAAGTAAGGATTCCTGGATCCCTTTTCTAGCAAGAGCACTCTCTTTAGCTTGATCTCTCCTTTCATGCCCACACATCATCCTGCATCTCAGGGCAGAGATAATGTTAGCAACAGGCTGGAAACAGATTTCCTGAGAAAGAAGGCATCTGACATGTGAAGAGGTATTTGCAAGGGGCTAGGAGCTGCAGTTCTCTGAGTCCACTGACAGCAGCACCAAAGCAGAGTGTGAGTGCCTTCAAAGCTCTCCCTCCAGGTTCTGGACTTGGAATGCAAGAGAAATATCTGAGTTAAATTCCTGAGAAGACTTCCCACTCACTAACAAGAAATCAGCTGAAAGATCTCAAGACTTGAAAGACTAGAGAGCTATCAACTTGTCCCCTTCTCCTAGCAGAAGATGGATTTATGCAAAGATGCCACAGCTGAGGAAGAGATTGCATGTGTGATTATTGTGGAGAGACAGACAAAGACAAAAAAAGCTTGTCAAATTTTGGCATAGAGAGTGGTTCTCAAAGTGGGGTTCCCAGCAGCATCAGCATCCCCTGGCAATTAGTTTAACAGAGCAAATTCTACCACATCAAAAAATCTCTGTTCTAAAAAGTCCTGCAGAAGATGCTAAGGCTTGCAGAAGATGCTGGATATTAAGAAACACTGGCATGGTGGTATATATTGCTTATAGACAGGAGAGGATTTCTAGATAATATTGAACGATTTCTTTGTGCCCACTGAATCAGGGATTAAACACAGGTAGGAGAAAAAGGCATCACTAAATCAGTGGCACTAGGCTTTGTAGAGGCTATCTTTTTTCCTCTAGGAGACCACGAAGAGGTTATTTTACTGTCATCTCCAAACCTTCCTGCTTTGAGGAAGGACACAGAAAGGCAAGCTGGTGGAGTGTTTGCAGAAAGCTGGCTCTTCAAGGAAGATAGGTACAAATACACAGGTTTTGCCTTCTCCAAGGCTCACATGTCCTCCAACACCAACCCAAAGAATAGGACGCCCCAAAGACCCTGTGCCCCAGCCTCACCCTCCTCAGTGACTCGAAGGGGAATCAGCCGTGTAGTCTTCACAAAAGGCCGATGGGCCTCAAACTCAAACTCTCGAGACACATTGCAAGTGTAGAGGCCAGAGTCATTCAGAGTGACGTTGAGCACAGTGATGGACACATCTTGCAGGTCCTTGCTCCCATTCCACTGCAGACGCCCTTGGAAGGGGCTCTCCACCTCCTGGTGGCCATTTCGATACTCGTAGATCTGCAGGTAGAGGAGCAGAAGTAGGTAGAGCCAGGAGAGAAGGTAGGGCAGGACAGCAGAGATGGAATGGGATGGAGGAAAGGAGTGGGGATGTGAGGGGACCATGTGGCCAGAAGACCCAGAATATGGGGATGGGATAAAGAGGTGCAGGGGAGGACAGGGAAGGTAGCAAAGACAGGGGAAGATGGACACAGGCAAACGGGAGAGGTAGGCGGGAAAAAGCTTGGCAGGAAAAATAAGGAGGAAAACAAGAGAACAAAGAAAGGTAGAGAAGCACACAGAAGACCAGGGAGAAAGAAAGGATTGGAAGAAGATAGATTAGAAAGGGAGCATGGGGGGGGGGTTCTCATGGGACAGCCAGCGACAGAATAAGGTGGGGAGATCAAGAGAGGCAGTTTCATAAGCAATAAAGACACCTGACAGTCCTGCACTCAAAATGTGGCCCTCTGGGCCAGGCCATAAGAAGGGAATCTAGAATGCTGAATTGTGATCTGCTGAGAGGCACGTGTCAGGGCTTTTGCTTTGCTTTGGGCTAAATTCAAATTGAAATCTGCTCTCTTAAATGTCTTTTTCTCAGACACCTTCCCTTCTGACATGACACTTTGTTCCTCTATAGCTGTGCTATTCATTCTAGTCTCCACTAGTCACATGTAGCTACTTAAATTCAAATTCCTAGAAATTAAATGCAAAACTCAGTTCTTCAGTTGTACTTTCTGGTCATTTTGGACAGGCCTAGAAGGACTGTGGGCAGCTGGTGTGTATGACTGGGCCTGACGTCTATGAGGCCTTTGGATCTGACCAAGACCTCCAGCCTCCTGTGAGGGGGGCACTAGATTCACTTGCAGCTTCACAGATGTGTCACTATCAAGCCTGAGCCAGGCTGAGAAGGTCTCTGCTGGTTCCTATCTTGGTACCTGAGTAGAGCCAACCTATACCAATATGGCACACAAAACCGAGGTTAAAGCTTTAAGACAAGTAGAAAGGAGAGCAAGCAAAACTCAACTTCAGCTTCACCCTGCTGTTGTTTCCATTAAAAGTCTTTGTGGAAGAGAAGTTCTTCCAGGAAGGCAAGACAAAGGCCTAAAAAGAGGCTTTAATCTGCTGTCAGACCACCTGGGTCAAGTCTAAATTATCTAACTTAACCTCTTTGAGCCTCAGTTTCCTCATTTCTCTTTTTCGCCCTCTCTCTCTCTGTGTATACATTTTTATATAGGTATGTGTGTGAATATGTATATTCACTCACACATGTCATGCTGTGTATGGTAGTGCACACCTATAATTCCAGTGGCTCAGGAGGCTGAGACAGGAGAATCATGAGTTCAAAGCCTCAGCAAAAGTGAGGTGCAAAACAACTCAGATGCTGTTTCTAAATAAAATATAAAATAGGGCTGGGGATGTGGCTCAGTGGCCGAGTGCCCCTGAGTTCAATCCCTGGTATCCACCCCATCTCCCACCCCTGCAAAAAAAAAAAAAAAAAAAAAAAAGAAATAAAGAAAAAGAAAAAGAAAAATTAGAACTCATAGGTCCTGGTAACAACCCTATATAAGGTAGCTATAATTTATGTCCCTATTTAAAAATAAAGAAACCAAAGCACCGAGAGGTTGAGCAACATGTCCATGGACCCAGACACAAATAGTGTGGGGTAAAGAATCAACCCCAGGCAACCTGCTCCAGAGTCAGTGACAGTATCAATAATGGCCATCTCCAGGTAGTATTCCAAACATATAAACACAACGTCAGCACTGGAACAAACCAACCTGAATTGACATTGCTCGTGGCACAGGTACAGAGTCAGGAAGTTTCCTGCTCTGCCAGGAGCAAATCCCTTAGTTTTCAGATCATGGGGAAGCCTGGGGATTCCTGGCGGGAAGGACTGGAGACATGACCCCTGGATAGTGAAAGTTAAAAGAGCTGTTTTGTTTCACATAATGATGCTTCATGTTCTTTTTTTGTTGTTGTTGCTGGGGATTCAACCCAGGGCCTTGTTTATGCAAGGCGAGCACCCTACCAACTGAGCTATTCCTCAGCCCCTTTCTTTACTAATTTAATCCATCTCATAGGATGGTGAGGAAGACAAAATGTACACACCTGCAAGAGGCCTTGCAGGGTGCCTAGCCTAGAGTAGGCTCTCAATATGATTTATTTCTTTGTCCTCCTTCCTCTGCCTGTAACCAGGGCCGCTTGTGGCTGGACAAGCACCCTCCCTTTCACAAAAGCTGAGATAAACTAAGGCTGGAAGTGATCTCCTCAGGAGCTGTCAGTGCTCAAAAGAAAAAGAGACAGTGAGTGTTAGATCCTCATCTTGCAGACTGTGGAGAGCCAGGCACACAATAGCACAGACCAGCAAAAGAAAGGCCAGAGCCAGCAGTCTGACATACAAGGAAATCTTTACCGCCCTCGGGCCTGTAGAACCACTCCACCACCGTGGTGGCCTCCACCTCCTCCCTCTTCATGCAGGAGATGCAGCGCAGCTTCATGGGGTTGCCCTGGACAGCCTCTGTTTCCGAGGGCACTTCTACACACACAGGGAAGCAGACGCTGACTGGAGGGAGCACAGAGGACAGGGAAGGGACAGCAGGCAGTGGGAAAGGGGGCAACCAGAGGAGGCATTGGAGAACAAGGAGGGAAGAGAGAAGACAGAAAAGAATCGTTAGACAAAATTGAAAATACCTGTTTCCCTGAATCCACACCCAAGTTCCCTAAGCATGCAGGCTCAGAACAGGAGCAGAGCAAGATGAAGGAGATGTGGATGATCCAGATGTTGACTGAAAGCCTTTTCCTGGAAGCAATGAAGATGCAGCATAGGACAGTCTTGGTCACTACCCTCAAAGTCTAAAGTCTAGGTGGGAGACAGGGCATCCAGGGACCATCCACCCACCCCATCTTCACCCAGCATTCACTGAAGTCCACTCTATGCCAGGTCTATGCTAGCCTGGAGATGGAAAGATGAACAAAACACTAACCACAGCCTCAGGGAATTTATAACCTAGAAGGGAACATGTTTCTACCTATGATAAACATATTCCTCCTGGGGAAGAGAGAAGAGGCTGTGAGTCTGAGGCTAGAAAGGTAGGTGGACAGATCCCTGCTGTGAAGATCTCTGTGTGTCCTTCATAGTACGAGGCATCAAATACTCTAAAGGCACAGAGAGATGTAGCCACATCTGTGTTTTAAGAAACCTGTGGGTGATTCTGACACTTGAATAGCGGAGCCGCAGTGGGGAACATGGTAATCTGACCACTAGGCTAGAACAAGTCTCTATGAAGAGTAGAGGGAGACTAGGTTAAAATTAGAGAGGTCAGATTATGGGACACTTTACATGCCACATGGAGGTTTAGACTTATGCCTTCTAGATAAAGTCCATTTCAAGAAAAGTATATCAGATTGTAAATTCAGAAAATCAAAAGTGGGACACGGTTGTCAACAAAACAAGAGTGAATGTGGGTTGCATTAACAGATGCACAGTGTGCAGAAGGAAGGAGGTGCAGTTCCTTTGCAGTGTTCAGAACAAATCTGGATTGCTATGATCAGTTCAGGATGCCATATTTTCAAAAGGAAGTTGTTTGATGAGTGCATGCCCAAAGATGAACAAGATGGTGAGGGGTCCAGAGATAAGCCTAAAGTCTGGTAAGGAATGGAATGAATGGGAGGACTCAGGGTCCTGAGCTGGGGCATGGAAAATACCTATCTTCAAATATTTGAAGACTGGCAGGTGAAAGAGAATTTGATTTTACCCAATTTCAAAATTTATAAGAAAAAAATTAAGTTTAGCATAATAAAAAAGGATTTTCTAATGTTAGGATGATTTATAAATGCAAGAAACTGGGGCTGAGGTTGTGGCTCAGCGGTAGAGCGCATGCCTAGCATGTGCGCAGCCTGGGTTTGAGCCTCGGCACCATGTAAAAATAAACGCATTGTGTACAACTAAAGCAAATAAATAAATATTTAAAAAATGCAAAAAACTATCCAGTATGGGAGTTTATGCCTCGTGGTTTGGAAGATTAAAAAATAAACTGGCTACCAAGAATTCTTGTATCAGGATTCCGAAGTCTTCTTCTGAAATTGCCCTCTCTTGAACTAATGATACAAATAGAACCTCTAAGAAGAAAAATAAGTAACACACATTGATATTTAGAAAAACTAGTTCATCATTAATGGTCAGCCTGTCCATCTACTGAACGTTCTGAATACAGGAGATTAAAATGAGACTGACATAAACTAATTTTGAGTCAAAAATTAATACTGTGGTTGGCTGAGAAGTCAATAGATTTTACTTCCATTTTTAGATACTAATGGCACTATAATTAAGGTTTCAACAGTCAACATAAAATAAATGTTAATTAGTTTTCAGACTTAGGTAAGCTGGGCTAGTGTTGTCTTGCGTCTGTATAAGGGTCTCGACAGTTTGCTAGAGAGAGGGTCCACACCTAGGTAAAACTTATCAGAAACACTTTCAGCATGGGATGATTTTAAAGTCTTGATCACAATCCTGCTTAAAAAAAAAAAAAAAAAGGAGGCATTGTTTGTGCAAAAGTTTGTGAGTGTACAAAGGGGCAGAGGGCATGCAGCAAGAACTCTGTGTAGCATGGAATCTTGGGATCCATTCATATTTAACAAGAGGTGGTAAAGGCAAGTTAGTTCAATGCCAATGATCTCAGAAGCAGGACAGCTAAAGTCCCAAGGAAGGCAAGGTTACAACTATAGAGGTAGGATGAAAATGGTATTGGTGAACTGAAGGAATGAGTTTGATCCACAAACCTCTGAAACTCAGTTTTTTCAGCAGTAAAATGCTAAAAACAATATCTGTGTAGTGTATTGGCCATGGAAATTCTATGGATTTGTGTTAATGCATTTTATATGTCATTTATTAATGTTATTTTATCCTGCATATGTTTGCTTATTTCTTTGAAAAATGTATTGAATGCTCACTGTGTGCCGAGCATTGTTCTAAGCACTGAGCACCAAACAGAATCATCTCTGTTCTCATCAAGCCAAATTCCAGGGTAAGAAGAATTAAAATAAACTACATTATATTGTAATAAGTGCTGTAAGAAAAATAAAATGCACAAGAGGAGGGAGGAAGGGAGAGTGAATGTACAAGGTCGTTGGAGGTGACCACACTGAGAAGTTTAACATTGGGCAGTCACTGAAGGAAAGAAATGAGGGAATGAGACAGGGGGATGCGTGCGTGAAGTCATGCCAAGCAGGGGAAGGAGCAACTTGAGGGTTCAAGGACCCAAGTGTCCTAAGGATTGTGCTTGTCATGTTCAAGAGACAGCAAAGATAGCAAAGAGCAATCACTGCTCCTGGGGTCTTGGATAGTACATTGCAAAATGGCCACAAAGGCCTCCCTCCTCATTTGCTTGCCCTTTGCAATATGACATCCTGTTCCTTCTGTCAAGAGGTCAAGTCTATTTCTCCACCCCTGGGTCTCCAGCACACCACTGCCTTTCTTTCTATTGAAAGACAGCTCTTTGCAAAGAGCTAGCAATGTGAGAAATACAGCAAACAAAGCAAGCATCACAGGGGATTGCAGCCGGATTGCAGGCCACATTAGAACTCTGACTTTTGCTTAGAGTGACATGGAGAGCCCTGGAGGGTTCTGAGTGGAAGCATGGTCAGATCTGATTTGTACTACATTACATGATCAGCCTGATGTGTTGAGAATAAATTGGAGAAGTGAAGGGGGACAAGAGTGGAAGCAGAAAGAACAGATAGGAAGCTGGCATGGTAGTCAGATTGGAAGATGATTTTGCTTGGATGAAGATAATAAAAAGAGATAAAGGGGTTTGGAAGGAAATCATTTGCTGGATTAACCCTGTTGAATAGGTGAAAGGAGTGTGCTTTAGTGACCAAGTAGATGGGGGCCAAGACAGGAGCACAGTTGGGCCATTTACAGTTAGGGGAGGGAAAGCAGGATCTCAGCAGTCAGGACAGTGAATGTGTAACAGCAGCCTGTGCAGCAGTCCTTCTCTTTTCAGGGATGATAATCCAAGGTATCTTCAGAAGGCCCAGGGCTGCCTTTCTCCTGGCCAAAGTCCAGCTTCAAGGCAGGAGCACACTGCTCCTGGGGTCCTGAATAGTACATTGCAAAATGGCCACAAAGCTCTCTCTCCTTATTGGCTTGCCCTGTGCAATATGACTTACTGCTCATTTTGTCAAGAGGAAAGTCTGTTTCTCCACCCACAAGTCTACAGTGTACCATTATGTAATGCTGTAGGTATGCTATAAGTATCCAAGGAAAGATTATACATATATATGGCAGGAGCTCAACTCACATTGCTGCCTATCAATGATAAACTCCTAGAATAATGTTGGCTAAATCATTTGACCTTTGGACTCTTCTTTAATTTCCATAATAATAATGAAGAAACTCAGAAGAAAGAAGACTATGATGCATTCATTAATGATGATTATATTCAACTCATCTACTGCCTCCAAATTTTTCTCTTCTTTGGCCATTGTCAAACTGACTTTCATGGCTTGCTCTGGAATGCTTTCTTTGCAATAAGGTGATGAAGGTTTTAATTAGAATGTAAATAATTTCCAAAACGGGGTCATAAACGCAATCAGTTTTAGATGTTAACACCTGAGGTCATCAGATTAGCCAGTCACGTATCAGGGCCTTGAAGGAATGAGGTCTAGGAAAGGCTACTAGTGGAAAAGAAAAAGTTCCCCAACACAGGGGACCAGTGGGAGAGTAGACCTGAAGAGGAATTGCACAGAAGGCAACAGGAGCTTAGGGATGGGTGAGGCCTTAGGAAAGGTGATGACATGAGGAGAGGGAGAGGGAAGGATCAGAGGAGAAATGCAAGGACAGCAACTGTGCACAGCAGCCCATGTCCACAGAGGAGCCTCAGAAGACTGAAGTCAGAAGACAGGATTCTCTAGCAGTCCTTTCCTCTCCCTGAGCTCATTTTCTCATCTCTAAACTGGAAACAATAGTCCTTTCCCTTCAGTACCCCATAGGTTTGGTATGGGTACCAAAAGAAGTAATGAATTGAAAATTGTTTTGTAAAATGTAAAGCATCAGACAAGGGTAGGTTTAAAAATTCTTATTATTAATATTATATCATTTATTAAGAGAATAAGGGAGATTTTTTTTTTCAATACATGCAGAAAGTAAATGGAGAAGACCCTTTCCATTCATACTGGCCATCATGTAAAAAAATCAGCTTGAAAAGGGGGGAACATGTCTAGCTAAATGCTTTTCAATATTATAGTTACATGCAAACAAAAATACAATTGCATTTGTGAGTGAGGCTCTTTCTCTTACATTTAACAATCAGGCATCCTGAACTCCTCTTTACCTTCTCCATTTTCTCAGTCTGGTGAACCAAATGTTCACATTGAAGAGATGCTGAGAATGAGCAAGGAGAGATGTAATGTGGTCAGATTTTCCAAAGTTTTGGGGGGTGGAGGAGGAAATGGGCACTCCAACAATTCTAACAATAGTCCGTAAACATTTCCCCATCATTCATAGATGTCATCTATGGCAACTTCCAAACTTTATGTATAAAGAAACAGATTCTCTTAGGTTGTTACATAGTATGAAAGAAACAACTCAGTAAGTCCTAGTCAAAAAATTCTTGACTACAGCATGCTTTCCCAGTCCAATGGAATTCAGACAGGAATGCTAAAAATGTAAAGTCTGGGAAGAAAACCTATGCAGACTTCACCCCAACCCTTCTCTACAACTTCAGCTTTACCCTCACTCCCTCTTATCCTGCCAGACTGACCACTCCTAAGTCTTACAATCCTAGCATTTCCCTAGAGCAAATCTCAGCCATAATCTTCAAGGCAGGTGAGCTCATTGGCAACCTATTATGTCTGCTTCATCTAAGTCTGGTGTATTCCACCGGGGATGGATGGTAGTGAAATTGCCCTTGGGGCTGGCATTATTCTCCCTCCTCATCCTTCTTAGCCTGTCTCATCAGGCATTTTTTTTTTCAGCAGGAAGCTTGGTTCTGCCTCTGGTCACATGCAAAATCCAGATAATGCTGGCAGCCAGAGTTAGACCCAGAGACTGGACAAAGTGATACTAAGGCAAAAAAGCAATTCTCATCAGCATGTCTGCCACTACACAGGCAGAATGAGTTTCATGCCAACTATGGGAGCATAATCCACTTGTCTACTTTCAGTCAGGAGGTGGGCACAATCCAATTATCCTTTTTATTGATTTTAGCATGGCAGAAGGTAGCAAAGACCACGTAAAGCAATTTATCAACTAAGGAGACTTATGTTTGATTTAAGAATATAATCAGAGACACCAAGGCAGAGATGCCTAGAACTGCACACACATACACACCCACAATGTTCACACCAGTTCATTCAGATGTCAGTACTAACATGCTCAGACATATGCTAGTGCACATTCAGACACTGAGACTCAGAGACACAAAGTAAAATATCTCTACCACATGGAAAGACATTATCATCTCATAGACTCTTAACTCCCTTTGCACATTCAGACACCCCACTTCAAGCCCATCCTTTGACACTGCTCTGCTCAGCCTTACTGTTGCCAAGTGTAGGAGTAACTTATTTGGAAGGGGGAAGGTCATCTCAGTCTCTCACAACTGACAAGTTTATTCATCTTTGAGGGCAAAAAATCCAGCTCCTCAAACATTAAAGCATCTTAGCTCCACATGTGTATCAAAACAACAACAAAAACATTTCCCAGTTTGTCTATTTATCTAATACATAGCAACAAATGGCTTAAGCCTGTTTTCCCTATTCCTTACCAAATTAAGCAACAGATCAACAATCAAAGCACTTCACTCTCAAAATCCATGCACCCAGCTTTTGTTGTTGTTGTTGTTGTTAATATAGAGAAATGAATCTGAAGACCTAGTGACTTTTCCAGGAGACTCCTCATTGAGAAATGAAATGTAACTGCAAGCAAGATTTTTTTATAATGAACGTGGCTATGTTCCCTTTCAGTAAGGGGGGGTGGTGGTACTTAGGAATGATCACGAAAGGAGGAGGAGTGAAAGAACCACCAAAGAAGGTTGGGGGAATTAAGCTGCAGGACAGCGGGGAGGCGCCTTTCCAATCCTAAAATTCCATTCTCAAGGAACCCATTTAGATCTCCATGTCTGGCAGACATGTACAGAGGGAAGCTAACCAGAGCTTTTTTTGTCTTCAACAACATCAATAAGTGTTATTATCGTTAGCAGGATTACTGTTATCTGCATCTCGCATGGCAGGGTGCTGGTACTTACCCCAGTAGATGAGAACGAGAGAAACCAGGGGAAACAATCTGTTGAAGGCAGGCATCTTTTTCCGTGGGTGTTTTCCGGGGCTAAAGGGAGAGATTCCCTCAGTCAAGGACTGCGCCCTCAGATTCTTTCGAGGAAACCCTTTGGGACGAATTGCTCAAAGAGGGCGACTTTCTGGCTGAAGGAAAGGCGCCGTGCCTGGGGAGGCTCTAAGGCCGTTTGGAACCGGGAAGGGTGGGGGTCGGTCTCAGCTCCAACCTATCCCAGCAGAACCCAATTCGAGGGAGCGATCAGCAGCGCCGCGCACTCTCCCCGAGCGGGTTGCGGGATCCGGCTCAGGACCACGGACAGTAGCTTCCCCGCCCACCCCGGAACTTCACATTCCAGTTGCTCCCCCGCGTTTCTGGCTTGCGCCCAGGACAAGCTCAGCTCGGAAGGGAGTCGCACGGCTGGCCCTAGGAGGCTGGGCTGTCGAAGGGGTCCATGTTGATTCACCTCTCGCTCCCCCTTTTGAAAGCTACCAGGATCCACCCAGACCTGGGAGCTCCGGCTTCTTTCACCCGGACCGGCTTCTCCGGCTGGGCGTGCCCCTGCACCCGAAGCCACTGGGGCCTCGCGTCTGGGATACAGAGTTCGTCCCACGTCGGTCCTGTACACAGCGGCCTCTGCTCCCCAGGAGGTTCAGGGGCCAGGAAAGAGGCGGAAGCTCCTGTAGGGCTGGCGATGTCGGCGGTGGAGGCTGGGTAAAGAAAGAGTGCCCCTGCCTCTGAGCTCGCCCCTGGATCATTCGGGGTCCCGACCCCGGGTAGCCGGCGATCGGCCGCCCCTCTCCAGGCCCCCAGGGCGGTGTGTGCTCTGTTAGCCTTGACATGCGCAGGCGGCTCTCCGCCCCACCCCCACCACGGACCCACCCCCTTGGGCCCACGGTCCCCACCCCCAAACAGGCGTGCCCCTCCCAGGGCCGAGCGCGCCGCGGAGCGGGGGCGGAGCCCCGAGCAGCGCAAACACCTCCAGCCCAGGAGGTTTCTAGCGGTGCTGCCTCTCACTGGGTCTCCCTCTTATGCCTCAATACCTCTCCTAAGCAGCCGGGCACCGCCTCCCACCAACTCACACCCTCCGGGAGACAACTCCACTCCTGCTCCAGCAGATATGCTTGCTTCTAGCTCCGGGAAGAGGAGGGCCAAATTTCTTTCAGGCAATGATGTCATATGCAATGTACACATTAAATGGCTCCTGGCTTCTTTCCTCCGACCCCATCCCCTCCAGCTCTACGTGTCCAGCCTCCGTCTACCCTTGGCTAATTGATTCCCAGAACAAAGAATGCAGCAAGATAATCCCTACTTAGCGCAAGGGGGTAGGGGTGAGACGCACCTGTGCCTGCGTTTACTTCATCTCCTAGAGAGGTGATCCAAAAGTCAGCGCAGGGGTAAGCATTGGGAGTTGGGGGCAAGAGCAACTGCTCTTCCCTTTCCAGGGTTTTCGCGGTCCTTATAGCTCTAACCGCTTTTTCTTTTCCTTCCCTCTCTCTTTCCCCATCCTTTTTTCTTTCCCTTCCTCCCTCCTTCCTTCCTTGCTTTCTCTCTTTTTTCTTACAGATCCTGGTTTGGTGTCTTCCAACTCCTAGCCACTCCCTAGTCCTAGCAGCTGCTTGAGTGTCTCCGCCCAATTTCTGGAAGGGAAACCTGAAACTTCACACTCAGTTATAAACCCAAGTTGACATAACAGGTTAGGAATGCCTGGAACTGAAGTGAAAGATTAATAGAGAAAGATTGGTACAAAAGCCTGCCCCTAGCTACCTTCTTATTCTTCTGCTGCTCTCTTGCTAAAAGGGGAAGCTTAACACTGATATTCCAAAAGGGAACACAGAGTAACAGCTGACAGTAAGTGAACCACTCACAGGAAATGCTCCTTCATAACATAGCACACACAGCAACAGAACATCCAAATAAGATATTCCTGGGCAGAAGCCACTGGGCCATAAACTCTATGTTGATTTGAAGACCAGCCCTTGAAGCATACTATGTTAGTCTTGGATGGGAAGTTGAAGTTGATTTAATTCAACCTCCTTTCCAATGCATAAATCCCCTCAAGAACGTTCCTGAGGAAGGTGCTTGACTTTTTTCCTTGTAAGAAGTTATTACTTCAGAAGTTTGTCACTTTAATGTTTAAATAAGTTGTTTTTATTCTGTTGAATTCTGTAATTCTTCCTCCCCAACCTCTATTAAATGTTTGTAATAATGTTTTCTCCTTAAAGGAGCCATACAACCCACCCCCAAACAACCACAACAAAAAAAGGTGGGTTTTTTTTTGTTTATTTTTGTTTTTTTGGTCCGTGTCTGTGTTTGGATTGGACTGTTTCCTTAGTTTCATTAAGTGAAACAGTTATTTCATATGGTTTCCCACCTTTCGTCACCCTGGTCACTTTCTCAGGAGGATTTTTAGTTGATCACATGATTCTCCAAGTGACTGATGTTCCCGGTGGTCTCATCAGGACAGATCCAGTGGAATTATGAGCACATTTGCTTTAGAGAGTATGTGTATTAAAATACATTTAAATTACATTTAAATCATAATGATCTTATGTCCAGTTAAAATCCCAAAGTATCTTTCCTCAACCTGTTGTAGAGTCAGTTTGAACTTGTGCAGGGTATTTTAGAAAAATTTTTAATGAAACTTTGCTCTTACTGCTGTTAACATTTGTTAGTTGCTTGCCTTAACCTTATAAGCAAGAAAAATAAAGATCCAGGGTGATGGCTGCTTCCTCACTGCTAATGTGAGATAAATTTTTGAACTGGTAAAGTTTTCGCCCAAGGTGACATGCCTACTTCGCAGAATGCCTGGGAGTCATGATCTGTTCATTCCCTATACACTAAAAAAATAAATTGTTTTCTCTCCTTATATTTGTGAGGAACATAAGTAGTCCCTGGCATAGGTTCCCCTTATTAAAATGACCAATTAAAAAAAAAAAAGATGGTAGAATGAGATGGATATCATTACCCTATGTGCATGTATGAAGTCACGAATGGTGTGAATATACTTTGTATACAACCAGAGATATGTAAAAATGTGCTCTAAAGTATAATATGAAATGTAATACATCCTGCTGCCACTTCTAACAACTTAGAATAAAAAATAAATAAATTTGAAAGAAAGAACCCCCCCAAAAATAAAATGACCAATTAAAAAATTTATTAGTTGCAACCAAGTATCACATTTATTGAATTCTGATTCAATTACCCAATATATCTATCTTCTTTAGCTTAATTTTGTCTCTCTGTTTGACGATCACTTGGTCTCCACATCAGGTTTTAAAAACAATGAATAGCAAAAACAAAAACTAAGAGTCCTTTGACATGCTCCTAAGACCTCATTTTAGCTTAACAATGAGCTACTAATTAAAGTTCTTTAGTAGGTGGCTCAATCATAAATAAATACCCAAACACATCCTCTTACTTCCATATGTACACTATAATATATTTAGAAAATGTAGAATAAATGGCATATGTGAGAGGAATAATAATCCATAGGAAAGAAGTAGGATCAGTGCTTTACTTTTATATGGAAACAGATTTTCAGTAAAATATTTCAAGCCATTTCAAGGAGGAATTAATTATTTTCATTATGTTTCAAACAATTTTTTATTCAAACAAACAGGGATATTTAGAGGGAGAAATCTAGGGTTAGAAATTCAGAAAGAATTGTGATAAAATTTCAATCATCTTGAGATTCTATGTTTTTATTGAAAAAGTCTCACCAAGATTGAAATAAGGTGAGACTGAGATATTTTCAGTCCAATAATTCTATCAAGTGCCGTACACTAACCATAGCAGGCTTAGATTAGTTTTATTAATTTTTAAATTTTTTTAGATATACATGATGGGAGAGTATATTTTTTTACATATTATACATACATGGAGTATAACTGATTTTTTTTTTTTTTTTTTTTGTACCGGGGATTGAACTCAGGGGCACTCAACCACTGGGCCACAACCCCAGTCCCCCCCCCCCCCCCATTTTTTTTTTTTTAATTAGAGACAGGGTCTCACTGAGTTGCTAAGTGCCTCGCCATGGCTGAGGCTGGCTTTGAACTTGAGATCCTCCTGCCTCAGCCTCCCAAGTGCTGGGATTACAGGCATGCACCACCATGCCCAGCATAACTGATTTTAATTAGAATCTCATTCTTGTGGTTGTAGATGATGTGGAGTTTCACTGGTTGTGTATCCACACATGAACTTAGGAAAGTTATGTCTGATTCATTCTACTGTCTTTCCTAATCTCATCCCTATTCCCTTCCCCTCATTCCTCTTTTCTAATCTAGTGATCTCTATTCTTCCTCCCATCCTTACAGCATGGTATTGGCATAAAAACAGTCATGAAGACCAATGGAACAGAATAGAAGACACAACACACATATACAGAGTTGTTGCACCTATGCCTACAAAAGCATCATAAACATACATTGGAGAAAAGATAGCTTTTTCAACAAATGGAGCTGGAAAACTGGAAATCCATATGTATTAGAATGAAATTGAACCCTTATCGCTCACCCTGCACAAAACTCAACTCAGAGTGGTTCAGGGCCTAGACATTAGACCAGAGACCCTGTGTCTAGTTTAAGAAAATGATGGCCCAACACTCCATCATGTCAGCTTAAAAGCTGGATTCATCAACAAGGCTCCTAAAATGCAAGAAGTAAAATCAAGAATCAGTAAATGGGATGGTATCAAAGTAAAAAGCTTCTTCACAGCAGAGGAAACAATCAAGAACGTGAAGAGAGATCCTACAGAATGGGAGAAAATCCTTGTCACCTACCCCTCAGAGAATTAATCTCCAGCATATGCAAATATCTCAAAAACCTTAACACCAAAAGAAAAAACAAATAACCCAGACAAAAAGATTGGCCACAAAAACTGACCAGGCTCTTCACAGAAGAAGAAATATGAATGGTCAACAAATATATGAAAAAATGTTCAACATCTCTAGCAATTAGAGAAATGCAAATTAAAACTACAGTGAGATTCCATTTTACTCCAGTCAGAATGGCAATCATCAAGAATACAAGTAACAATAAATGTTGGTAAGGATGTAGGGAAAAAGGTACACTCATACATTGCTGGTGGGACTGCAAATTGGTGTAACCACTCTGGAAAGTAGTACGGAAATTCCTTCAGAAAACTTGGAATGGAACCACCATTTGACCCAGTTATCCCACTCCTCAGTATATACCCAAAGTACTTAAAATCAGAATACTACAGTGACACAGCCAAATCAATGTTTACAGCAGCTCAATTCACAATAGCTAAACTATAGAACCAACCTAGGTGCCCTTCAACAGATGAATGGATAAAGAGAATGTGGTACATATACACAATTGAACATTACTCAGCCATAAAGAAGAGTGAAATTATGGCATTTTCTTGTAAATGGATGAAACTGGAGAGTATCGTGCTAAGTGAAATAAGCCAGTCCAAAAAAACCAAAGACGGAATGTTTTCTCTGATATGTGGATGCTATTAATTTTTTTATGTCTATTTAGGCATATTCCTATTATTTAATATTCTTTTCTAATGCTTACCATCTCTGCTTACTCATGTTGAGGATTTTTAGATGAGGCTTGGGAATAACATTCTTGCCTCTAGTTTCCATAAACCACTTCTCATGTCTTATCCTCTGTTGAACATAGGAAAATTTGGGCATGTCAGGCCTCTGCTGTTTTCCCTGATTTGGGGAAGTGGCTCTTAGTCACTTTTGCAAGTGCCTGAAGTTCCCTGAAGTACCTGGCCCTTATTGTGAGAGTTTTTAACTCCTTTAAAATAGTTAAGTTCTTCCTTCCTCTTTGCTACTGTTTTTGTTTCAATCCTCTCTTGCTGATGCTTGCTTGATCTTTTCCAATTTAATGATCATCCTTCCCTTGCCATTGATGGTTGTGAAAACATACATTTTATGTATTCCAAACAATTGACATGGTAATACTTATATTCTGTAAAGTAACACACAATTGTCTCTTGGTGTTCATGGGGGATTGTTTCCAGGACCCCCACATACATCAAGATCTGTGGATGCTCAAATTCTTCATTAAAATGGCATTATATTTACATATAACCTATGGATATTCCCCAGTGTACTTTAAAACATCTCTAGGTTACTTATAATACAACTATGTAAGTGCTTTTTGTGCTATATTGTTTAGTTAAATAATGACAAGAAAAATTGTCTGTACATACTTAGTATAGACACATTATTCTTCCCCAAGTATTTTTAACCCATGGTTGTTGGAATCCATGGTTCAGTACCTGTGAATATAGAAGGCTGGCTGTGCTTCCCTTGCTTAAAGCAGTTCATGGCATCTCACTGCACTTAGATGAAATCTGGAATCCTCACCATGCCTAGCCAGGGTGATCCTGAGTCCTGGTTATCTCTCCACTTAGGTCTACCACTCTGTCTTATCCTTAACGTTCTAGTTACATATAACTTTTGAAAAATATGTACCTCAAACATATCAAAACTTTACCCCATTATTATTATTACAGCCTTTGCAACTTAAGTTCCCTCTACTTAGACTGCTCTTTATCCTTTGGCTGGTTTCTTGCCATTTCAATCTTGTCTCAAATGCCTCCCCCCCTTTAGTGTCACTCTGTCTCCTCCCACCAAGATGTCTCTCCTTCATGAAAAAAAGCTTTGTTTTCTCCATTTACTGCTATATTCATGTGCCTAGATTAGTGCCTGGAAAGTACTTCATAGAAGACTCAAAGCAACAAATAAATGAATGGATGTGGGAGTAAGAATAGTATCCAAAGAGTGAAGAGCTGAAGCCAGAATCAATATAAGGAACAGAAAAAGAATCATCAGAGAATAGGAGAAGGTCCAACAAGATGCAGTACTACAGTGGCCAGGGAGAAGGAGCCTCAAGACTTGAGGGACAGTCTCCTCCTCAGAGGGGACTCCAGCTATTAACGCTCAGAGACTGAGGAATAGGGTGGTACGGAGCCTGAGGTGTTCAGAGGTTTTGAGATGGAGGCCACAAAAATGACTGAAAAAGGAGCAATGGCATCTGAGATAGGCAGAGAGAGGCTAGTTTCCCAAGGGAAGAAACTCATTTCTCTGCAGTTATTGAGGAAGAATTAGAGACAGCAGTAGTGGCAGTGATATTGTGAGTGAAAAAAAAAAGGCGACATTAAGATGCACATATTGGCCTTGGTAAAGCAAGAAGCCATATCATCCCTTGAGTTTGGTGGTAGGGAGGCCCAGGAAAACATGGGAATGGGGAAATGGTCCAAATCACTGGAAGCTCCTTCCTGAAACATAGAAGACTGTTGAGAGAAGCATTTCAAGATCAATATGTACCTGAACTAAGTGTCAAGATGCAGAAACCAGAGCCCAACTAGGCAAGTCAAGTGACCTGCTTTTTCTATTCTAAGTGGATTTTGTTAATTACTGCACACCCCAGGGGACAAGGAGACAGAAGAGATGTGTTTATTTTAAACTGTGGCCAATGAGCACATATGGGATTGAAAGACATCAACCTCCCCCCTCCCTATTCCCGCCCCAGTCATTCCCCCATCCTTCCAGCCAGCTGTGTGGCATTGTCAACAGCCAAGGGAAGTTTGGGATTAGTACAGGAAGCAGTGACATTATGATTAAACTATGTAATCCCTTCCTGGATTTTCACATGGTAAGAAGTTGATGAGTAATATGGGACCTCCCCCAAAATGTTTGTTGAAATGTATTGAATTTCTTTTTAAAGAATTCTTATAGTTTTATATATATATATATTATATATATAATATATATTAGTTATATATATTATTAATATATATTAGTTATATATAATATATATAGTTATATATATATTAATATATATATTAGTTATATAAAACACCAGGATACACCCTGACAATCCCAAAAGCACGGGACACAATTCAGTCCCCAGAACTTCCCAGCCCCTCTCCCCTGTCCTGCTCCCTCTGACTGATCCCTCCTCCCACTGACTGATCCCTCTTCAGTTACAGTTCATTTTTCTTTTTCTTTTCTTTTTTTTTTTTGGTATGGGGATTAAACTCAGGGGCACTCGACCACTGGGCCACAGCCCCAGCCCTTTTTTGTATTTTATTAGAGACAGGGTCTCACTGAGTTACTAAGGCTGGCTTTGAACTTGTGATCCTCCTGCCTCAGCCTCCCAAGTGCTGGGATTACAGGTGTGCGCCACTGCGCCCCGCTTTCTTTTCTTTCTTTCTTTTTCTTTTTCTTTTCTTTTCTTTTTTTTTTTTTTTTTTTTTTTTTTAGTTTAGGGTCTTGTAGATACACCTGACGCCAGGACTCACCATGCCACATCCATGCCCCACGCCATGTACATATGAAAATTTGGTCAGATTCATTCCACTGTTCTTTGCCATCCTCCTTCTTCCTTCTCCTCAATCCCCTTCATCTACTCTACTAATCTTTCCTCTATTTTGATGAAATTCTCTCTCACTTTTTTTTTTTTTATCCCTCCCCCTATTTTGGATTGGCTTCCCCATTATCAGAGTAAACATTCAACCTTTGACTTCTTGGGGATTGGCTTATTTCACTTAGCGTGATAGTCTCCAGTTCCCTCCATTTACCAGCAAATGCCATAATTTCATTCTTTTATGGCTGAGTAATACTCTTTTGTGTATATATATTACTTTCTCTTTATCCACTCATCTGTTGAAGAGCCCCTGGTTGGTTTCATAGCTTGGCTATTGTGAATTATGATGCTACAAACATTGATGTGGCTGCATCATTGTATTATGCTGATTTAAAATCTTTTGGAAACATACTGAAGAGTGGGATAGCTGAGTCAAATGGTGGTTTCATTCCTAGTATTCTGAGGAATCTCCATACTGGTTTTCAGAGTGGTTGTATTATCTGCAGTCCCACCAACAGTGTATGAGTGTACCTTTCCCCCATATTCTTGCCAACATTTATCATCATTTGAATTCTTGATAATTTCTATTTTGATTGGAGTGAGATGAAATATTGGTGTAGTTTTGATTTGCATTTCCCTAATTGCTAGAGATGTTAAATTTTTTCATATATTTTTTAGACCATTTACATTTCTTCTTTTGACAAGAGTTTGTTTAGTTCTATTCCAGTGGTCTAGTCATAGCAATTAGGCAGGAGAAGGAAATTAAAAAGATACAAATAGAAAAAGAAGAGGTCAAATTATCTCTGTTTGCTGAAAACATGATCCTATAGTTAGAAGACCCAAAACACTCACCAGAAGACTTCTAGACTTCATAAATGAATTCAGCAAAGTAGCAGGATACAACATCAACACTCATAAATACTCCAATGATGAATTTGCTGAAAAAGAAATTAGGAAAACTATCCCATTTACAATAGTCTAAAAAAAAATGTGAAATAATCTAACAAAAGAGGTGAAGGTCCTCTACAATAAAACCTGTAGAACACTAGAAAGAAATCAAAGAAGATCTTAGAAGGTGGGAAGATCTCCCATGTTCTTGGATAGGCAGAAGTATTATTGTCAAACGGCCATACTACCAAAAGTGCTGAGTCTACTCAATCCCCATCAAAATTACAATGACATTCTTCACGAACTAGAAAAAACACTTTTTCTGAAATTCATCTGGAAAAATAAGAGAATCAGAATAGAAAAAGCAATCCACAGTGAGAAGAGTGAAACAGTAGGCATCACAATACCTGACCTCAAATTATACACAGAGCTATAGTAATAAAACAGCCTGGTATTGGCACCAAAACAGGCTTGAAGACCAATATATTTTCATTTGAATGACTGGGAAAGTCACAGGTTTCCTGACACCCAAGAGTGCCCTGCTCCTGTAACAACACCCTGTGCAGTGAAGAAGTCAGTGTCACCCTGATCTTGACAAATCTCTAGGAAGTCCATGCTTATGCCTCAGGGAGAATGCTGTTGATGGATGGTTTTGATAATCCAAACATGTGAATAAAGAAAATATAATTGGTGATTAAGTACTTTAAGTTTCCCAGAAGCAAAGTTATATTTCAAGTATTGCTATTAGCATAGCATAATTTTTTTTTTTTTTTTTTTTTTTTTTTGTGGTACTGGGGATTGAACTCAGAGGCACTCGTCCACTGGGTCACATCCCCAGCCCTTTTTTTTTTTTGTATTTTATTAGAGACAGGGTCTCATTGAGTTGCTAAGTGCCTCACCATGGCTGAGGCTGGCTTTGAACTCGCGATCCTCCTGCCTCAGCCTCCCAAAGTGCTGGGATTACAGGCGTGCGCCACTGCGCCCGGCTAGCATAGCATAATTTTTAAATCTTTTTTATTTGTTCTTTTTATACATGACAATAGAATGTATTTTGACATATTATACACACAGAGTACAACTTTCCATTCTTCCAATTGTACATGTTGTGGAATTATATTGGTTGTGTATTCATATGCAAACATAGGAAAGTAATGTCCAATTAATTCTACTATCTTTCCTATTCCCATTCCCCCTCCCTTCCCTTCATTTCTCTTTGTCTAATCCAAAGTACTTCTATTTTTCCTTACCACCCACACCCTTATTGTAAGTTAGCATTCACATATCAGAGAGAAGATTCAGCCGTTGGATTTTGGGGATTGGCTTGTTTCACTTAGCATGACAGTCTCCAGTTCCATCCATTTACTGGCAAATGCCGTAATTTAATTTTTCTTTATGACTGAGTAATATTCCATTGTGTATATATACCATATTTTCTTTATCCATTCATCTGTTGAAGGACACCTAGGTTGGTTCTATAGTTTAGCTATTGTGAATTGAGCAGTAGCATAGCATAATTTTTAAACGCATTTCTGGCATGAATATGACTACAGCCCTTAGGGCAGGAGGAATGAAAAGTGTCTCAGGAAACTAAGCATCAATATTATCTTTGCTACTGATCTAAATCCCGTTGATGTTTGGGAGAGGGGCAATATTTGAGTGATGATTAACTCAATGCTCATCAGAAACACTGAAGAAAGAGAAAAAGAAACTACAGAAAGAGTCCAGGTGATAGACAGGAGACCATGTCCCACGCCTGCTGCTACTCTGAGACAGTTTTGACTTTTCCACCAACCAGCTCTGAACCAATTCATCTCTCTCTCTCTCTCTCTCTTTCTCTCTCTCTCTCTCCCTGGTACTGGGAATTGGATTCTGGGTGCTTTACCATTGAGCTAAGTCCCAAGTCCTTTTTATTTTTTTATTGTGAGACAGGGTCTTACTAAATTGCTGAGGCTGGCATCAATCTTGAGATCCTCTTGCTTCAGCCTTCTGAGTCACCAGGACTAAAGGTGCGTACCACCATGCCTGGCTCCAATTCTCTCTTACTAATTGTCAAGATTCTTGAGTTGGAGCACAACAGAGAAAACATGCATGACTGTGTCTTAAATTTTGTCAAGGCTTCTAAACCAAGAAGTATCAGATACCTATTCAGATAATTTCTCTAATCCATACAGAGACATGGTTGGCTGTTAACTTCAGCATGATATGAAATGATCAGCTTTTCATGATTTATTATTATCTCCATTTCATTATTTTCATTAGCAACATCATTACATTCATCATCATATCAATCTTTGAGGGCATGGCCCCAGAACAATGGTATGCAATTTATTGGATTAACTCTTTTAATTCTCATAACAATTTTAAGAAGTGGGCATAATTATTGTGTTCATATTGGGGAAGTAGGAAGAGGGGAAATACATACAAGAGAAGTTAAATGAGTTGGGTATTCAAGTGCATGTGGTAGAACCATGACTCAAACCCAGGGCTCTTTGTCTCCAAAATCCTAAAGACTCAACTTCTTCCAATAAGACCTTCACCATCAAATGATATTTTCAGATATCTGGAAAAGATTTTCTAGATATTTTTCCATTTCTCAGTCAGGAAGTTAATGATTTGTAAAAAAGGTAATATGAAGTTCTCAGTTTAGTGCTGGACACGTGTATACAGGTGCGTCACATGTATATTTTTGTCTGGAAGGGATAGCTCCTTTACTCAAAAAACTTCTTCCATGATGGGAAAGTATGTATTCAAGAAAATAGATATGAGAAAATCCAATATATTTCTTTTTTTTTAAAGAGAAAATGATATGCTTTATTTATTTATTTATTTTAATTTTTATAATTTTTAATATGTACAATTCATAGTGCATGTATATAGCATCTTTCTACAATTCCAATATATTTCGTGTTCATTTCTTCTTTAGTTTTCTTTGTTGATCTCTTTTTCATAAAAGGAGTGAGTACTTGGCCTCATCCAGTATAATACTTTTATTTTTAAGACACATAACAGATCATTTCATTGAATTTTTATAACATACCTGTGAGAAACTAAGGACTAGTCATCTATTTTTAAGATGACAAAACTGATACCTGAGAGAGTAAATGAGCTGTGTATTGTTACACTTCAGTTCATTCAGGAAACTTAGTACTGAGTTCCCACTCTATGTCAAGTACTGTGCTAATCTCTGGCTTTGCCCTTCAAATTACAGAAATGATGGGGCAGGGACTATTATACACAGGTGACCTGGAAGATGGAGTCACAGACATGAAGCTGGGAGGAGAGGACTGCTGGGAAAGTTTTAAAAGAGGTGATATTTGAAGGCAACCTTGAAGAGAGAAGTGAAATTTCCTAGAGAGAAGAAAGGAAAGATAGCAGATTAGTGGGTGCTCTGAGATGTAGTTGGCATTCTTGTGGTTGTTCTTAATTTGGGGTACATTTCGCTGTATAAAGCTGCCATTTTCAAGTAAGGTTGTGATTTGGAGTGGCTGAATGGAATATTGGAAAAGAGGGTATTTTGGGGGTGACTCTGTTTGCAATTTCTCTGACCTTGGGCAAGTTATTTAATTCCTCTGAGCCTCAGTTTCTTCTGACATAAAATGAGAAAAATAATACTACCTACTTCGTGGTTATTTATCAGAATTAAAAGAATTAAACATGTCTCCGTTTGACCCATAGCACAAACTTAATAAATATTATTTTGTACCCATTTCCATATAAGTAAAGAATCAACATTATCACAACCTTCCTCCTGCCTTCCCCGAGAACTAAATTCAAGAGAAGCTGAATAACTTGGTCACTCAACTTGTATGTGGCAGAATCACCCATTCTTTGTTTTCCATTTTTTTGATTTCAAGAAAAATCAAAACTCACCACTCTCATGGACCCAGACTTCCTCAGATGCTATGAGGCCAAGAAGGGCCCAAAATAATAACTCTTAACACCTAAAGAAAAGAAGGGAAGGGCCTCTATCACAGACTTTCTGAAGTGATGGCATCATTTTTAAGAGATATTGCATTTAGTACTTGCAAGAGAACATGGTGACACTTGGCAAAGGCATAGTGCTGGACATTGTATCCCAGAACGCTGGATGAGGTCAGGCTGAGACACCTGATGGAGTGGAGCAGCTGCCTCATTCCTCCATCCTGCCCCAGACCTGTTCTTCCCTGCTGCCACTCTATCTATGGTAATGCATCCCACAGCTACCACAGCACACACTTCTGTTCTTGTCAAGGAGCCCTGTAACTGAGTGCTTTAAGGATCTGTCTTTGTCACTTGTTTGTGATCTCCCCCTGGAGCAAGGACTTTCACTCAGAATTCCCACATGGGGACTTGAGAATATTCTCCCCCTTGTCATAGTGGTAAAGATGGCCCCACTTCTTCAGTGTTCCCATCACTTACACAGTGGCAACAGGAAGTCACTAACCTTCTGAGGGAATAAGAAACCTGCATATGACAATGAGCAGGAGAACCACAAATGTAGTTTTCCTCTGTGCAAGCAGGTTTTCATTTTCTCAGGGTAATTAGGACAATTTTTCATGCATCTCTGAATCTGCAGAACCTAGAAACATACATGGAAAATAGTGTTTAAGACACAGTCTACAACAAGGAAAAGACATTGGTGGTGAGAAGGTGGTACTTTCACAAAATGGTTACGATACAGAGAAGATTAAAAATAAGATCCACTGGATAGAAGAACATGTAGATTGCATCCCAAACAGTAAAAGGTACACAAAGAAGATACATTTAAAACAGGTTTTGAAGAAAGATAGGGTTTCCACAGAAAAGGACTCAAAAGCATGACATTCTTTTCAGAGAAACAGCATTAACAGAAGCCAAGAGGCTTAGGAACTTCAGATATGAGATGGGGGGAAGTGAATGATATATTTTATCTGAGGACTGCATACATTTAGACAAATTATGTTGGATAATATTGGAAAGGTAAATTAATGCCTTTTTTTTTTTTTTTTTTTTTGTACCGGGGATTGAACTCAGGGGCACTGGACCACTGAGCCACATCCCCAGGCCCCCCTCTTTTTTTGCATTTATTAGAGACAGGGTCTCACTGAGTTGCTAAGTGCCTCGCCATTGCTGAGGCTGGCTTTGAACTTGTGATCCTCCTGCCTCAGCCTCCCAAGTGCTGGGATTACAGGAGTGCGACACCGTGCCCGGCAATTAATGCCTATTTGAAGAAATCTGAATTTAGTTTGATAACTGGGAACTGTGAGTGAGGTGATATAAAATGTGTTTAAGAAAATAATCTGGCATAATAGGAAGCATGGAGTGGGAAAAAGTAGGACAATGATTGTAATATCCATTATGAGAGGGAAGGAGTGACTGATGTAGGGCAGGAAGAGTGGAAGACATTTGATTCTGGAGCAAATGTGAAGCTACAATTTACTGGAACTAGAAACTGACAAGATGTGGGCACAGGAAGAGATCTCTAGTTATGGTAGATGGAGAAAACTTTCCATATTAATGGTATGGAAACTTACAAGGAAGTTATAGAGAGAATAGTAGGAGTGGTGATTTGGGGGAGGAAAAAAAATGATGGGTCTCAGATCTTGTTTGGTACATTTTTAGGTTTTAGGTTGTTGTTGAAATTGTATATAGTGACAATTGAAATAATGGAAATAGATGTTTATGAGAGACCCTAAAGATATAGGACATCTGAGCATATCTAAATTTAGAGGAAGAAGTGGAGCCAGTAAGAGAGGGAGTAAAGAGAGGTGCTGCTCCATGTTAGTAGGAAGTGGTACAGCAGAGGTGATTGGGAGGAAAGTTGGCTGGGAGATCTGGTAATTAGAACCTCTCTGATGACCTTAGGAGGAGTTTTAGTAGGAGGAGTGAGAGGGAGAAACACATAATGGAAGAAGTTATGAACTGTTGTCATAGAGACAAATCCACATACCTACAGCCACCTGATAGTTGACAAAGGTGCCAAAAATATACCTTAGCTGGGCGTGGTGGTGCACATTTGTAATCCCAGCCATTGGGGAGGCTGAGGCAGGAAGATTGAGAGTTCAAAGTCAGCCTCAGCAACTTAGTGAGGCACTTAGCAATTCGGTGAGACCCTGTCTCTAAATAAAATACAGAAAGTTGGACTGGAGATGTAGCTCAGTGGTTGAGTGCCCCTCAGTTCAATCCTCGGTACAACACACCCCCGCCCACCGCCAAGAAAAAAAGAAAAGAAAAATACACCTTGGAGAAAAGATAGCCTCTTTAACAAATGGTGCTGGGAAAACTGGATAGCAATATGTAGAAAAACTAATTTAGACCCTATCTCTTACTCTTCACAGAACTCAAATCTAAATAGATCAAAGGCTTAGGAATTAGAGCAGAAACTTTACAATTGCTAGAAGAAAACACAGGTCAAAACTCCATCATGTAAGTGCTGACACCCACTTCCTTAACAAGACCCCCAAACACAAGACATAAAGCCAAGAATCAATAAGTGGAATTCCATCAAACTAAAAAGCTTCTGCACAACAAAGGAAACTATTAAGAGTATGAAAAGAGAGCCTGCAGAATGGGAGAAAATCTTGGCCAGTTATTCCTCTGATAGGGGATTAAGATCCAGATTATACAAAGAACTCAAATAAACTTAACACCAAACAATGAATAACTCAAACAATAAATGTCAAAAGAACTAAACAGAAACTTTAAAAAAAAAAACACACAAATGACTGAAAAATATATGAAAAAAATTTCAACATATCTAGCAATTAGGGAAATGCACATCAAAACTACATTGAGGGTTGGGGTTGTGGTTCAGTGGAAGAGGTTTGCCTAGCATGTGTGAGGTACTGGGTTCGATTCTCAGCACCACATATAAATAAATAAAGATCCATCGACAACTAAGAAAATATTTTTAAAAATACTACATTGAGATTTCATCTCACTCTAGTCAGAATGGCAATGATCAAGAATATGAACAAGCCGAGCACGGTGGTGCACACCTGTAATCCCAGCACTTGAGAGGCTAAGGCAGGAGGATTGTGAGTTCAAAGCCAGCCTCGCAATGGCGAGGCACTTAGCAACTCAGTGAGACCCTATCTCTAATAAAATACAAAAAGGGGCTGGGGATGTGGCCCAGTGGTTGAGTGCCCCTGAGTTCAATCCCTGGAACCAAAAAAAAAAAAAAAAAGAAGACGAACAATAATACATGCTAGTGAAGTTGTGGGAGAAACAATGTATACATTGTTCCTGGGATTGCAGACTAGTACAACCACTCTGGAAAACAGTATGGAGGAGATTCCTCAAAAGACTATGTACAGAGCCATCACATGATTCAGCTATCCCACTTCTTGGAATTTTCCCCAAAGATCTAAAATTGGCATACTACAGCAATACAGCCACCTCAATGTTTATAGCAGCATGATTCACAATAGCTAAATTGTGGAATAAACCCTACTGCTTATCAATAGATGAATGAATTTAAAAATTGTGGTACATATATACAATGGAGTTCTACTCAGCCATAAAAAAGAATTAAATAATGGCCTTTGCCAGTACGTGGATGGAAGTGGAGAATATCAAGCTAAGTAAAATTAGCCAAACTCAGAAACTCAAAAGTTGAATGTTTTCTCTCATGTGTGGAAGGTGGAGTAAAATAAAGGAAAGGGGGTGGGAAGGGAAAGATAATATGAAGAACCAATCATATATAAATTAACAGATGAGAGAAAGGAAGTCTAGTAGAGGAAGGAGAATGGGAGAAGGGAGGGAAGATGGGAGGGAAAAGTGAGGGATCATGAATTGAAATAGATTTCCATGCATATATGTATTTATTGGGATGAACCCAACTACTATGTATCACTATAAAGCAATAATAATAATAATAATAATAATAATAATGAAGTGCTGTCACAAAACTAGTGAGTGTGATTGGTTTCATCTGATAGAGGGAATGAAGAAAGGCTATGGAAATGATAAGTCTTTAGGATAAGTATGGGGTTTCTTAGGTAAGGTAATATAGGCAAAGCTGAGACGTCAACCCAGAAGGAAAGATGGAAGATGGAAGAGGAGATAACTGTTGGAGGAGCACAGTACCAGGAGGAAGGAGGCTTGGGTCAAAAGCACTGGTGAGGGATTCAGTGGGGGGATTTAGTGGGGGGAAGATGAGCAGGAAGAGGAAGAGTACCCTGAGATGTTGAAGTAGGAAGAGAGAATCAATTGAAATTACTCAGATCAGAGAGAAAATATCTCAGTAAAAGAGGAAGTGAAGTCATCTGCTATAACTGGGGAGTGAGGTAGGGTTAAGCAGAATGGAAGAGGTGGGAAGTGGAATTATAGGTCAATTAAAAGTGAATAAAAGTAGATATGAGTATCAGTATACTCAACAAAGAATGGATTTGGGATGGATCCAGCCCAAATGACGTCAAGATTTCTTTTTAATACTTGGAAACCATTTCTGAAGGCCAGGGAGTGGCGTGGTAGAACAGAAATTCAAGGTGTCGAGGCATCCTGGGGTGGTGGTGAGAAACAGCTAGCCAAATGTCAAGTCCAATAGACTTGAGAGAAAGGGAGAACTCAGAGTGACTGGCGATAAAAAAAAGAAGAAATGTTAAGGGTTGCAAGCAGTTGGGAGCGCAAGACGGGCAGGGGAGGATGGTTAGAGAGGATATTTGGGGGACTGGCATCTGAGGAATAAGCAAGTCTGTATATTGGGGCTCTTTTTTTTTTTTTTTCATACTGGGTATAGAACCCAGAGGCACTTTATCACAAACCCACATCCCCAGCCACTTTTATTTTTTTAATTTTTTTAAACTTCTAAAAACCTTATTATTATGAATAGCATCAAACATACAAAAAAATAGAGAGTTTAATATCATAAAACCTTATGTGTCCATTACCCAACTGCCAAGTGTCAACATTTAGCAAATCACAATTCATCATTTTCTTTTAATTTAGTCTTTTTAAAAAATTAAAATTTGTTTTAATTAGTTATAAGTCATAGTAGAATGCATTTATGTGCTTAGAATTTTTTTTTTTTTTTTTTTTTTTTTTTGGTACTGGGGATTGAACTCAGGGGCACTTGACCACTGGGCCACATCCCCAGCCCTTTTTTGTATTTTATTAGAGACAGGGTCTCACTGAGTTACTAAGTGCCTCGCCATTGCTGAGGCTGGCTTTGAACTTGCGATCCTCCTGCCTCAGCCTCCCAAAGTGCTGGGATTACAGGCGTGCGCCACCCCGCCCGGCTGCTTAGAATTTTTTAATCTTCTTTTTAAATTTTATTTTGAGTTGTTTAGGGCCTCATTAAATTGGTGACACTGGCTTTGAACTTGCGTTCTCCTGCCTCAACTTCTAGAGTCACTGGGATTATAGATGTGTGCCACCACACCTGGCTATTGTGGAAGCTTTCTAAGTGACAGAGGTGCATTGCTGATGTCTGGCACTGGAAGAGATCAGGAACATATAATGTAATTTTTAGACTTATACACTTCTGTACAAATTCAACTAGTTTTTCCACAAGTAAATATTACTGCCAGATATGTATTTAATTTTATTAATTATTTTTACATTTACTGATTTATTATAAAGAATATTATAAGGAATGTGGGTGAAGAGTTTGTACAGGGTAAGGTGTGGGAGAAATGGAGTAAAGCTTCTATGTATATATATATTTTTTTAAACAATAAAGCAGCTGGGCACTATGGTGCAGGCCTATAATCTATGAGACTCAGGAGGCTGAGGCAGGAGGATTGCAAATTGAAAGCCAGCCTGGGCAATTTAGCAAGACCCTTAGTAACCTAAAGAGACTGTCTTAAAAATAAAAAGGATTGGGGATGTAGCTAAGGGGTAAACTGCCCCTGGGGTCAACCCCAGTATGAGGGGAAAAAAAGAGAAACAAAGTTGTGTCATTCAAAGAGATATAACAAATTCAGTCTCACATCCAGGTAAGTCAACAGTTCTTTAAAGAACTCACTATATGTTCTGCTGGACTAGATTGAAAGTTGATAGATATTTTTTAGGTCTCTGGAATCGAAAGGAAAGAAAATGAACATAGGAGCCCAGAATATCGTTATCAGAAAGGATGACTGGTGTTCCTGATGCTGATGGTGGGGACGAGAAGAGAGAAGAGATATTCCTCTGGTGGAGAAGCTGCAAGGCTGGTGATGACAGGGAGTTGGTAGAGAAACTCCCAGAGGATGCAAAAAAGAAAAAAAAAACGAGGAAGTTACTTACCTGAACTCTATCAAGGAAGAGCTAACCAAGTCACGGCCGGCCGACACAAGGATGGTCAGAATTCAGCCTTCAGCCCTGGGAAGCATGGTTGATGAATGCTTCCCTTCTTGGGGCACTGAAGGAAATGGAGCAAAGGACCTCCTTGGGAGGCAGGATTACCAAGGGTTCAGTGTTATTTAGAGCCAGGGCAGGGGGTAAGAAAAGGCTCTGTTAGTAGAAGTGAAGGACCAAAAGCCAAAATTGGGGAAACTTTATACATAAAAGGACAAAACTGAGTTCTGATAACATCATAGTTCCTCTGTACTCGGCAGTTATGACGCATAAATAGAACCCAAACAAATAAATATGGGTTATTAGCAGTCCCAAAGGGCCTAGAGGCCCTGAGGTGGAATCTGCTCTTGGAGGAAGGAGAGATGCCTCTTGTTTTTATGCAGGAGGGAAGAGTCTGCCCTTGGTTGGCCCTGCTGTCAAGAGTAGCTGATGTGGAAACTAGAAGCCGCTGCTGCTTCACAGCCCACCACTAGGGGCCACTGCTCTGGACTTAACCTCTTCAGGACCCCGGTGACCAGACTTAAGAGGATTCCAGCACTTCCTTGGGACTGGCCCAAAAGAGGATGATTTTGAGTTTTTTTTTTTTTTTTTTAAACTAAATTGGCAGAAAACTTTAGATTCCTTTAAATTCTGTTTTCCATAATCAGGAAGTAACAAAACAAAAACCTAAGCCATACGGATAACAAAGATGGCTTAAAAAAGAAAGATGACTAAAGAGTTTACTTCACATCCTGGGGTTAAAAATTCTGTTGTAGTGCCAAGTATATTGCAAATGCCATATGAGTGTTTTTTATTTATATTATAACATGTTTATTGAGCTCTGAATTGTGGAGCATTACATATATTATCTCATTTAATCCTCACAAACAACCCTAATAGTTGTGTGTTATTGTTAATATTTAATAGCACATTCATATAAATATATTATTGTAATAATAATTATTAATATTAAATAATATTTGTAGCTATTATTAAAATCATTAATTATTATGCACATTTTACTTATGAGGAAAGTGGAGCAAAGAGTGGCAAAGTAAAGTTAGCAAATCACACAGCCAATAAATTGAGAATCTGGGTGAAGGAGCCCTAATTAGGAAGGGCTGTTGCAGCTAGCTGGAAGCCATAAGTTCCACCTGATATGTATGTGACGCACCTGTAGGCACCCGCAAAGCTGAAGGTATATAACCGGGTGAAAGCGGTCCGAGTTAGGAGAACAAATTCATTCGGTCAGTCGGGTAGTCACTCGGTCGGTCAGAAGAATCAGAGCGGCCAGAACGTAGGCAGAGCGGTTACAGAAGAGAAACCAGATAGAAGAAGTAATGACTGGTCAGAGTTAGGCCGAGGCTCCCAAGGAAGACAGAAGACAGAAGAAAGAAGAAGGAAGAAAGAAGAGAGAAGAAAGAAGCTCTAATCTTACTCTAAGCTAAGCTCTATCTTTCTTTCTCTCTCTAAGCTAAGAAGACAAGAAGAAAAGCTCGCTTTAATCTTTCTCTCTAAAAATCTTTCTTTCCCTCTCTAAGCTCTCTCTAAGAAAGTAGAAGTAAAAGTAGTAAAAGCTCTACTCTGCCTCCGAGAGTTTTCCTCCCGGTTTTCGGTACCAGGTAGCTTACATCTGGGATTCAAACTCAAGTTTGTCTCCAGTAGCAGAATGGTTTCCTGCACTATCTTACCCCACCTCTATTTGTACCAGGAAACCTCTGGCAGACAAAGTAAATATAAGATGATGTTAAATAGCAGTAGAAAAAACTTGAATTTGGCAAAGGAAGAAATTCCTGAAAGACACTAAATCAAGGATAGATAGTGTCTTTCTGGAGTGGTCTTAGGTCTTGTCTTTTCTCTTTCTCTCCCTTCCTTCCCTCCCTCTGTTTGTTCGTTTGTTCTTTCCTCCCTTCCTCCCTCTTTTTCTTTCTTTCTTTCTTTCTTTCTCCCCCATCCCTCAGGAGAGTAACTGTTGTTTATAACAGTTGGAAATCTGTTCCAGGTGATGTAATCTGTTACTTTCATTTTATGATGCGTGGCTGACAAGTCTCAACTTCCACTTTTGAACTCCCGGCTTCAATTAACTTGAAACCCCTCAGTCGACCTGATCTAGCTGTGGCACATCCGCAGGTTTCCTAGAAGTTCCTGTCTGGGCAGCCTGACACTCATTCTAATCGAGTGAGGTAAGATGAGCATTCTAGCAGCTGCCAAGTTGGAGAGCTTTATTTAGATTCTCTCTCTCTCTTAGAAAAAAAAAAAAAAAAAAAAAAAAGCACTCCCTGCTCTCAATTTGCATGAATGTCTGTTCCCAATGAGACTGGGATGATTGAGGCTGGAAGACTCCACTTGAGCTGTGGAACCAGAGCTGCTGATTGGAGCCACCCTGGTAGGCTGAATTTGTAAGTGCAGGGACAAGACTCCAGCACCTTAGGAGACAATTGGCAGCTACTCACCTGACAGGCTTCTGCTGCTTGCTGGACTTTGTCCAGCTTTGAGTTTGTACCCTCCAGTATACCCCAGTCATGATGTCACTTTGACCTTCATCTGGGCATGGCTAATCTTGTCAGCCAAGAGTGGGAGATAACTCTTTCCAGGGTCCAGGCAGTGGAGGGACAAATGTGGATTGAAAGCTACCTTCAAGAGGCTGAGTGAGAACTGCGACCCTCAAAGTTTTGTTTTCGCAAATAAAACAAGAAGAAAGAATGATAAACTGTAACAGAGTTTAAGTCAGATATAATATAAAAATATGTGATTCTAAGATTATTTTGAAATTTAAGCTAAACATGTCTTAGGAAAATAAAATCAATATCCTAAGCAGTTTTTAAAACTTTATTTTCTTGCTGTTTTACACATTACTACATTTAACAGAAATTCTACAAAGAGAATATATCTCAATGAATTAGGAAAGAAATGCAATGGAGGAATGCTAGAACTAAAGTGTGGCCTAGTTCAGTCTAGTCTCAGCTGGCCAGGTGTTTTGCAGCCTACAAAGTTACATTACGAAGGTCCAGCATACCTGAGTCTGAATTCTCCACTGAGTAGGTGGATTTCAGCAATAGTGACAAGAACAAGGTAGCTGGGTGGGTCAGGGAGTGTGGGTGCCACGCAGTGGTTGCCTGCAGGCTACTCTTTACAAATATGCATAGCAACCAATTCCTGGGGAAAGTGTTTCTGAAGAGTTGTCTACTGGAAGAGATCCACCCCTCTCCCCAAAGTACATGCTTGAAGAAAAATGTACAGGCAGATGAGAGGGTCCTCCTGATCGGTGTCTGCCCAACACCTAAGAGTAAATTGTTATTTGTATTCCAGAAAATCAAGTAAAGTCAAAATATTCATCATGATAATAACATTTACCAAATTCGAATTACATTCTGGGCAGTGAGGATTAATTTATTTAACCTTTTCCCTAACCTTGTGAGGTAGATGTTGTGTTAGCCAACTTTTTGTCATCGTGACCAAAATGAGAACAACTGAGAGAAGAAAATGTTTATTTTGAGCTCACAATTTTAGAGGATTCAGTCCATGGTCAGCTGACTTCATTGCTCTGGGCTCAAGGTGAGGCATCATGGTAGAAGAGCGTGGTGGAGGAATGCAGCTCAGGACATGGTGGTCAGGAAGCAGAGAGAGCCAGAGTACAAGAATCCAGGGATAATATAATCCCCAAGGGCATGCCCCCAGATGCCTACTTCCCTTAGCCACACCCTACTTGCCCACAGTCACCACACATTAATCCATTCAAGTGATTAATCCATCAAATGGATTAATGCACTGATTAGGTTACAGTTCTCATAATCTAATAGTTTCACCTCTGAACATTCCTATATTGTTTCACATGTGAGCTTTTGGGGGATACCTCATATCCAAACAATAACAAAAGTCATTATTATTATGCATATTTTACAGATGAGGAAACTGATGACTGATGGTGTTGAGGAATTTGCTCCAGGTCCCATTATTGCTAATGCTCAAAGCCCAGTCCTTGTCTGATCGGGATGGGACTCCATGGTCATTGCTTTCAATCATAGCATGCCTCTGCTCCTCTCATAGATAAAAGGAGTTTTCCCTTTCCTTTTCCTTCCTTTATTTCTTTGTATGCGTTGTACTAGGGATCAAACCCAGAGTCATTTTACCACTGAGATACATTCCTAGCCCTGTTTATTTTTATTTTGAGACAGGGTCTCACTAAGATTCTGAGGCTGGCCTTAAACTTGCCATCCTCCTGTCTCAGCTTCTGGAATAGCTGAATTACAGGCATGTGCCACTGTGCCCAGCAAGGAGCTTCTTCTGACAGAAGAATTTCTTCTAAATATCCCTATTAATGGTGCAGATTATAGTTAATTCCCTGGATATCAAGGCGATCTATGCACCATTGGGCCACCTAAAAGAATTATTGTAAAGTAATGCCAAACATCTTCATAGGTAAAAATTTTTATTTGATATTTCATGATCCAGTTTGCATCCATCATAGGTTTTGCATCATAGGTTTTCACTCAGATGTATTTATACAGTATTTGGTATGTAAACAGCATCAGGTCATTGCCATGGCTAGACATAAAGAAAGAAAGGTAAAGAATGTTATTTGTTCTCAAGGATTATAATTTACCTAGGTAAATAAAATGAAGAACCTAAATTATATCATAGTAATGTTAAAAGCCTTCAATGCTCTCCCATTTTAAGTGGAGTAATGTGTCCAATAAGGCTTCCTTTATTCCCCATCCCATCCCCTTAGTATTTACCTAGACATGCTGAAGGCTATTTATTGCATGTATCTATAACTTTTGCTCTTGGGCTGTTTTTCTGGCTATGAGTATGTTAATCCTGCAGAGAACAAGCCGGAAGCACCAGAGAATCAACACCCTGTGGAGCATAGGGATTGGCTGATGAGAAACCCAGTTTCCTGTCCTCCTTGGGTGCATGTTGTATCTGTACTGCAACTCAGAGCTGTCATGGGATTGAGACACAGGTGCCCCTAGTGATGGCCTGTTCAATACACCCTACATTGACTTACTTTTCTCCCCTGTTGCACTCACCTAAATAAATTGCAAGTGCACAAACTGTTTCAGGACTTGCTTCTGGGGAGCACAACCTATGTGGAAGTTCCTGTGTGGTGTGGTCATGACTGCCTCTTCAACCTCAACTCACAACACACCCCTTTTGCTTATTAGACTTCAGCCATGTTGGCTTTGAAAGTGTTCTTATTCTCTTTCTAGGTGTTCAAACCTGCTCTTCTCCCTCTATAGTTGCTAATTTTTCCTCTTTCCAGGATTGGCTTTTTCTGATCTTCCATGTCTATGGTTAAATGTCACTCCAAAGAAGCTATCTCTCCCCACCCAAGTGAGACCCAGAGTTCCCCACTGTGTCCTGGTCTCTGCATTCACAGCACTTACCACTGTTTGTTGTGTACAGCTGTGTTTAGTGATACATTGTCTGCTTCCTACATGACTGTAAGCTCCTTGAGAGCAGGAACACATCTGTTTTCTTCACTACCTTAGATCTAGAGTTTAGTGCTGTGTCTGAAAAATAATTTGCATTCACTATATATTTGTTGAATGAATGAAAAATACTGGAATATAAGGCATATTGAAAACAATTAAATAGGACTCTGAGGTACCTTGGGTAGAATAAAACTGGAAAACATGAGAGAGGTTGGGAAGGCTTTGTGTAGGACTGTCCTCGGTCTTGAAGAATAAATAGGACTTACAGATGATATGTGGAATTTGTTAAGCATTCATTAGATGCTGACATTGTGTGAGGCGTTCGAATGATGTGCCTCTCACAATGCAATCTCTGCTACCTTGCGAAAATGACTCAAATTTTAAAATTGGAAGCACTATAAAGATCAGAAGATTAAATAACTTTTCCATAGCTACAAAGCTAGTGACAGTGTCATTTTTCAAACCTGATTCTTCCTTTTACCAAAGCACATTGTCTTTTCAGCAATATTTCAAAATGTATGTGTTGACCATACAGATCAGTAGGTGATGATATATGAATGAAGTAGAGCAAACCATCATCACTTTTGGGGAAAAGGAGGCATCTGACCCAGCAGCTATATATGTGCTGTTACATCATGCGTGATAAACTGAAAGAGCTCTGGGAATATCAAGTTATTTATAAGCCCAGATACCGTGTTTTTGCACCTATGAACAAGGTAATTATGGCATTTGTCTTGCTTATTTCATTGGATTGCTTAAAACTTAATAAATATGAAGACATATTTGAAATTTCTTTGTAAATTTCAAAATTCCTTGTAGACATAAGTTGTTCCCAATTTTTTTTTTTATCATTCCACATGTCTGTTAAAATCACCCTGAATGCATATATTATTAGGAAACAGCAATGAAGAACTTTCATACCTTAAGTAAAATTATTGATGAGGCATGGAAGGACAATGACAAATAATTTAGCTCATCTGCTTGATTCTATAATTTTATGAAGGCCTGCTGAAATCAACCCAGAAAAGAAGGACAACACTTTAATCAATTATATGAAGAAAATTTCTTGATATTAAATGTTTTTACAGTAAAAACAACCATGGAATTTTATAGACAACAAAGACTGATGATGTTTAGCAAATATCCCCCTGAGAGTAGATTCTTTGGGGATTAGCTAAGTTGTAACTTTCCATTTTTCTTGCTTTTTCATTAATAGATACTTAAAACATAGAGACACCCCTAGTTGAAGAGTCTATCAAAATAAGAAAGGAGTAAAGTGATAATGTTCTTTTTCAATTCCCAGTGTTACACACTTCTCAGAACCACTGACAATAGCTGACCATAATGCCATTGTCATTGCATGTTTTTCTTTGTCTTGCAGCAGGTCAAATCGTTCTTTGTGTATTTCCACATTTGCCTCCAGGTTTGCACTAAATGTCCCTTGGTTCTAACTACTGCACACTCCTAGAAGGTGGTGTTAAATTGTACTTGCATCAACTTGGTCAATCTGGGAGCTGTATTTCCCAGAATTCCCTAACCTGTATGGTTTCAGTATAGAGTTGTCAAAAAGAACTTGCATAAGATTTGGAAGGTCAAAGAGAAGGAGCAGCCATTACACACTCAGAAGTTCATCACAGTTGTGTTGTCAGATAGAGTGATAGGTGTCTCACAGATCCCCAGCTGGTTCTTGCTTGCCCCTGCTCTGCATCCAGTTTATCTTCCAGGCTTCTGGCCTGATTACCCACAGCAGCCCCAGGCGTGGCTGTGCAGCCACTAAGCTGTGGCTAACGCAGAGGCCACAGTCTCTCATAGACTTCTCCACTTGTCTCCCTTTTGTGTTCCTACTGTATCAGGTGGACATGATTGTGTCTCAGAATTCCCTTCAGGCCTTGTCTTGTCTATCTGTTCCAGGGTTCTGGACAGACTTTTTAGTGACGTTTGTTTTTCCTGCTTCTCCAATTCCCCCTTCTATACCTGCACTTCTTCATCATCTTCCAATTTTGTATCTTATTCCTACAGTAAAATTTAACATCTAACAAAGGTCTAATTCTTCTAATAGATCTCTCATATCCATAATAAGGTTGTACTCTTTCTCTTACTGTACTCTGACTGATATCTTATTGATGCTGCATGAGGTTCTAGAGGTGCAGATCTTGAAGGATGGCAAACTGGATTGCTTCTCTGATCTGGCTAAGTTTTAAATAATCAGTGAGTATTTGCCACAGGTAACTAGGATACTGGTAGTCAAGGGCATGTAATGCCAAAATAATTACTTAGTTATCACCTGTAGTTACCTGGTATGAAGCGTTTATAGAAAGGCTCTGAGCCAAGTGTGGTGGTGCCACCTGTAATACCAGCAACTTGGTAGGCTGAGGCAGGAGTTTGAGGCCAGCTTCAGCAACTTAGTGAGGCTTTAAGCAACCTAGCAAGACCCTGTCTCAAAATAAAAAATAAAGAAGGTGGGAATGTAGCTTAGTGGGTAGGCGCCCATGGGTTCAATCTCCAGGCCAACAAAAAGAAAGAAAGAAAGAAAGGCTTTGGATGTTCAAGAAGCTGCTGCTATAGGAAATGTAAGTGTAAACAAAGGCCTATAGTGTTAGATAGCTTTTCCTAAGTTAACTAGAGGATTTAGAGAAGGAAAATAGTGAGATTAGGGGTTAAATTTCCAACTCAAGGTTAGGTAGAGTCAGAGTTTCTGAGACTTTCCTGACATAAACTTTTATCTCCTATAGCCTTAGCATTGAAATTTCTAAAAAATCAACCCAGAGTATATTCTTTTAAGTTGTTGAGTTACAACACAAACAGTTTTCCACACCATAGTTCTTAACTTTATCATGAGAGACTCTGCACGGCTCTGAATTCCATCAGTGGGGCCCTCAAAACCAGGGGGGACCATGTGGGAAGATTCCGATGAAGCTGAGAATACAAAGCACCAACAGTCTGCTGAAACTCCTTTGCTATAGAAATAGCTTTTCCTCCCCTAAGGAATTCTATTTGCCTTGCCTGAAGAACTTGCAGTGGCCTCTCCACAGGTAACCATCTAGGATAAGACCACTGATTCTCCTCAGGACTTGCCTTGACCGCCTCTCAGTGTGTCCAGATCTCGACACAGATTCAAATTCTGGCAGGCCCAGGGCAGGGGTAGGGGTCAGGCACAACTATGATCCAGAAGTTACAAAACACACAAAATAATCCCAAGACTTTGGCAATTTTAAATACCATTTTGTAATTGGTTTTCTTTTAAAAATATTTGACCAGTAAAGATTAAATGTATTTGAAGTGCACATGTGATGACTTAATGTACAGTTGACCCTTGTTATCTATGGGGGATTAGTTTTAGGACCCCCAACAGATACCCAAATCCACAGATGCCAAGTTCTTATATAAAACATTGTCATATTTGCATATAACATACACAATCTTCCCATATACTATACATCATCTTTAGATTACTTGTCTTTTTTTTTTTTTTTTTTTTTTTGGTACCAGGGATTGAACTCAGGGGCACTCGACCACTGGGCCACATCCCCAGCCCTTTTTTGTATTTTATTTAGAGACAGGGTCTCACTGAGATGCTAAGTGCCTCGCCATTGCTGAGGCTGGCTTTGAACTCGCGATCCTCCTGCCTCAGCCTCCCAAAGTGCTGGGATTACAGGCGTGCGGCCACCATGCCCGGCTAGATTACTTGTAATGTGCTGGGGGCCAGCCCCAGTCAGGGGGTACAACACGAGCGCTCAGCGAAGTACGGAGGCAGAGAAGCAGCGATGGGGAAAATAACACACCGACACGTGAGTCAGGCTGTGGAATCTTCTCTCTTTACTTTTTCTTTGTTGTAAGTTTTTAAGCACAATATTTGGCAGCACAGATTGTTTACATTTTCTTTGGTGATTACATTACCAACATGACTTAATTTTTAGACATATTAAATTTCTTATTTTATATATTTCAAGGTTTTGAGGTCACTTGCACATTTTCAAGGCCCTGCACATGACTGAAACTGTTTTCTCTGCATACTATTTAGGCTGTCTGATAAAAGTCAACCTTCTTTGTCTGGGATTCCACAGCACTATTGTTTTTCTTTTATAGCAGTTGTTTATAAAATCTAGAAGCAGGGAAAAGAGGGAGGCAAGGCTGAAGGACTTTTTTTGCTCTAAGGGATTTATATCTACTTTAAAAGTAAGAGAAATTTATTTTAATCACAAAAAGACTCTTAAAGCTTATTAACTAGAAATTAAGTACTTATAGAAAAAGGTTTGTGTTACTCTTTTCAAGAAAAGATAAATGTACAGAGTTAGTCTGGATCTAAATAATTGAAATAGGGATACCTGGTGGCCATTTATGTGAATAAAGAACTGAACAGCAGCAAGTAGAAGTCAAAGTTAACTCTTTCAACACCATATCTTTCATGAAAAAGGAGAGGGCTTTATAGAAAATGCCACAACAGTAATGCTTAACACAAATGCAGTTTTTCTGCTATATTGTTTAGGAAATAATTAGAAGAATAAAATTCTGTACATGTCTAGTGTAGACATGATTTTTATTTATTTATTTATTCTTGAGTATTTTCTTCCCATAGTTGAATTCATGGGTGCAAAACTTACAGATATAGAAGTCCAGCTGTGTATGCACTGTGTCATGACTGCCACAGTCAAGTTAATTAGTACATCCCTCACTACTCCTGCTGTATATGGGATCTCCAGAACTTGTTCTTACAATGGAAAGTTTATAGGTTGATCATGTCCCCATTCCCCGACTCCACAGCTCTTTGTAGCCACTGTTTAGCTCTTTTTATTTATTCTTATTTTTATTGTTTTCTCCTTTTTTTGTTTTTTAAACATTTTTTTGGTGCTGGATTGAACCCAGGATTTTGCACTTGCTGAGGTTTTAGGTGCTGTATCACTGAGCTCTTTCCACACTCCTATACTACAATTTTTTTTCTAGAAATTCAAAAGGTTTTGACAAATTTTCTTGAAAACAAATCCGAGGAATGTGATTGTGAGTGGTCATGTCAGGGTGAATTTATTAATATGGGTACACTGAACAGAGATGCTATATTCAGTGTTTTAGCTTGAATGACTAAGAGTAGCTCTAGGTTTGCTTTAATGGTTGGATCTATGCAGAAGACATGTTTTGAAAATGATAGTGTATCGCTGTTATTGTCATCAGTAGTGACATCACTTGCAGCCACTGTTTCAGATGTGGTCTCTTTTCTGGAACACATCAACCTATCACCTAGGAGCTGAAGTGGCTATTGATCCAGCAAATGCTCCCCCTCCACCTCTAAACATATTAGTGAAAACCACCAGAAGCAAATTATCATTTTGATGAAGCAATATTCTGTTGAACACTCAGCACATTGTTCCATACTTTTAACATTAACATTTTATTTTATGAAGAATGAGGAGGAGTATGAGGAGGAGGAGAGAAAGAAATGTTTTGAGTCAAGGTCATAGGGAGAGAAGCAGGGGAAAAAGGAACATTTAAAAATACACCATATTAAGCCGGGCGCGGTGGCTCACGCCTGTAATCCCAGCACTTTGGGAGGCTGAGGCAGGAGGATCGTGAGTTCAAAGCCAGCCTCAGCAATGGTGAGGCACTTAGCAACTCAGTGAGACCCTGTCTCTAAATAAAATACAAAAAAAGGGCTGGGGAATGTGACCCAGTGGTCGAGTGCCCCTGAGTTCAATCCCTGGTACCACACACACACAAAAAAAAAAACAACAACAAAAAAAAAAAAAAAACACCATATTAGGAACTTTGACATCTGCAAAGGTGATTTTAAAAAAATCTATTAATGTGATTTTTGTTTTCATCCTCCCTTATATGAGACATCCCTTCTCAATGAGAATTAGAACTTTACGTTAAGGATCTGTAAAGACAGAACTCAAGAAATGGTTTGTGTAATGGTCCTACCTTTTAAGGGAAGCAGAATATGCAGAATTAGGGGCAGAGGAAAAGACTGAGGGAGGAAATAAGAGAAAAGAAACAAGGAAGGAAGGAGGAAAGAAGGAAAAAGAGAGGGGTAGGGGAAGGCAGGAAGAGAGTGGGCACTGTGGTCAGAAATGTCCCAGTTCCTTTCCCTTATGGTTGCACCTCACTGGAGCAGGAACAGTGGATATGAGGTATGGCGGAGGGGGGGGACACCCAGACAAGGATGGAAAATTCCCGAGAGAAGGACTTCTCATATAACATCATTCTAGGAGCAATAATGTTCAGAGGCAGGTGGAAAGGCTGCAGCCATAAATCAAGTACTAACTTGTTACAAGTACTGGAAATTAGAAGTAGGTGACAACACGACTCTGTTTTAAAAGATATCAGCTAAATTCCCATCTTGTCACTATCATTAATTTGATTTTTGAATTTGGGCAAGTGACTATTACTTCCCTGGGAGTCATTTTCTGATAAATCACTACTTTAGATTATTTCTTGGCCCTCTCGGTTCTAACATTCGTTCATTCATTCTTCCTTCAATTGATAACTCAGTCATCAAACATCTTATTGAGAACTATATGCAGCACTAGCAATACAACAATATATAAGAAGGAATCTTCGTTCTCAAAGAACTACAGTCTAATGAAGGTGACAGACTTTTTGTTTGTTTGTTTAAAAAAATCTATACAGTATGATCAAGGATTCATGAACATTGTTAGCGTGGGACAGGTTAGAGTAGACTTGTGTTCCCATCTCACTTGCAAATCTAAGCCATTCAATCTCTGTTTTATTCAGAAATACCTATCAACTAGAAATATTTGGAAGACAAAGTATTCCTAATCAGATATTAAATCTTTTTTTAAGTTCCTGGAGAAAAATACATTATCTCAATAGGAAGCTGGTTTTAAAAAGCCCTAACCTATTTATCAATTTTGGGGGTGTAAATACTCCCCATACGTCTAATTTTAAGCTACTGATGTGATAACCCTGACCATGAAATTGGAAAGAGATGCACACATTGGTCTCATGGGTCCATACAAGGCAGCTCCAGCACGCCAGTGCTTTTTCCAGAGCCCCTAATGTAACCTGGGCTTCTCAGTTATGCTCCAGGGAAGTGACAACAAAGATGAGGCTTTAGGAGGCAAAAGATATTTTTTGGTGTGTCTTCAGGCTGATCTGTATGGGGAATACTTCACACCTGGGGGTACAGGAAATCTTGGAGTAGAGGGAATGAGGCCCTTTCTGAGTCCCTGGACACCTTGTCCTCACCTGGGAGTGGCTGGTCTGTTTTAGTCTTTCGTGCAGTCACAACATAAAGTGAGATGCCGCTTCCCCTGAAAGGGTTTCCATGGCAACCTCACCCAGCAGGCAAAGAACAGCGCTCTAAGCTTCAGCCAGAAGGTTGCGAGATAAAAATAAATTCTGATTAATCCAGGACCCATGTACGACTAAGATTCTGGAATTACCTGAAAAAATAAAACCTGTCAGCGTGAATTTTCATATTTCTCTTGCCTTTCTTAAAAAAAAAAAAAAATAAAACCCACAGGAAATGAACGGGTGCTGTGACTTCATCATTATGGCTCCTTGAAAAGCAGAGCCATTTCCACAAGGCAGGATTCAGCTGGTAGCTTTTCTGTCTGATGTCTCGCTGGCTGCCTGTGCCTCATATTGAAAAATGTTTTCTGTGGCCTGGGAGTTGATGTGGCCACAGGAAAACAGGGAGGGCAATTCATGGTTCAGAGTTGTCACCTCCCCAAGACTTGGAATGCAGCCGCATATAAACATGAATCCATGACACTCTGTATTTCTTCACTTTTTTACCTTAAAGAAACACCTTCCCTGACTACCTTACAAATGAACAGTGAGGCTCAAAAGAGGTCACAGATATGGAACGTTTCTGGAAAAAAACAAAACAAACAAACAAACAAAAAAAAAACGGAGCTTCCATGCAAATGTAGGTTGTGATGATGACTATTATTAATTTTCCTTGGGCTCAGGTGAGGGAGGAAGTAGAAGAGGAAGCAGAGCTGCTTTCCCTGGCAGGCAGGGGCTGCAGTTGTCCTTCAGCAGGGCAATCGATCAATCGATGCTCACAAGGCTGAACCACTATCCCTGCCGTACTGGAGTGCAGACATGCTCCTGTCCTTAGACTAGAACCACATTCTGTTGCACTCCACCCACCCACACCGAATTGTTCTCTTCCCACTCCTACTCCCTAAGCCCAGAGCTGCACCTGCCTGCTGCTCATGCTCTGTGCTGGGCTGTCATGAGCACACAGCCTCCTTCTTGAACTCCATGTCTTTGTTCAAGGCATATTATTTTTCTCCTGAAGGTTATAGGGCTATGGCCTATTTACCTCCGTTCTATTTCACTGTTGCCTCCCTTTTGAGCTTTCTTTCCAGGCTCACATCCATTTACAGTAGAGGGGAGAGGCTCTCACAGTCATTAATGCTAACCAAGAGATGTTTAATTTTTTTTTTTTTTTTTTTGGTACCGGGGATTGAACTCAGGGGCACTCACCACTGGGTCACATCCCCAGCCCTTTTTTGTATTTTATTAGAGACAGGGTCTCACTGAGCTGGTAAGTGCCTCACCATTGCTGAGGTGGCTTTGAACTCGCCATCCTCCTGCCTCGGCCTCCCAAAGTGCTGGGATTACAGGCATGTGCCACCGCGCCCGGCTTCAGTTGTTTAAAATTTGAGGGAAGTTATTTTTTAAATTTAAAATTTTGTTTTTAGCTGCATTTTTTTTTTTTTAACACTTTTCACTTTGAAACCATTACTTGTTCACAGGAAGTTGCAAAAATAGTAAAAATAATCCTGTGCGTTCTTCATCCAGCTTTCAGTGAGGACATCTTCTGCTGTGGTACAACCGAAAGCAGAAGGCTGGTATCAGTGCGTTGGTGTTAACTAAACTACATGTGTTAATCGACTCTCTCCATCTCTTAAAACCTGAGTTCATTTATATGTTTTTTTTTTTTTTTTTGGTACGGGTGATTTAACTCAGGGGCACTCAACCACTGGGCCACATCCCCAGCCCTTTTTTTGTATTTTATTAGAGACAGGGTCTCACTGAGTTGCTAAGTGCCTCACCATTGCTGAGGCTGGCTTTGAACTCGAGATCCTCCTGCCTCAGGCTCCCAAGTGCTGGGATTACAGGCGTGCACCACCACGCCCAGCTTCATTTTTATGTGTTTATGTGCATAATTCTATGTAGTTGTATCCATGCATGTATAGTTTTGTATAACCACCACCCCTATGATTAAGATCTAGAATCATCAGCACAAAGAATATCTCTTTGTAGGAATACTTTTGCCCACTCCACCCCATTCCTGTTCTCTACCAGCTGCTACTCTGTGCTCCATCTCTATATTTTTGTCATATCTAGGATGTTCTATTAAAAGTATCATACAGTATATAACCTTTTGTGATTGGCTTTTTTTTCAGTAAGTCAAATGCCCTTGAGAGTTCCTTCAGGCTGTGATATGTATTAATAGTCCATTCCTTGTTTATTGATGAATAATACTCCATCGTGTGGATATCTGGAAGTTTGTTCAACCACTCTCTCAGAGCAGACTTTGTTTTTTACGAGTGTTTTGCTATTATAAATAAAGATGTTATGAATATTTGTGTATAGGTTTTTGTGTGAATGTAAGTTACCTCTCTGCGATAAATGCCCAAGAGTGAAACTTCTGGGACATACGTATGGTAATTACATGTTGAGTTTTATATTACAAAATAACCCTCAAAAAACTGTCAAACTGTTTTCAAGAATGGCTGTAACATTGGGGCTGGGGATATAGATCAGTTGGTAGAGTGCTTGTCTTCAATGTACAAGGCCTTAGGTTCGATCCCCAGCACTGGAAAAAAAAAAAAAAAAAAAAAAAAAAAAAAAAAAAACCACAAAAACAAAAACCAATGGCTGTAACATCTTACATTCCCACAATGTAGGAGAGACCCAGTTTTCCTACATCCTTCTCAGCTTTGATATTGTCATTATCTTTCATTTTAGCTGTTCTAAGAAGTACATAGCCATGTCCCATTGTGGTTTTAACTTGCTGATAGCTGATGATGTTGAACATCTTTTCATGTGCTTTTTTGCCATCATTATTTCCTTTTTCTTTTTTAAAATATTTATTTATTTGCTTTAGTTGTATACAATGCGTTTATTTGTACGTGGTGCTGAGGATCGAACCTGGGCCGCGCACGTGCTAGGTGAGCGCTCTACCGCTGAGCCACAACCCCAGCCCCCATTATCTCCTTTTTCAAGAAGTGTCTGCTCATTTCTTCTGCACATTTCATAATCGTTCTTTTTTTAATGTTGATTTTTTAGTTTTTTTTTTTAAACATGGTCTTGACACAAGGCCTTTATTACAGTTAAGCTTTACAGATATTTTCATCTAGTATGTAGCTTGTCTTTTAATCCTTCAAAGACGCTCAACCACAGGGCAATGATTCTTCTGATGAGATTCAATTTATCAATCTTTTCCTTTAAGTATTGTGCTTTTGCTGACATGTCTAGTTATTTGCCAAGCCTGAAGATTTTCTCCATTGTTTTCTTCTCAAAGTTTTGTCGTTTCATGTTTCACATTTAAATCTGATACATTTTGAATTAATTTTTGCATGTGGTATGAGGTTTATGTCAAACTTAATTATTTTTGCCTTAGATATCTGATTGTTCATGACTGTTTATTAAAAAAAACCTATCTTTTCTCTATCAAATTGCTTTTATACCTTGTGAAACATCAATTGAGCACATTTATTTTGGTTTATTTTGGGGTTCTCTATTCCATTCCACTGGTCTCTGTATCTATTTCTTCAGCAACATTACTTTATCTTAATTATTAAGTTTTAGTATGAAGTAGTGATTCCTCCTACTCTATTTTTTCCCTCTTTTATTCCTTTGCCTTTCCATATAAATTTTATAATAAACTTGTTGGTATCTTTGCTATATTGAGTCATGTAATTGTGAATCTTACGTGCATCTTTGCTTTTTTAGATTTTCTTTGATATCTTCACTAGCATGTTTGTATTTTGGAGCACATAGACCTACATGTGTTTTGCAAGATTTATACTTATGTACTTCATTTTGGGAGAGCCATTATAAATGGTACTCTTGTTAATTTTTGTTTTCCACATGTTTGTTTCTAGTACATGCAATGCAATTGATTTTTGTGTGTTGATTGTATATCCTGTTTAATGGAATTTATTAAAGTAAACTGAAGTTTTTTGTTGGGATTTTCTGTGGACAACCTTGTCATGTGCAAATTTGGACGATTTCATTCTTTTCTTTCCTATCACTGTGCTTTTCCTTTCCTTTCTTTCATGCTCTAATTAGAACTTCCTCTGTTAAATAACAGTAATGAAAGTGGACATCCTTGCTAAATTCCTAATCTCAAAAGGAGAGAGCATTCGGTCTTTGAATGTAAGGTATGGTGTTAGCTATAGATTTGTATAGATGTTCTTTATTAAGTTGAGAAAATTCCCCTCTACTCCTAATTTTGTGAGAGATTTTTCATATGAATGATGTTGAATTTTGTCATGTTTCTTTTCTTTACCAATCCACTCACTTTCAAATATCAAATCACTATTCCTGGTTTATTTTAGTCTTTACCCCACCTGGTTGTGCAATATAATTTCGGGGTTTGATAGGCTAGCATTTTATTTTTAGTATTTTTGTATCTAACGTAAATTCATGAGAAATATTAGTCTCTAGCTTTCTTTCTTTCTTTCTTTCTTTCTGGTTTTGGTATTAGGGTAATACTGGCCTTACAATAAATTGGGAAGTACTCTCTCCTCTTCAGTTTCTGGAAGAAGTTGTAAAGCTCATGTTAATTAAAAAAAAAAAAAAAAAGTTTGGTAAAATTCTTCTGTGAAACCATTTTTGCCTGAAGAATTCTTTCTTAAAAATTTTCAAATTAGGTGTTGACTTTTAAAATTAGTTTTAGGACTATCCAGATGATCTGTCTTATGTTGAGTAGAAGCCTTTATCATTTATGAAGTCCAAAATATGGGTTCTTCAGAAAGTAGGACTTGAAGCAAAAGCTTATGGGTTGTTCCTGGGTTAGGTGTATAATCACAGGGAGTGGAAGGGAGAGGAAAGGAAATAAGATGGGAGGAGGGAGTCCCAGGATAAGGATGTGTTACTGAGTTAATGTGAAACAGAACTGGGTGCTGGATTTCACCAGGTCTCCAAAGCTAAAAATGACAGTTTCTCAGGACAGTTTCTCTGGGGGAGGAAGAGAGAAGAATTTATTCACTGATGACCATCTTACACTGGTTAGTTTGTCCTCAGGGTGAATTTCCCCCATGCTTCTGAGCAACACGTGTTAAGTGTCTACTTAGTCCAGTGCTATCTCACTTTGGGGTGGACAAAGGATCTCCTGTGGTTAATAGCTAAGTGGCATCAACTCAGGCAATGTATGGTCAGACTGGTCAGGCATGATGTTGCTCATTTGAACAGAATTGGTTGCTACAATAAGTAGGACTGAAACAGGTGAGATGTGAAGCCAAGAGGATGTTAAAGGGTGCAGAAGAATTGTCTGAGATGGTTTCAAAGTGAGAGAAAAAGATTTAGAAATACAGCATGCAGTTTCCTTAAAAACAAACAAACAAACAAACAAACAAAAAACAACAGAACTGCCATATGATCCAGCAATTTCGCTTCTGGGTAAATATTCAAAGGAAATAAAAATCAAAATGTTGAAGAAACATCTGAACTACCAGATTTATTTACAGAAGCAAGATGTGGAATCAACCCCAATGACCATCAACTGATGAATGGATAAAGAAAATGTGGTGCACATATACAATGGAGTACCATTTACCTGTAAAGAGCAGTGAAATCCTATCTTTTGTGATAGTATGGGTGAAACTGAAGGACATTTTGTTAAGTGAAATAAGGCAGACATAGAAGGACAAATACCATATGCTCTCACTCATAAATGGAATCTAAAAATGTTGAAAGTAGAATAGTTGTCATCAGAGGCTGGGGAAGGGACAAAGGAGGATACATGGAGAGAGTCTGGTTAATTAGTACAAAATTATAGTTAGATAAGAGTAATAAGTTCTGGTGTTCTATTGTGCAGGAGAGTGGCTGTAGTTAACAACAATGTAATAAATTAGAAGAGAGGATTTTGAATATTTTACCACAAAGAAATAATATTTGAGGTGAGGGACATGCCAACTACCCTGACTTGATCGTTACATAATGTAAAATGTATCAAACATCACATTTCACTGAATAAATCTATACAGTTACTATGTGTTTGGTTAGCTATCCATTGCTATGACAGAATGCCTGAGATAGACAATTTAAAAGGAGTAAAGATTTACTTTAGCTCATGGTTCAGAGGTTTTAGTCCATGGTGACTAGGCCCCATCACTTTGTGCCTGTGGTGAGCAGAACATCATGGCAGAGAGCAACAGATGAAGCAAAGCTGCCCACCTCATGGTGCCTGGGAAGCAGAGAGGAGATAGATTGGGTCCTTTGGTATGCCCCCAGTGAGGTAGGCAGGTCTCCAGTGGTGCAATTTCCTTCCTCTGGGCCCCACCTCTAATGTTCCTTTCACCTTCCACTAGCACCACAGTCTGGCATCCAAGCTTTTAGCACATGCATTCCATATCCAAACTGTAATATGTGTCAATTAAAAATAAAATAGGTTGCTGGGGATATAGCTCAGTTGGTAGAGTGCTTGCCTCACATGCACAAGGCTCTGAGCTCAATCCCCAGCAACACACACACACACACACACACACACACACACACACAGATTTTAAAAGTATCCATATTTTAAAAGTTTAAAAGTAGAGCTGGGTACAGTGGTACACACCTGTAATCCCGGAGGCTTGGGAGGCTGAGACAGGAGGATCACGAGTTCAAAGCCAGCCTAAACAAAAGTGAGGTGCTAAGAAACTCAGTGAGACCCTGTCTCAAAATAAAATACAAAATAGGGCTGGGGAAGTGACTCAGTGGTTGAGCGCCCTGGCACAAAATCCCTGATACAAAAAAAAAAAAAAAAAAAAAAAGGCTGTAGTTGGGTAGATTTCAAGATATCTCAGAAAAGACTTTTAATATTTGTATTTGGTCTTTACTTGGAATATGAGCGAATTCTGGCCTGTCTTTCTCATACCATCTTCCTTCATGTGTACAATTTACCTTCATTTTTTGTATCTAGGAATGGGATTTATCAATATTCCCCATCCCTCAGATACTCCACATTTCTCTCCATAAAGGAGTTCCCCTAGATATCATCAGAGAGGTATGGATGCTTCTAGACCCTTTAGAGTCTTAACTGACTCAAGACAATTGTCTTTACTCTGAATGGTTTTCCTAGGTTCCATTTGTATAGCCAGCTTACGTATGAGACCAAATATTCCTATTTCCCTGGTTCTTAGCCTAGAAGGCCACCTAAGAATTTATTGAATTATGCCTATGTTTCTAGGTAAGACAACCTCTATAATCCTAAACCAATGAGAGTTTATTAAATCTTTGCATATTATTTTTATTAAAATATTACCTGTATATAATTTTAAAGGCAAATAATACTACAAGGTCCATAATAATAAAATCTCTCCCTTGCTTTTTCACTCTCTGCATCTGACTTCCATCCCCTTAAGACAACCACTTTAATCTGTTTCTTCTGATATTTTCTCCCATATTTCAGGACAATATGTTTGTGGTGCTATATCTTTATTTCAATTTTAGATGTATGTATCAATTTCCTTTTACAGAGGATGAGGGTTTAGCACATTGACACTCTGCTTCTGCTTTCTCCATCCTTCCACTCTGTTAGAGGGGATGATATCCCTGGCATTTAGTAACTGCTGGAGAATACACAGAAAAGTGTCATAGGAGTGCCTGTTGGATGAATATCCTTTTTAAAAAATTCATTTAAATCAGTAAATGAATGGCCTAGGGTAGTAGGTGAATGCCCAAATTTTGAAACCAAGCACCCTGGGCCCAAATCCTGCCTCTGCCACTAGGTGCTTTTTTCCCCTTTTTTATTAGAGCTTATAGTTATACAGAGTACTTAGATTCATCCTGGGAAACACATATGTGCATAGGCATCAATTTCAGTTCATGATCCTCTCGTTTTCTCTCTCATTCTCCCTTCCCTCTCCCATTCCTGTCCTCTACTCCACGAGATTTCCTTTCACTCATCTATTAATTTATATTTGATTGGTTCTTTATATAATCTTATTCCCTGTTGGCTATGTAGAACTCCACTGTATATCTACACCACAGTTTCTTAATCCATTCATCTATTGACTTTATAAAAAGTATTTGGGAGTGTTCCCTCCCTTTCAATTTCATGGGACTATTTTGAGAAAGACTAGTGGTAGTTCTTCTGTAAAGGTCTCACAGAACTCAGCTGAGAATCTATCAGGTCCTGGGCTTTTCTTTTTGGAAGGCTTTTAATTGCTGTTTCAAATTTCTTATTGATATTGGTCTTTTTAGGTTTTCTATCTTTCAATTTGGGCAGGTCATAGGTGTTTAAGAAATCTGTCAATGTCTTTCAGATTTTGTAATTTATTGGAATATAAATTTTCCAAACTAGCTTCTGATAATCCTCTGGATTTCAGAAGGGTCTGTGGTCACCTTTTTCATCTCTGATCTTGTTGATTTGTACATTCTCGCTTTTTCTTTTGGTTAGTTTGGCTAAGAGTTTGTCAATAATTATTATCTTTTCAAAAAACCAACTCTTCATTGCATTGACCCTGTGTATTGTTGATCTTGTCAAATTTTCTACTGTAGGCACTCAGTGTTATTAACACTTTCTCTTAGAACTGTTTTCATACTGTCTTAGAGATTTTGATACATTATATCTCAGTCCTCATTCATTTCTAAGAATTTCTTGATTCTCAGGTTTGGTCTTTTAAAGTTGTTCCAGAGTTTGTGTATATTCTGGGCATGTTCTGTCATTTTTTCCCTTTATTGCATTCTGCGTGCTCAATATCGTATAGCCTGTCTTCAAGGTCAGAAGTTCTGTCATCAAGGGCTGAGGTTCTATAGTCTATGCAATCTAATATGTTAGTGATGCCTTCAAGTGAGTTTATAATTTGGTTGACTGTCTTTCATTTTTTGGAGTTCTGCTTGATTTCTTTTTTTTTTTTTTTTGTGGTTACCGGGGATTGAACTCAGGGGCACTCGACCACTGGGTCACATCCCCAGCCCTTTTTTGTATTTTATTTAGAGACAGGGTCTCACTGAGTTGCTAAGTGCCTCGCCATTGCTGAGGCTGGCTTTGAACTCGCGATCCTCCTGCCTCAGCCTCCCAAAGTGCTGGGATTACAGGCGTGCGCCACCGCGCCCGGCTTCTGCTTGATTTCTTTTCACTGTTTCTATTTCTTCACTAAAGTAGTCTTTTATCTCCTGTAATTGCTCTCTTAATTCCTTCCTTAGATCTTCTTTTAGTTTATTGAACATTTTAATAATCAGTTTTAAAAAATCTTTCTCTGGAAGCCGGGCGCGGTGGCGCACGCCTGTAATCCCAGCACTTTGGGAGGCTGAGGCAGGAGGATCGCGAGTTCAAAGCCAGCCTCAGCAATGGCGAGGCACTTAGCAACTCAGTGAGACCCTGTCTCTAATAAAATACAAAAAAGGGCTGGGGATGTGGCCCAGTGGTCTAGTGCCGCTGAGTTCAATCCCCGGTACCAAAAAAAAAAAAAAAAAAAAAAAAAAAAAAAATCTTTCTCTGGGTTTTAATCCACATCACTCTTAGTGAGATCCTTTGTTGGGGGATTGTGTATTGGGGGGGGGGGGGGAATTTACCTTTTTTCTCAGGTTTTCAGAGGTCTTGGTCTTGTGCAATCATTGAGGTGGATTTCTCTACCTCTTTTTTGTTTTAATCTGTGTTCTTTTGTGTGTAGTCATCTTATTTGTTCTGGGTCTTCTCTCTGTTTTTGATGTATGCATAGAAACCAAGGAATAGGACCTAATTTCCCTCTCTGATGGTTTCTCCTTGGGTCCTTGTTGTTAGTTTGAGTCTTTTTTTGCCTCGTTATACTTTTGAGTTGGAATAATGTAAGGGAATGTTTAGTTAAGCAGCAGCACAGCTGCTGAATTTTGTTTCCCTGTAGGTTCCCAAAACCTTACAGAATAGGGTGAAATAAACAATAGTGCCAACTGTTGCAAACAACAAATAATACACAGTATTAAGGTAAATGCCTAGTTCCTACTATCACATCTTTAAAAATAACTGCCATCAATTAAATGCAATGGTGGGTTCAGCAATTGTCAACAGTAAAAACAAAAGACATGAACTAGATCTGGCTTTAGAGCAAACAGCAGGTGTCAACCATATAATCCACAACAGTAATGATTGTATTAGCATTAATGGTGTGGTCAGGAGTCATATAAACCAATTAATTTTTTTTTTCTTCTTCTTCTTTTTTTTTTTTTTTTTTTTTTTTTTTTTTTTTTTGGTACCAGGGATTGAACTCAGGGGCACTCAACCACTGGGCCACATCCCCAGGCCTTTTTTAAAAATATTTTATTAGAGACAGGGTCTCACTGAGTTGCTAAGTGCCTTACCATTGCTGAGGCTGGCTTTGAACTTGCAATCTTCCTGCCTAAGCCTCCCAAGTGCTGGGATTACAGGCGTGTGCCACTGCGCCCAGCTCTAAACCAATTAATTCTAAAAGATGGTAAAAATATAGTCAATTAGGGGAAAAGAAAATGTGTTAGAAAGTTAGAAAAGACTTTAAAATTTCAAAAAAAAAAAAAAAAAATGAACAGAGAATGCAGAAGAGATGTAGCAGGTGATGTTTATATGGAAAGAGGGGGAAAATAGAAGAAGCAATGTATTGGGAAAGAGGGAGAGAGAATAATAAAATATGGCTGTTAGCAGAAGATAAGAGGGAAAGAAAAATGAGAGAAATAAACAAATGCAAATAATACAAAACCAAACCAAATATGCAATCCAAGAACCCAGAACCCTCAAAAGACAATGCTAGGAAAAATAATTACAATGTGCTAAAAATGAGAGAGAGAGAAAAAATAAGTGCATGTATATATATGTTCCTGAACCAAGCAGCACAACCTGAATTCACATGCATATGTGCGCGCACACACACACACACACACACACACACACAGAACAAATAATAAAATAAAATAATAAACATTTTTAAAAATCCAAAATCTTAATGAAGAATTAAGAAGACTTCCCCACTGAGGTGGTGAAAAGAGTTGAGCAAATTGAATGGTCACTGTTCATGTCCAACAGTCTCTCTTCCAATTCCTTTTGAGTTATATACTGATAGTGAGAGCAAGGGTTGGGGGTTGTTAAAACCCTTCCTATTTTTGTGTTGCTCTCTGAGCTGCCACTTGGGGCTGTTTGACATAAGTTAGGACGTATTGTCAGTTGGCATTTTGTCCACTTGGACTAGTTCAGTGCACCCCCAGGATGTAGCTTCTGCAATGCTTTGTGAAGGGAGTTCCAGCACATGGGGTTTAGGTCAAATCATGCATTAGGGCCTTTGGTGGGTGGTGCCATTTTTGGAGAGACTAGATTGGCCCACCCCTAGGGCTAGACAGTAACCCATCTCTTCTGCAGGTTCATTTCCCAGGAGCCTCCCAAGAAATCCATTCATGGGTCAGGGGTACTAATCCTTTTACTCACTGCTGCCCAGGAGCACAGTCTTCCCAGTCTTCATCCCTGAGTGTATTCACTCCAGGCCACTTAGACTCCTGGCTTGCTCTAGCTGGTCACTTAAGCCACCATTCAAAAAGGAGAACAGAGTTGGGCTCCCTTTCACCCCCCTGACTCGAATCCCACTGGGTACAGTCTACTCCATCTCTGTTTCACTCATGTTCTATCAGGCCCAGACTGAGTTACTCAATTGGAGCCTGCTTGAATATGGTGTCTATGTGTGGTTTTCTGCTGTTGTTTTCTGACCTCCAGGTCCTGAGGTTACCATGGCTTCATGCTTGCCCCATGCTGCCTTAGCTTTCTGTGGCCAGTAGAGATACAGAGCATGCTTTTCAAGCACCAGCACACTGTGCAGCCTCTGGATCAGCTAAGACTAGGCAGTATATATATATATATATATATATATATATATATATATATATATATATATTTTTTTTTTTTTTTTTTTTTTTTTGTACCAGGGATTGAACTCAGGGGCACTCGAACACTGGGCCACATCCCCAGCGCTTTTTTTTTTTTTTTTTTTTGTATTTTATTAGAGACAGGGTCTCACTGAGTTGCTAAGTGCCTCGCCATTGCTGAGGCTGGCTTTGAACTCGCGATCCTCCTGCCTCAGCTTCCCAAGTGCTGGGATTACAGGCGTGCGCCACCGCACCTGGTTCTAGGCAGCATTTTGATCTCAGCTTTCTCTGTACCAAGACTGAGATCCCCCTCCCTGTGTCTGTGGTGAATCCATACTGGCAGCAGCTCCTATGTTTCTTTCTTCTTTGTTTATTGTACCCAAATTTCTAAGTTCCTAAGATGCTTTGAGTGACTAATATTATATTTTAGTGAAACCCCTACAGAAGCTGTACACCCTCTGCTTTGCTTCCCCACCATGGTGCAGCGTGGGATGCAGCTTTCTTCTTCTCTGCTGTCTTCTATCTCTCTGGATATCTAGTTTAATTCTAGAAAAATATTGAACCAGAAATTTTAAATTATGAAATTAGTACATCAGCATGTCAAAAACCCGTTTCACAGAAGCATATAAATAGAAAAAAATGAAAGTTATCTTTTTGTCACTTGATTGTCAAGCCTGCTGCTCAGTGATGCATTCTTGTTAGTAGTTTCTTTCATGCTTTTTCCACAGATTTTGAGGGGATGGGATATGTCATGTTCATATTGATTTTGCTTTTTTTAAAAAAATACTCTGTTTTTACTCCTTATTAATAATATGCTGCAGTTTATTTTTATTCCATGACATGCTTTGAAATTTTAAATTAAGACATGAGATGTAAAAATTTTTTACAGTGACACAGCTATTTCAATGTTTGTAGCTGCACAATTCACAATAGCTAGGTTGTGGAACCAACCTAGATGTCCCTCAGTAGATGAATGGATTAAGAAAATGTGGTATATACACACAATGGAATTTTACTCAGCATTAAAATAAAATAAAATAATGGCATTTGCAGGTAAATGGATGAAGTTGGAGAATATAATGCTAAGTGAAGTTAGTTAGTCTCAAAAATCCAAATACCAAATGTTTTCTCTGATATAAGGAGGCAGATTCACAGTGGTGTTGGGTGCCAGAGTACATAGGAAGATTAGAGGAACACCAGAATGGTCAAAGGGGAGGGAGGAGAAGGGAGGGAGCTAAGGGGACATGGGGGGGGGGGGGAAGAAAAGGTGGTATAATAAGGTGGATATCATTATCCTAAATGCATGATTGAAGACTTGAATAGTACGAATATACTTTGTATACAAACAGTGTTATGTGAAAAGAGGCTCTATATGTGTATTATGAATTGCAATGCATTCTACTATTACAAATACAACAACATTGAATAAAAAAAATTTGGTTTTAGTTTAAAAATTTGTTAATTAGCCAGCCTCAGCAATGGCGAGGCATTTAGCAACTCAGTGAGACCCTGTCTCTAATAAAATATAAAAAAGGGCTGGGGATGTGGCCCAGTGTTTGAGTGCCCCTGAGTTCAATCCCCGGTACCAAAAAAAAAAAAAAAAAAAGTTTGTTAATTAACAATATGTACAAATTTACAATTGTATTAGTAGTGATGTTTTTTTTGTTTTTTGTTTTGGTACTAAGAATTGAACTCAGGGCACTCAACCACTGAGCCACATCCCCAGTCCTATATTTTGTATTTACTTTAGAGACAGGGTCTCACTGAGTTGCTTAGCATCTCCCTGATGCTGAAGCTGGCTTTGAACTTGCGATCCTCCTGTCTCAGCCTTCTGAGCTGCTGGGATTACAAGCATGTGCCACTGCGCCTGGCAGTAGTGATGGTTTTTAAATGGGCAAGTGGAATAGAAATTTTCTATGATGATCTATGTGTTAGTCAACTTATTGTTGCTATGGAAAATACCAGAGAAAAACAGTTAAGAGGAGGAAGATTTATTTTGGCTCACAGTTTCAGTCCATGGTTGACTGGCTCCATTATTTTGGGCCTCAGGCAAAGTAGAGCATTATGGTGGAAAGGCATGGCTTACTTCATGGCATCTGGGAAGGAGAGACACAGAGAGAAGGACAGAAGGAGTGGGGTAAAAAATATACCCTTTTAGGGCACTTCCTAGCGACCTGCCATTCCTCTGCTGCCTGCATGCAAGGACCCCCATTCCCAGCATAACCTCCCAGCATGAAACTGTGTCCCCCACACCTAGCTACTGAAGGATCATCAGTAGGTGGGACACAGCAGAGAACACCAAGTCCTTTCAGGGTATGTGGTCAGAAGAAAACTCCCCCTCCAAAGGGCAACCCCACGGTGGGTTATGGCCTGTACTCATGACAACAGCAAGGGCTGGAATTGGGTAATTGGGGAGGATCACCACTGTATTCAGCAACTATGTTGTTACTTGCCATTTCTGTGGCTTGGCCCAGAAAACAGGTCCTGCATTCAGAAAAGAAAAGAAAAGAAAAAAAAGTGGCTCAAATGAAAGGAGGGCAGAAACATGCTAGATTCAGAAACAGAGTGGCTCCAATGAAAATTAAAAGCTGAGACAGACAAAACCAATGGACAGTCAGATGACCCTGAGTTCTGTGGATCCTGATGTCATGGTGTGGGCATTGCTCAGTGTGGACTTAAACAGCTGCAGTAGTGACGTGTGCAAACTGGCTCAGGATTCGCCACATGGATTTCAGCCAGGAGCACACCTGGAGACCAGGAGTCTCCTCTGCCCCTACCCGTGATGTCTCTCACAGACATTTTTTTCCTGGAACACTTCCCCCTGTCCTGCTCTTTTCTCTCCTTTTCTCCATGCTTTAGGATAGCAGAGATTGTTGTGAATAAATTCTTTTTTAAAACAAATATTTATTTATTTGCTTTAGTTGTACACAATGCAACGCATTTATGTTTACGTGGTGCTGAGGATCGAACCCAGGGCCGCGCACGTGCTAGGCGAACGCTCTACCACTGAGCCACAACCCCAGCCCCTGAATAAATAAATTTCTCATCAAAACCAAAACCAACCAAACAAAAAACTGTAGATAGAAATAAAATGCAAATTAAATAATAGCCTTTTAAGTGATTTCTATACTATCTTCTATCTTTCAGTGTGGCTAAGAAATCTGATTCCATTTAGTTTAATTTACTTTTAATTTTGGATATTATTTTGGTCATTAATTGCCATATAAAACATGATCTGTAAATTAGTGTTTAAAACAGTCACTTTCCATGGGTCGATGTGTTGACTTGGGCTCATCTGTCTCGTGTGGGGCCTCTAATGAGATCTGCATCTCAGAGGGCAGATAGGGCTGGAATATCCAAAGCAGATTGCTTGCATCTGGTGCCTTGACTGGGTGGCTGGAAGACTGGGCTTAACCAGGACACTAGGATGGCTGAGCCTCTTTTTTTCTCTATGTAGCCTGAGATCTATCTCTCCTCTTGCCTTCTTCAATATGGTCTCTCCATGTGGCCTCTCAGCAGGTACCCGGATTCTTACATGGCATTCAAGGCTTCCAAAAGCACAAAATCTGAAGCTGGCAAGTATTCCTAAAGTTTAGGCCAAACACTGGCCCCAAATCACTTCTGTTCCTTTCCAATGATTAGAAGAATAAACAAGGGCACACCAGACCTCCGATGGGAGGGGGGGCTTGCAAAAACATGGGCCTTAGGAAGCGTGGTTGAACTCCCTCTTTGAAAACTACCTACCGAAGCCACCACATTTTTGTTTTCCAATTATTTTTTCTTGTTTTATGAGCTATTTTTTACAGTTTTCTGTTCTCATTTAATGGATACAGGAATCTCTCCTTTTTATTCATTAAATTTTAATATCTTTACTTTCTTTGGTTTCTTCTGGTTTGATTTGGTTTCCAGAGGGAAACTGTCAAGTGTTTGGAGACCCTGGGCTACCCATTTGTAGTGAGGCTCTGAAGGGCTGCTTGGAATCTCTAGAATAATTGGTGTGGCTTGTTAATTTATTGCTTTCACTCTTTGGGGACGGCATAGAAAATCAGTTGTTTTCTTGTGGATATTCTAAATATCACTTATTGGGGACTTTTTTTTTAGGGCTTTTCAGTTTCTTCATAGAAAGATCTTCCAGTATTTTGCTGGGCAGCATTTGTTCAGAAATCATTATTCTTGAGAAGAGACAGTTGAAGGGGGCTGGGTGCCCAGAGTTAATTATCCAGATTTCCACTGCCTCCAGCTCTTTTTGGTGCAGTGCCTATTTTCATCCTCTACTGTGCTGGTATCCAGTCTGAATACAGACCCTTGATTGGTTATTTCAGGAGAATGACCTAGTTCTTTCTGTGATAAAGACAGGGAAAGGAACTGAAGGACTAACTGCCCATTACACAGACCTTCAACCTAATCCTCCTGTTGTCAATCCTACCCATCTTCTTGTCTTTGTATCTGGGCCCTCTAACTTCTGAGCCTTTTCCAGTTTCTTGAACACAGATTAACTTGCTCTCTGGCATTCCTCTCTTGCAAAACACTCTGGTTTTATTTTTTCTACTCTATGAAGTCAATTTCTGCTCCTCTATTTGCATTTAATTTTCTAAAAATTTGTTGTCAGCTCTTATCTGTTGCTTTTTCTTCTCTGTTTGTCCTTATTGGGTTTATAATGTTTTCTCTCATTTTAGGTAGAACTCAGGAGGGCATGTAAACTCATGTTTAATTCACTCTATATAACTCAAAGACTTCTTCCTTTTCTAAAGCTCAAAATATGATATTTATAAATTTTACATGTCAAGATCAAACAACTCCATCAATGGAAAATTCTATCTAACTTCACTCTCATCTGCTGTAATGAATGACTCAATGGTTCTCTACTCTGGCTAGATAAGAATCATCTATGTAGCTTACCAAATGCAGATGCCAGATAACATTACCCCAGATAACATTACCCCAGACAACATTAATCATAATCTCTAAGGTGAACATGTGCAACAAATAATATTTGTTCATGATGTGGAGCCAAGATTGAGAATCAGTGTGGTGATGGTGGTGGGATGTCCTAGTCCATTTGTGCTGCTATAACAGAATACCCGAAACAGGGTAATTTATAAAGAAGAAACATTTATTTCTCACAATTCGGGATGCAGGGAAGTTCAAGGTCGAGGTCGTGGCAGGTTTGGTTATCTGGTGAGAGCTGATCTCTGTTTCTAAGATGGTACCTTGATGCTGTGTCCACCAGAGGAGAGGAATGCTGTGTGCTCACATGACACGGTGGAAGGGCAAGGAAATCAATGTTTCATGAAGGCTTCTTTTTTTAAGTTAGGACTTGATTTCATTTATGAGATGGGGAGCCTTCGTGGTCTAATCAGTTTTTAAAAGCCCCGTCTCTTAATACTATCACAATGGCAACACTTGAATTTTGAAGGGGACACATTCCAATCACAGTAGGGAGTGATGGTGGTCCTGGGGTGACAGTGTTTGAAAGTCTGATGACTTTTGGAAAATATGCATGTGGGTGTACACACACACACACACACACACACACACACAAACTTACTGGCTTCCCATGCAAGAGTGTCTGCCCAGATATGGAGGATAAAGGATTTGGTGCTATTGCTGTCTGCTCCGAGTTTTGCTGTCCTATTCTGTTGTTTATCAGAACCATTACAAACCTCAAAAACATGAGGGAAACACACATCTGAAATCTTAATTTCACTTATCTATGAAATGACAAATCTTGGTTTTACCTCTTCTCCATTTATGTTAGTCTGTGCTAAAAGGAGACCACCGGGAGTTGATGTCGGAAACAGAAGACAAGTTGTGGAAGGATGTTGCCGCCTTAGGCAACGATACCGCGGGAAAGAAATCGGAGGCAGACTGGATATGAGTAGTTCCTTATTGTTGCTTCTTCTTCTTCTCTATCTCATTCTGTCCCCATAAGGTAGCTGGCAAGCTGGACAGAACATAAGGCTGAAATGTTCCTTGATGCCCTTCATCATCTTCCCACTTTAAAACTGTTGCACTTTGTTCTGGGCTATTGGAATATCCTAGGCCTCTCAAACTAGTTGAAGCCTTCTGTAAAAGCCAATGTTTGGGCCACTGTTGGAAGTTAATAATAGAAGAGTCAGCCCCAGTGTCAATTAACCCTTTCATCTATTCCCTGTACCCTAAGTCTGCACATAGGCCTCTGTGAACAATCCTGAACCCAGCAAGCCATAGATCCCGAGCCAGTGGAGCCAAATCCCCTATTCTTCCTATTTTGAGGCATACACTTAAATTAATCATGTAGACTGGGAAGAAGAAGCAGCTGAGCAATTCTATCACCTTGGTTAACAGAGCCAATGCCTCGAGGTGAACTGAGCATAATCTTGATTTCTCCTGGATAGTCAGAATCTGGATACTCCAGAATTACTCCTGGAGTAACTTCAAGTCTGGATAAGCTAGTTGAACTTCACCCCAGGATAAGTCCCACAGTCCCCAAGGGAAGAGGTCCCCTGACTCCCGTGGGAATCAGTTGAACCCCATCTCAGGTGTTAGCACTATTCGGGCAGTGGAACAGAGGTCCAGTCCTGCACTTCCTTTTGTCCCTCTGACAAGGGAGTTAATGGGTAAAAGGGATTGTGTCGAGGAATCATCTGGATAGGTGTTTGAGGATACTCCTTCTCTAATGCCCCGTACATCTGTGGGCCCCGAGGCATTGGGCCCTGTGCCCCGTTTTTTGAATTGCCAGACAAAATGTTACCATAAATATCAGTTTGGGATCTGCACTCATTAGCCCAATGGTTTCCTTTTTTACACCTGGGGCAGTGGCCTAGGGCCCGAGATGAGCTTGGTTTTATTTCTATTGTCTCTTGCCTTCTTTGGGGACATTGTTTTTTAAAATAATCTGGTTGACTATACTGATAATAACTTTTAGGTCGAGCCCCTCTTGTAAAATTAAGAGGAGAAACACCTCTCATGGCTGCTGCAATTACACTGCCTGTAATAAATGCATCATGTATGTCCCTGCAAAGCTTTATATAAACAGAAAGGTCCTTTTTAGATTTCCAAGGTCTGATAGCATCTTGACAATATTTGTTGGCATTTTCATATGCCAGCTGAACAACTAATGGCATGGTTTGATCTTAACAGAGCCAAAAACTCTACTTGCTGTCTGTAAAAGATGATCAACAAATTCGGCATATGGCTCATTGGGTCCCTGAATTACTTTAGACAAGCTACCCTTGTCACCAGTTCCTTGCAATGTTTTCCAAGCCTCAACAGCTGCGGCGTATATTTGAGCGTAAACTCCAGGATCGTACTGAATCTGAACCTGTAAATCAGTATATTGCCCTTCTCCAGTTAACATGTCTATGTTACGATCTGGAAATCCTGCAGCCGCATTTCTTCGAGCTGTTTCAACACAGAACTCTTGGAATTGAGACCTCCAAACCAAGTATTGTCCCCCGCTCAATACTGCCTTACATAAGCCTTTCCAATCTGTAGGAGTTAAATTGAGAGTATTAAGAGATTCTAACATGCTTATGGTGAAAGGAGCTTGGGGCCCATATGTCATTGTTGCTTCTTTAAAATTTTTTATAATTTTAAAATCTAAATATTGATGGTATCTTTGTTCATTTTGATCTTCAAACACTGGCAGATCCCATAGTTCCTGTGAACTTTGACACTCAAGGGCACGCAAGTGCCTAGAAAGACCCCTAATAGACTCTGCAATTGATTCATCCCATGGGGGAACAGAGGGCACAAGTGGTTTCTCCACTTGACGGTCCTCTATCCTGGTCCTTTTTAGTTCCCTTTTGCTCATTTTATCAGAGATTGTGCTCTCAAGATCACTTTCACTTAATTCCTCCTCACTAATACTACCCTCACTGTTCCTAACTGACTCAGTAACACTTTCCTGAACCCTAGGTCTAGTTGAGAGCAGGCATTCCCTAACTATCTCTAAGAAATCTTCAATAGCCTTGACAATTCGGATCCTTGAAATTTTCGAACCCATTTTCCCTCACCCTTAACCACTCTGACTAGAGACTCCTGCGAGGTTCCTCAGTTCTTACCTGCCGTGCCAACTCCCCGTATGGGCCACCACTTGTTGCTGCCTTAGACAACAATACCGCGGGAAAGAAATCGGAGGCAGACTGGGAATGAGTAGTTCCTTTATTGAAGGAAAGGAAAAATTAAACTATGTGAGCTCTAAGAGTTCCTAGACTTCAGAAATTTGATCTTCCTTAATCTTTGCATGGATGTTTTGGATTATAGTAATGCACACAAAGATTATTTGAAAAGCTTAATGTGCTAGAAGCTGTTTTCATAAAACCCAAAAGTGTATAACTTCGAATGACTGATGACAAGGTTACAAATGAACATCCACGTCAGCCTATCAGGTGCAGTCTTCAAAAACTTTGTCACCTAGTCTAAGAAAGAAAGTAACAAGACAGTAATTTGACTCTGTGCTAGGACCTGGTGAGGAGATGTCTACAATCATGATATACTTCATTTTTAAGATTTTGTTATTCTTTGGCTACTGATTCTAAAAATCACATTGGTTGTTTTTACATAGTTCCCATTAACTTATATACTGACCCCCCCACCCCTAATTTCAATATTTCCTAAAATAAAAACATTATTTCTCATCTGGATATGATATTCTAAGACACAAGTGTTCTTAGTTTCTCAACAACTATAAGTGTTTTATGCATAATATCTGCAAAATTTATCATCGCTATGTCCAGCAGTGTGTATGCTATGCATGTGTTTCCTTTACATGAGAAACTGGTCTCCTTTGCTCTCTTCAACTGTATAAGTTTGTATAAGAGTGGGTATTCAACTTGTATTTATTTGTTCCTTAAAAATGGTTAATAAGTTATTGAGACCCAATTCTAACTCTTCCAGGTGGTGGCGATAAAGCAGCAAATAAGATGAGCAAAGATCTCTTGGCTATTGAGCTTATATGCTAGCTTTGTGCTTCATAGGAGTTTGAGCTGAGTTTTTCCAGGCCATCTCACTTGAAGTCTTCAAGGATACTGTCTACTTCAGGATCCTTGACATTCAGGCAGGTTACCTGGATATCCACTGGAATTAAGACCCAAGTCTGTCTTAGAGAAACAGCAAAAATACTTTTGAGGGACTGGGGTTGTGGCTGAGTGGTAGAGTGCTTGCCTAGCATGTGTGAGGCAGTGGGTTCAATTCTTAGCACCACATAAAAATAAATAAATAAAGGTCCATTGACAACTAAAAACATATTTTAAAAACCTTTTGGTTGGATCCCTTAGATGCTGAGGTTATATGGTCCTAAGCAAAGGAGAAAAAACTTCCCTTAATTTCTTAAATTAAAGCTAGCAAATAAAAACTTTCTAAAAGGAATAGCAGCTTTTGAAACTCAGACTCAACTTTTAAAAAATATTACCTGCTCTGGGATTATCTCTATCATAGTTTGTTGCTCTAACGGTTGTCAAGAGTTAACTATGACCACTGGTACCTTTATTATTCCCTGTCCCTAACAATCTGGAACCAACTCAGGTGCTAATCACTTCCCTTGTGGAAGACCTGCAGTGGACAACAGGATGTCTGGAACAGGATGTCTGGACATGGCTACCTGCTTGTTGGGAGACAGACCCTGTTTTTTTTTTTTTTTGTACTGGGGATTGAACTTAGGGGCACACGCCCACTGGGCCACATCCCCAGCACTTTTTTGTGTTTTATTAGAGACAGGGTCTCACTGAATTGCTAAGTGCCTTGCCATTGCTGAGGCTGGCTTGCGATCCTCCTGCCTCAGCCTCCCAAGTGCTGGGATTACAGGCATGTGCCACCGCGCCCGGCTAGACCCTCTTTCAAAAGTATTTTTGTAGTGTCGTTTGAAGATATTTGAAAGATACCTGTGTACTGATGTTGGCTATTTAGTCAGAGAATCAAGGAGAAAGGACCCTGGCTTTCTGCTCTGGGTGGGTGACAGGAAGCTCAGGTCCGCCCTCCTCCCAAAACTCAGGTATCAGAGAGCAGAGCTTCCTGAAGGTGGACAGGCAGCAGTTGTGAGTGTGTGCTACTTCCTGATGTCTGCTCTTTCTTTTTCTTCATGAAACATCAGTGCAAATAAGCATTAAGCATTTCATAGGCCGCAAATGGATTCTGTTGGTTTGCCCTTTCCCGAGAAGCATATGAGGAATGAATCACACAGAACCAATTTTCTTGACCCTTCTCTAGCAAACAGAAATCATTAATCAGTCCAGGTTACTATTTACAAATTCTAGTTGAATGCTTTTAGACTCAAGTAACTCACATTCTCTTTTATACTAACTAGATGATGTATTGCCAACCTTGAAATTGCATGTAAGACTTACACCATTCTCCCAAACTGGGTAGTGATATGGGAGGCATATCCCCTGCCCACATTGCACAAGGGCCCTTATAGAGGTAGGAATGAAAACACTTCTAGGTAACAAATGTGGTTACTAGTATTAGAATTGTGGCAGCGTAATTTTCAGCAACAACATTAGCACCCTATTATTATCCACAACCAACAATTACCCATAACCTTCCTATATACTTTGTTTTATTTAGATTTCACTGTGACTCTGAGAGGTAGATATCATTGCCCTCTATTTGACAGAGGAAGAAACTGAAGTTGAGAAAGTTTAAATGACTTTTTCAAGTCACTTAAAGCAAGTGCTTGAGGTTGGGCTCAAAACATGTTTTTTAAAAACTGTGGTAAAAAAACACAACATAAAATTGGCCACCTTAACTATTTTTAAGCGTACAGTTCAATAGTGTTAGGTATATTTGCATTGTTGTGCCACAAATCTCCAGAAGTCTTTCTCCTTTCTGTTTTTTGTTATTTTTAAAATTTGACTAATCTATATATCATGTTAGTGGAAGCATGCAGTATTTGTGTCTGGATTTTTTCACTAGCACAATGTCTTTAAGGTTCATATATATTTTAACATGTGGTAAGAGTTCCTCAAAATGTTTAAGGCTGAATATAATATTCTACTGTATGTATAAACCACATTTTGTTTATCCATTAATCAGCCAATAAACAATTGGGTTGTTTCCCACTTTTGATTAGTGCGAATAATGCTGCTAAGAGCCTGTGTGTATAAATAGCTCCTCAAGATCCTGCTTTTAGTTATTTTGGTATATATTCAGAAATATAATTGCTGGATCATATGGGAGTTAAATTTCTGCTTTGTGAGGATCTACCATACTGTTCTATAACATTGTCACAATTTTACATTTATGCCAGCAGGATACAAAGTTTTCAGTTTCTCTACTATGGACACAATTGTGTTCCCCACAAATTCCTATGTTGAAGCCCTAATCATCAATATGGTGGTATTTGGAGATGGGGCCTTCGGAAGATAATAAGATTTATATGAGGTTATGAGGGTGAGACCCTCACAATAAGATTAGTGATCTTATCAGAAGAGATACTAAGAGTTTGCTCACTTTCTCCTTTAACATGCACAAAAAAGAAGAGCTTCTGTGACACACACCAAGAAGCAGTCATCTGCAAGTTCAGGCCAAACCCCTTACCATCCAACCACGCTGGATCCTTGATCTTGGATTTCTAACCTCCAAACAATGAGAAAATAAATTTCTATTTTTTCAGCCACTGAGTCTATGATTTTTAAAATGGCAGCCTCAATCTATGATTATTTTGTGGCAGACAAAAGCAAATAACTTGATCATTCCTTTATCTACTCCTACCCACAGTGGTAAATGGTATCTGCTATTCAGTCACAAAGCTGTTGTTAAATTCTACAATCTTATTGAGCAGCAGAGGATCAGGATAAAAGGTTATCATCAATAATATATTATCATAGATGGATTAAAGCTAGACTAAGTAAAGATTTATATGATACAAGTCTCAGGGATTCAGGGATGAGGTTTTGAAATAAAGGTTTCCGAGAATCTTTAGAGGTTAATGTGGATGAGTACCATGTTGTCTTGTCTAGAAATAGAAAGCCTGGTCATTTTGCACATCTCTGCCCAATGAATCTCTAATCGTTCCTTATTTCTCTTTTCCAGGACAGATCCTGTAATTGCTTCCAAGACATGAAGGAGACATTAGACTGACTTCACTACATTATTAAAGTCTTTAAATTTTTTAAAAATTTTTTCCATGTTCTTGGCAGAAAATAATTTCTGTGTTTCCCATTCATGGAGGGAGAAAAGGACACTGAGAAGCTGGCAGCTTCACCCTGGAAACTTTCCCTACTTAGACCAGAAAATCATGGAGGAAATATCTTGTTTCACTGGCTCATATTGATTTCCTGGTCATGTCTGATACCTGCCTGTGGATAGACTTAATGGCTACAGATACATGAGGCTCAGCCAGTGGAAAAGGAGAGTGAAGATAAGATCAGCTGAAAATGCTCTGCTTGTGTGAGTTCAAGGACGAAAAAGAAAGAAAGAAAGAAAGAAAGAAAGAAAGAAGAAGAAGAAGAAGAAAAAAAAAGCAGCTTTTACAGCTGCAATTTACTGTAATCCAGGCAGGCTAGGTACTGAAGAGAACTAAAGTTATAGTCACTAGACTCCTGATTTGTGAATAAAAATGCTTAGGATTGTGTGTGGTGAGGGGCAAGAACAGAATGCTGCTACTGCTAATGCAGGGAGTGAACTGGAGTTGGAAGGGACGTTCCACAGAGCTGCTTTGGCACCTTTCGGTGAGCTCAATTTGTACCCTTATTGGGCTCTTTTTCATATTGGCTACTGGGCTTGGTTTGAATGAGAAACAGGGACTGTTTGGATCATATGGTGATTACTATTCTTAACCTTCTTGTTAATGCTAGGCCCTAATACATAATAAAGGTTCGTGCTACTCCATCATCCCTCAGCGTGGACCACCTTGCATTTCTTTTCCTATATTGTTTGCAAATGAGATTGCACTCCCTTCCCATGCAGGGACCAGGTCTCATGCTCTCTTCATCACCAGCACTCTCCACTCAGCATGATAGGCAAGAGCGGTGCTAGGTATGGTCTGCTTAAGAGCAGAAAAGGACAGACAAGGTGAACAAGATCGTGGCACTAGAATCCTCATAGACAACAGGAAGAGACAAAGGGGACAGATTTAGCTGATGCTGCAAGGTGGCCTAGGAATTAACAGGACAGCACATATTATGGACAGCTATTAGCCAATGCACTTTTCATCAGGGAGTGTTCCTTGGGCAGACATAACACAGTGACAGAGAAACTAGGAATGAGTCATATTCAGGAACTTGAGTAGGCAAAAGGTGGAATCAGGGCAACTTCTCATTAGTAGTAGCAGCCTGATCACTGCTTTTTTTTTTTTTTTTTTTTTTAAATCAAGGACAGGAATCCAGTCCTTGGAGGAGGGTTGACAAGAAGGCAGCATCCTCAATTTGGAAGGTGTAGAAGTAGGGAGTGGCTATTGGATATGTGAGCTCTGAAATTAAACTCCCTATGTTTGTATCCCATTACCATGTTACCATTGAATGTTTACTAAACCCTAGGTGCTTTCATTTCTACATTTGATGTTTGAGGATGATAATAGTACATACCTCACAGGGTCATGAAAATAAAGGGAATAATCCATGTAAATCAAAATAGACAATAGCTATCACCTAGAAACATCAAATAAATGCTGGAGCTAGGTGGGGTGGTGCACACCTGTAATCCTAGTGACTTGGGAGGCTGAGGCAGGAGGAGTAGCTTGCATCCCTATCATTCTGACTCGTGGCTTCCATAGGTCAGGCTGATCATGCTCCAGTGTCAAGCATATCATAGAATGTTAGATGCGCTAGCTTTTACTCTTTTACTTCGTTCTTCCTTACTGTTCTCCATTCCTTTGTAAAAGATGATTAAAGTTAATTATACTAGTCCTGTGCTGGGCTAGAACATTCCAACCTCATAACAATCCACATTACTTTGATCTTGTGGATAAGGAGGCTAAGACTCAATAAGTTAATTTATGCAAGAATACATTGCTAGCAATATAAATTTCAAATTCAAATTGAGGTTTGCCTCTAAAATTCAAGTTGTTCGTTAATATGTTATACTTGATTCTCTATGTGGGTTTCTATTGACCACTGGGCAAAAACTGATTTTCCTTGAGGGTGGGAAGAAGGTGCTGTGTTTTGGCCTGTGCCTCCTGGAAGCCCATGGAAAGACAGAATTCATGATCCCAAGACAGGCATTAAATTTCTGTTAAGAACTTACAGAGAATCCCAGTAGGCAGCACTTGCTTTCTTATTAATGTGTAGCATTTGAATGTCATGGCAGTTGCAATGACACACACACACACACTCCATTATCAGCTCAGCTCTCCTGGGTAGTTTTTTCTGCCAGGTAGCCTCCCTGCCCACGTCTCCTGGGAGGCTGGTTAGAAAGCTGAGATGGGGGTGGCCGCAGTGGTTCTCTTTGCAGAGCTGACATTCAGTTGGAGCAGGTGGGGGTGTTCATGCTGGGAGAAAGGCACAGCTACAATGATCCGAGATTTTTGTCGTGGGAGTGCAAAAAGCCCCCTTCTAAGAGCTTCCCTTTCATGTCTTAGCCATCCACCCCCTCACATCTTTCAATCGCTCATTCATCTGTTCATTCAAAAAATATTTCAAAATTTCCTGTTCTGTGTCAGGTACTGTTCTAGGCACTAGAGTCCCAGTGATAAACAAAAGAATCATGTTCTTATGGTCAGAAAATGAATATTCTACTGGGGACGTAGAAAATAAGTAATTTGACAAAGAACACATAATACAATGTTAGGAAGTAATGAGTGACTTAGAACAAAATTATGGCAAGGGCTAGAGAGTGACAGACATGCTATCTTAAGTAGTTGCTTCAGGAAAACTTTCCTTGAGGAAGTGGAGTTATGCAGACACATGGATGTAGTTGAGGAGCTGGGAGATGTTTGGGGAAGAGTGGCAGGGGAGGGAAGAGGAGGTGCAAGGTCCTGAGACAAGAGCACAGATGGCAAATTGGATGAGCAGCAGGAAGCCAGTGGACCTGGAGTATAAGGAGCAAGGACAGGAGGAATAGGGAATGAACCATGAGAGGGACTTTGGATTTGATTTTAGGTATGATGGGAAGCTGTTTTGAGAAAGGAGATGACTTGATGAGATTTACTTTTAAAGATGATCTGCATGTCCACATAGATTTTTAAGGAGGCAGGAAGACCACTTAGGTGGCTATTCTAAGAGTACAGGCAAGAAGTAAGGCTGGGTTGGATGAGATAAGAGGTCAAAGTGGACAGAAGTATTAGGATTTGGGGTTTTTACAAACACAGAACTCAATATTTGCTGATAGATTGGATGTAGGATAAGAAAGAAAAGCTAAGAATGACCATATTTCCAGTTCTAGGGTTTAGAAAACTGTAATAGGTGGAATAGTTTTCATTCAGAGTAAGCAAATCCTAATCCCTGGAACTAGCAAATTCATTCGTTTGGAAAAAGGAGTGAATTCTCCTTCATATGACAGCACATCTGATCAAGTATCTTGATAAGATCTGGGTGGGTTATAAATGCCATCAAGTGTCTTTATAAAAGTGAAGCAAAGGCAGATGGCACAGCGGGGAAGGCCATGTGCAGGGGAGGCAGTGAGCGCAGTGATGTGGCCACAGGCCCAGGGATGCCACACAAGCAGCCATGGGACTGGAAGGGACAGGGAAGGGATTGTCCCTGAGATCCTGCTGTTAGAAAACTGCTGAAACATAGTTAACTTAGCCGGGAACACTGTGTTAGTGAAATAAAAGGGTTTATTGGGGTTCCACGTGGGCAAGGGTAGGGAAAGGAAGGGAAGGGGGGTAGGGAAGGGATGAACGGGAATAGGGACAGGCAGGAACCGAGAGAGGCAGGAACAGAGAGCAGGAACAGAGAGAGATTTCAGTCTGGGGCTGGTTTAAATAGAGTAGGGGCCATAAAACCCCCTTGGAGTGAGTCCTTGTCCTATAGGCCAGCAGAGGTCGGGGGGGGGGGGGGGGGGTAGTGGACAGGGGACTTGCTGGTCAGGTTTTTTTTTTTTTTTTTTTTAAGTATTTATTTATTTGCTTTAGTTGTACACAATGGGTTTTTTGTTTGTACGTGGTGCTGAGGATCGAACCCGGGCTGCGCACGTGCTAGGCGAGAGCTCTAACGCTGAGCCACAACCCCAGCCCTTGCTGGTCAGGTTTTTTGGTCACGCTGAGGATCCTGGGAGCTGTAGTTTTTCACAAGGCACCTGGGGAGGTGTGGCCTTCTGCCTGAGAGGTGCAGCCTCTGCCTGGAATCCAACATTCCCCCCTTTTTGATTTCGTAGGAAGCGGGGCGTCGTGTTTTCGATCTGGCTGCTTCAGAGCTGAAATGGGGCGACGTGGGGTAGTTTTGAGGGGGGGAGATGTGGGCAGGCAGATCTAGCTGGAGGGTGAAAAATTCCCAGGAGGTAGGCGTGGAAAAGATGAATCTGTCCAGGTATGGGATGGATGAAGTTTCTTTGAAGCCATATGTCGGTGAGGGTGTCAAACCAGGCTTCTGCAGAAAGTCACTGAGGGAGTCAGCCGGAGAGCATGTAGAAATTGTGGGTCTTGCGAGTTTGCAGGTAACACTATTATGGAAGCAACAAAGGGAAAGAAGGTGAGATGGATTATTGTCTGTAGGCCTGTGTTCCACCAGGTGGGACTTACGGTGAGGAGGCCAATGGAGAGTGCGAAGCATATCATAATGAGCATCAGGTGGCAGCATAAGGGCAGGACTCAGCAGGGCTCTCTGGTTGGAAAGTCATCCGTTGGTTTTTTTTAACAGTTGATAATCCCTAAGAAAAAAACTGGTTAAAGGTTCAAAACGAGAAAAAACAGAAAAGATTATTTTGAGATGGTATTGGGGACACGAGAGAAACGAATTTTCAAGGGATCAGTGGGACTGGGAGAGCAAGTATATTGAGGTAGTTGTTTGTCGTCTTTTTGTGGATCTTCAGTTGGTTGAGCAGCTGGTTTCAGTCTGGAAATATGAGTCCAAGAAGTCAAATTTTCTGAGGTTTCACGAAGCTTAGCAGCTGTGGGGTGTGCACAGCACAACCTGGAAAGGTCTTGTCCACTTTGGGACAAAGGAGATTGTTCCTGTGTCCTGGGGAGGGGAGAAATATACCCAAGAACCGGGTATTAATGGGAATGAAGCAGTGAGTCTACCTGGGTCAGGCAGAATGAAATCTTGGCACTTCCATATCTGATGTCTGATGAAGGATAAGAGAGGAGAAGAGAGATCTTTGGGTAGGGGTCCCTGAGTTGGGGAAACTCCGGGTGGAAGGGCTGGTCGCCCAAACATAACCTCAAAAGGGAATAGTAAGGAGGGCTTTTTTGGGAGGACTCTGAGCCTAAAAAGGGCAAGAGGGAGTAACTTGACCCAGTCTAAGTGGAGTTCTAGGGAGAGTTTAGTCAGGACATCTTTAAGAGTCCTATTAGTCCTTTCTACCTTCCCTGAGGACTTGGGGTGATATGGGATGTGAAAATGCTAAGGGATATTAAGGGAAGTAGAAACACTTTGGGTAACTAGTGCAACGAGCACAACTGAATACAATCATGTTCTGGGGGCTCTGAGGAGACTGGGAGAAGGAAAACTGGGTGTAAAGAGGAGCAGGACTGGAACGAGGTTGAGGAGCTGAGCGCGACAGGGCAGGAGAGTTTGAAGGCTCTTATACATTAGTCTTTAAATGGTGAGGAGAGGCAATAGTGACATGAGCACCAAATTAAACTCAGCCTGAATGCCTTTGGGGAAGAACTTTTCCTCAATCCATTTAGCTGCCTCATATAAGGGCTTTACATAAAGAGAAAAAATTGAGAATCCAGGCATGGAAATATCCCACTAGGCCTAGGAAGAGAAGAATCTCTTCCTTTGTCTTGGGACATGGAAGGGCCTTGATGAGGGCCTCTCTGTCTACAGTAATGGCCCTCGACTGATGGGAAGTCTGAACTCTTAGGTAAACCACCTGGGTCTGAGCAAGTTAGATGGGGAAACACGATACCCACGAGAGGAGAGGAAAGAAAGTTTAAAAGAGTGCAAGAGTACTCATGAGCTGTGGAAAGGAGGGACTGCAGAGAAGAAGATGATATTATAAAGAGAATGAGTGGATCTGAGAAAACGTTTCTGCAAAAGATCTGAGATAGCTCCCTGTAGGGAGGGGCAATTCCTGAGATGGGTTACCTTGGCAACATGTTGGGGCAGGTTGTTAAGGGTGGATGAAGGGCTCTGAGGGAATCAGCATTTCAATCTCTCAGGGGACAGTTTCTCAACTTCCCAAAATTGGCTCACTCAAACTGGCTTTCGACCTGACTCGATTTATCTACAGATGCTGACTGTCTATGAGATTTTGGCTTCACTTCCCTTCTAACCTTAGGAACTGTTTACTACTGTAAGGGAATGGGTCGATGACCGAATCTGGCTTCTTCAGGCTGAACGGGGACGAAGTGATGGGGGGGCAGTAGTTTGGAGTTCCTTTTGTAGAAGTTAGGTCAGATTGAAGCCTGGGGAAGGTTGTAAAGTCATCAGGGACGGAAGCTTCTATTGGAGAAACAAAAAAAACATGAGTACCGAAGAAATGTTGCAGCATCTGGAACGTCAATGTATACCATAAAGATGATAATTCAAAGCTTTAGCATGTACAGAGTTATTGGGAATGTAAACACAACACTTCACTTAGGGCTGAAGTTACCTTTGCTTCTAAAATGTTCAGAAATGGTTGTGCATCTGTTTTAACTGTTACTGGATGTCTAGGATGAAATTTGTCAAACTGACTTCTGTTTTGACCATTGGTAAGAGTCAGCTGTTTCTGATGGGAATCTTGGGGAAACTTGAGAGCAGATTTTCTGCTTGGTGCCTTCTGTAAGGATGGGTCCAGGTCTTGCTTGACCTTGTGGCTTTCCTCAGAAGCATTAGGGATGTTTTTCCCTTTTTTATGGACCCTCCCTTTAGCAAGAGCACTGATTGGCTTTTCCTCTATCAGTCTCATTTATCCCTCTTATCGAGAGATCATGTGACCCAGAGATGTAAAGCTCTGTAGAGATATTTCCTCTTCCCTCACAGGCAGACTCTGGGACAAGAACCAAATACTGGTCTTCTTGGCCCTTTTGATTAATTTAAAAGTTTTGATCTTAGTCATCCAGTAAGCTAATCTTAAATTGAGAATATTGGGCTTTAATTTTAATGTTTATAAACTTACAGTAGCTGGGGTCTGTGGTACCTATCTGTCTTGATGGTTTTTGAAGGTCAGGTGTTTAAGTTTTGAAGTTTGATTTCTGTTAAAGAAAGGCTGAGAGCATTTAGCTGACAAAATATTACAATTACATTGATGTTTCCATAAATCAAGTTTAGCTCTTAAAGAGAGAACATGATATTCTGAAATAATTGTTGTTCAACCATAGCTATACAATTTTTAATCCCTTTTAAGATTACTTGTTCAAAAGGAAGGAAATTAATAAACACAACATTATGGATAAATTACATAGCTTTGCTGATTGTTTCACCTACTTATTTAACCAACTTACACAGGCCTTTACATCACTTACTTAAACCCTCTTATTTACTTAACTATAAGACATTCTTATCTTGAAATACTTCCTTTTCCTTCTATAGAGTATGGTTTCCATACTTAATCTTCTTAATTTATTTCTTTCACGTGTTAACTCCTTTCTCTGTTCATCCTTTGAAACAATCTTTATAATGATTTGAATGTAGACCAATTATTTTATCTTAATAAAAACATTTTGTTATTTATAGTATTTTTAGTTGGAATAAAAACCTTTGAGCCTCTACATACATGTCAATCTTTTATAAACTTTTGTATATAAAATTACACACATCTGGTAACTATTTCATGAGAAGTATGTAGAATCATACCTGTTGAAGCACATTTAACAGTTAGCATTTTAACCTTGTAAATAAATTAGACGTTTAACAAACAAAGTTAGTTACAAATGAATAATCTCATGTGCCAAAATACAAGACTGAATAGTATCAGGCATTTTCTTTGCTGAAGAGAAGTCTTGAAAAAAGCTTGCGAATTAAGTTTGAGGTTTAAAGGTACCCTTATTTATTGTGCACTTTGGAAGGGGAAGCGAGGAGCTAAAGAGGCAAAGGTGATTTTAGCAGGGGATGAAAAGAGCAGATTGATTGAATTTCCCATTCTAAATGGGAACTGAGGGACTGTGTCTCACGTGAATGAGAAAGAGTAGAGGACAGAGGAAGTAAATGGTGAAGGATAAGGCCAGCTGTGCTCGGGCAGGAAGCCAGAGGGAGGGTCGCGCAAAGCAGTGCCTGCTTGGAACGGAATGGCGGGGTCTGGTTTATTGGAGGATTTAGGGAGAACTGAGCAGGCGGCTCTGGGAGGCTGGGGGGGAGGGTAGAGTTTCGCGGTTGTTGCCGCTGCTGCTATAAGGCAGAGCATGGTCCGGCCCGCTGAGTGCAGCAGCGAAGGCACGCGGTAAGGCTTTGCCTGGGAGGAAGTCGGAGGGAACCACGTGGGTTGGGATAGAAGATGGCGGATCAAGGAAGGGCGGGATGTGGAGCGGAAGTGGAGACAGATTTGGGTGGAAGAACATGGTGGATCCGAGGAAGGGGGAGGGAGCTGAGTTGGGGCTGCAGGTGGAGCCTGCACAGACTCGCTGCGGCGGCTCGGGCAGCCTCGCTTGGGCAGAGCGCGGGTTTAGCTCCTGAGCAAAGACCATGTGGGGTGGACAGACTGTACTGTGGCAGCCGCGCGGGCAGCAGCGGTGGCACCGGGCAGCCTCACTTGGGGGGTGCGCTGGGCTAGGCTTTTGAGCAAGGAACGTGTGGTGGAAGCCACAGTGACAGCGGCAGCAGCAGTGGCGGTGGGCGGCCATGGCTGCGGCGGCAGCAAGGGGAGGGAGGGAGGGCGCGTGGTGCAGACTCGCAGACTGGGAACAGGCCTGCGGGCGGGCGGGGGCACCTGTCGCCGTGTGCGGGGCCAGCCCAGGGCTCGGCAGCGCGGGCCGGTGGGCGGCGCCGCCATTGGTCAGGGCGCGGGCCAGCGGGCGGCGCGGCGGCGGGGGAGCCGCGGGTGCGGCGCCCGGCCCCGGCGCCTTTGTGAGCGGCGCGGAGGACGCATGGGGGTGGGGGGGGGATTTGGCCCGTGCGCGAAGAAGTGCTCGGCTATCGGAGGGTAGTGGCCCGCGCGCGGCGAGCGGGACGGCGTCAGTCAGAGCTGGACCTATAAGAGAGCAGAGGAAGCGAGCAAGGGGCGCGCTGTGGCTCTAGCGGCAGCGGGCTGGGAGAGCGCCCCGGAGCGGGCTAGGAGCGCGGACCGGGAGCGCACCGCTGCGCGTGCTGCGAGCACAGCGGGAGTGGCAGCCAAGCTGGGAACAGGAAATTGAGTGGGCGGGGGGTAGCAGTGGTGAAGGCACCGGAAATTACGTGACAGAGAAGGTGGGTCTACAGAGGAGGGTTCTGACAGAGCGGAAGGCTGGGGCGGGGCGAAGGATGAAGACAAAGGAGGGGGAGAATCTAAGCTCGGAAGCCCGCCAATTTCAAAATCTAAAGCCTGAGCTGGGGGTGGGGGGGGAGCGGTCTGGAGCAGCCTCCGAGGCTGCCGGTAGAAGGGAGAAGGCGTTGACATACAGCAATTGAGAGGCGTGTCGGCTGGAGCTGATAGGGAAGTTCCCATATTTCCCGTTAACGGGGAGGGGCTGATACAATATTTTGGAAGGCGTCCCTCCCAGAATGTGTATCAGAGTGAGATCTAAGTTCGCTCGCCTAGTCGTCACCAGGTGAAACGAGCCTTGGGACATCTAACCACCTTCCGTCCCGGATGGCAGGTTTAAAAGATGCCGGGGGGCTATGAGCTTACTCCATGGAGGTTTTCGGATTTTTTTACTGTTCCGAACGGAAAAACGGAAGCTCAAGCCCGGAGTGTGGAGGGGAACTTTCCTAGCCACACACAGCCGAGAGCTGTAGTCTTACAGCTGGAAATTTTAAAGCGGGGCGGATAAAGGTGGGTGGGCGGACAAAGGTGGGGGGGGAGTTCCCGGGGTCCACCGTCGCCCTGAAGGCTTGGGGTGGGGTGTCGCCCCCCCCCGGCGGGGCGTATAGGCCGCGGGCGAGATTGCCGGACACTCGACGGTCAATTTTCGCCGCGCAGTGGCCAAACAGGTTTAGGAACTCGGGGTGGATGGGGGCTTACCGAAGTCCAGCGATGGTGTGGAGAAGGTGGACAGACAAACAGAGACGTGTTGGACGCTCGTCTCCCATCCGAGTCATGGCACCAAATGTTAGAAAACTGCTGAAACATAGTTAACTTAGCCGGGAACACTGTGTTAGTGAAATAAAAGGGTTTATTGGGGTTCCACGTGGGCAAGGGTAGGGAAAGGAAGGGAAGGGGGGTAGGGAAGGGATGAACGGGAATAGGGACAGGCAGGAACCGAGAGAGGCAGGAACAGAGAGCAGGAACAGAGAGAGATTTCAGTCTGGGCTGGTTTAAATAGAGTAGGGGCCATAAAACCCCCTTGGAGTGAGTCCTTGTCCTATAGGCCAGCAGAGGTCAGGGGCGGGGGTAGTGGACAGGGGACTTGCTGGTCAGGTTTTTTTTTTTTTTTAAATATTTATTTATTTGCTTTAGTTGTACACAATGGGTTTTTTGTTTGTACGTGGTGCTGAGGATCGAACCCGGGCTGCGCACGTGCTAGGCGAGAGCTCTAACGCTGAGCCACAACCCCAGCCCTTGCTGGTCAGGTTTTTTGGTCACGCTGAGGATCCTGGGAGCTGTAGTTTTTCACAAGGCACCTGGGGAGGTGTGGCCTTCTGCCTGAGAGGTGCAGCCTCTGCCTGGAATCCAACATTCCCCCTTTTTGATTTCGTAGGAAGCGGGGCGTCGTGTTTCGATCTGGCTGCTTCAGAGCTGAAATGGGGCGACGTGGGGGTAGTTTTGAGGGGGGGAGATGTGGGCAGGCAGATCTAGCTGGAGGGTGAAAAATTCCCAGGAGGTAGGCGTGGAAAAGATGAATCTGTCCAGGTATGGGATGGATGAAGTTTCTTTGAAGCCATATGTCGGTGAGGGTGTCAAACCAGGCTTCTGCAGAAAGTCACTGAGGGAGTCAGCCGGAGAGCATGTAGAAATTGTGGGTCTTGCGAGTTTGCAGGTAACACTATTATGGAAGCAACAAAGGGAAAGAAGGTGAGATGGATTATTGTCTGTAGGCCTGTGTTCCACCAGGTGGGACTTACGGTGAGGAGGCCAATGGAGAGTGCGAAGCATATCATAATGAGCATCAGGTGGCAGCATAAGGGCAGGACTCAGCAGGGCTCTCTGGTTGGAAAGTCATCCGTTGGTTTTTTTTTAACAGTTGATAATCCCTAAGAAAAAACTGGTTAAAGGTTCAAAACGAGAAAAAACAGAAAAGATTATTTTGAGATGGTATTGGGGACACGAGAGAAACGAATTTTCAAGGGATCAGTGGGACTGGGAGAGCAAGTATATTGAGGTAGTTGTTTGTCGTCTTTTTGTGGATCTTCAGTTGGTTGAGCAGCTGGTTTCAGTCTGGAAATATGAGTCCAAGAAGTCAAATTTTCTGAGGTTTCACGAAGCTTAGCAGCTGTGGGTGTGCACAGCACAACCTGGAAAGGTCTTGTCCACTTTGGGACAAAGGAGATTGTTCCTGTGTCCTGGGGAGGGGAGAAATATACCCAAGAACCGGGTATTAATGGGAATGAAGCAGTGAGTCTACCTGGGTCAGGCAGAATGAAATCTTGGCACTTCCATATCTGATGTCTGATGAAGGATAAGAGAGGAGAAGAGAGATCTTTGGGTAGGGGTCCCTGAGTTGGGGAAACTCCGGGTGGAAGGGCTGGTCGCCCAAACACATAACCTCAAAAGGGAATAGTAAGGAGGGCTTTTTTTGGAGGACTCTGAGCCTAAAAAGGGCAAGAGGGAGTAACTTGACCCAGTCTAAGTGGAGTTCTAGGGAGAGTTTAGTCAGGACATCTTTAAGAGTCCTATTAGTCCTTTCTACCTTCCCTGAGGACTTGGGGTGATATGGGATGTGAAAATGCTAAGGGATATTAAGGGAAGTAGAAACACTTTGGGTAACTAGTGCAACGAGCACAACTGAATACAATCATGTTCTGGGGGCTCTGAGGAGACTGGGAGAAGGAAAAACTGGGTGTAAAGAGGAGCAGGACTGGAACGAGGTTGAGGAGCTGAGCGCGACAGGGCAGGAGAGTTTGAAGGCTCTTATACATTAGTCTTTAAATGGTGAGGAGAGGCAATAGTGACATGAGCACCAAATTAAACTCAGCCTGAATGCCTTTGGGGAAGAACTTTTCCTCAATCCATTTAGCTGCCTCATATAAGGGCTTTACATAAAGAGAAAAAATTGAGAATCCAGGCATGGAAATATCCCACTAGGCCTAGGAAGAGAAGAATCTCTTCCTTTGTCTTGGGACATGGAAGGGCCTTGATGAGGGCCTCTCTGTCTACAGTAATGGCCCTCGACTGATGGGAAGTCTGAACTCTTAGGTAAACCACCTGGGTCTGAGCAAGTTAGATGGGGAAACACGATACCCACGAGAGGAGAGGAAAGAAAGTTTAAAAGAGTGCAAGAGTACTCATGAGCTGTGGAAAGGAGGGACTGCAGAGAAGAAGATGATATTATAAAGAGAATGAGTGGATCTGAGAAAACGTTTCTGCAAAAGATCTGAGATAGCTCCCTGTAGGGAGGGGCAATTCCTGAGATGGGTTACCTTGGCAACATGTTGGGGCAGGTTGTTAAGGTTGGATGAAGGGCTCTGAGGGAATCAGCATTTCAATCTCTCAGGGGACAGTTTCTCAACTTCCCAAAATTGGCTCACTCAAACTGGCTTTCGACCTGACTCGATTTATCTACAGATGCTGACTGTCTATGAGATTTTGGCTTCACTTCCCTTCTAACCTTAGGAACTGTTTACTACTGTAAGGGAATGGGTCGATGACCGAATCTGGCTTCTTCAGGCTGAACGGGGACGAAGTGATGGGGCAGTAGTTTGGAGTTCCTTTTGTAGAAGTTAGGTCAGATTGAAGCCTGGGGAAGGTTGTAAAAGTCATCAGGGACGGAAGCTTCTATTGGAGAAACAAAAAACATGAGTACCGAAGAAATGTTGCAGCATCTGGAACGTCAATGTATACCATAAAGATGATAATTCAAAGCTTTAGCATGTACAGAGTTATTGGGAATGTAAACACAACACTTCACTTAGGGCTGAAGTTACCTTTGCTTCTAAAATGTTCAGAAATGGTTGTGCATCTGTTTTAACTGTTACTGGATGTCTAGGATGAAATTTGTCAAACTGACTTCTGTTTTGACCATTGGTAAGAGTCAGCTGTTTCTGATGGGAATCTTGGGGAAACTTGAGAGCAGATTTTCTGCTTGGTGCCTTCTGTAAGGATGGGTCCAGGTCTTGCTTGACCTTGTGGCTTTCCTCAGAAGCATTAGGGATGTTTTTCCCTTTTTTATGGACCCTCCCTTTAGCAAGAGCACTGATTGGCTTTTCCTCTATCAGTCTCATTTATCCCTCTTATCGAGAGATCATGTGACCCAGAGATGTAAAGCTCTGTAGAGATATTTCCTCTTCCCTCACAGGCAGACTCTGGGACAAGAACCAAATACTGGTCTTCTTGGCCCTTTTGATTAATTTAAAAGTTTTGATCTTAGTCATCCAGTAAGCTAATCTTAAATTGAGAATATTGGGCTTTAATTTTAATGTTTATAAACTTACAGTAGCTGGGGTCTGTGGGTACCTATCTGTCTTGATGGTTTTTGAAGGTCAGGTGTTTAAGTTTTGAAGTTTGATTTCTGTTAAAGAAAGGCTGAGAGCATTTAGCTGACAAAATATTACAATTACATTGATGTTTCCATAAATCAAGTTTAGCTCTTAAAGAGAGAACATGATATTCTGAAATAATTGTTGTTCAACCATAGCTATACAATTTTTAATCCCTTTTAAGATTACTTGTTCAAAAGGAAGGAAATTAATAAACACAACATTATGGATAAATTACATAGCTTTGCTGATTGTTTCACCTACTTATTTAACCAACTTACACAGGCCTTTACATCACTTACTTAAACCCTCTTATTTACTTAACTATAAGACATTCTTATCTTGAAATACTTCCTTTTCCTTCTATAGAGTATGGTTTCCATACTTAATCTTCTTAATTTATTTCTTTCACGTGTTAACTCCTTTCTCTGTTCATCCTTTGAAACAATCTTTATAATGATTTGAATGTAGACCAATTATTTTATCTTAATAAAAACATTTTGTTATTTATAGTATTTTTAGTTGGAATAAAAACCTTTGAGCCTCTACATACATGTCAATCTTTTATAAACTTTTGTATATAAAATTACACACATCTGGTAACTATTTCATGAGAAGTATGTAGAATCATACCTGTTGAAGCACATTTAACAGTTAGCATTTTAACCTTGTAAATAAATTAGACGTTTAAACAAACAAAGTTAGTTACAAATGAATAATCTCATGTGCCAAAATACAAGACTGAATAGTATCAGGCATTTTCTTTGCTGAAGAGAAGTCTTGAAAAAAGCTTGCGAATTAAGTTTGAGGTTTAAAGGTACCCTTATTTATTGTGCACTTTGGAAGGGGAAGCGAGGAGCTAAAGAGGCAAAGGTGATTTTAGCAGGGGATGAAAAGAGCAGATTGATTGAATTTCCCATTCTAAATGGGAACTGAGGGACTGTGTCTCACGTGAATGAGAAAGAGTAGAGGACAGAGGAAGTAAATGGTGAAGGATAAGGCCAGCTGTGCTCGGGCAGGAAGCCAGAGGGAGGGTCGTGCAAAGCAGTGCCTGCTTGGAACGGAATGGCGGGGGTCTGGTTTATTGGAGGATTTAGGGAGAACTGAGCAGGCGGCTCTGGGAGGCTGGGGGGGAGGGTAGAGTTTCGCGGTTGTTGCCGCTGCTGCTATAAGGCAGAGCATGGTCCGGCCCGCTGAGTGCAGCAGCGAAGGCACGCGGTAAGGCTTTGCCTGGGAGGAAGTCGGAGGGAACCACGTGGGTTGGGATAGAAGATGGCGGATCAAGGAAGGGCGGGATGTGGAGCGGAAGTGGAGACAGATTTGGGTGGAAGAACATGGTGGATCCGAGGAAGGGGGAGGGAGCTGAGTTGGGGCTGCAGGTGGAGCCTGCACAGACTCGCTGCGGCGGCTCGGGCAGCCTCGCTTGGGCAGAGCGCGGGTTTAGCTCCTGAGCAAAGACCATGTGGGGTGGACAGACTGTACTGTGGCAGCCGCGCGGCAGCAGCGGTGGCACCGGGCAGCCTCACTTGGGGGGTGCGCTGGGCTAGGCTTTTGAGCAAGGAACGTGTGGTGGAAGCCACAGTGACAGCGGCAGCAGCAGTGGCGGTGGGCGGCCATGGCTGCGGCGGCAGCAAGGGGAGGGAGGGAGGGCGCGTGGTGCAGACTCGCAGACTGGGAACAGGCCTGCGGGGCGGGCGGGGGCACCTATCGCCGTGTGCGGGGCCAGCCCAGGGCTCGGCAGCGCTGGCCGGTGGGCGGCGCGCCGCCATTGGTCAGGGCGCGGGCCAGCGGGCGGCGCGGCGGCCGGGGGAGCCGCGGGTGCGGCGCCCGGCCCCGGCGCCTTTGTGAGCGGCGCGGAGGACGCATGGGGGTGGGGGGGGATTTGGCCCGTGCGCGAAGAAGTGCTCGGCTATCGGAGGGTAGTGGCCCGCGCGCGGCGAGCGGGACGGCGTCAGTCAGAGCTGGACCTATAAGAGAGCAGAGGAAGCGAGCAAGGGGCGCGCTGTGGCTCTAGCGGCAGCGGGCTGGGAGAGCGCCCCGGAGCGGGCTAGGAGCGCGGACCGGGAGCGCACCGCTGAGCGTGCTGCGAGCACAGCGGGAGTGGCAGCCAAGCTGGGAACAGGAAATTGAGTGGGCGGGGGTAGCAGTGGTGAAGGCACCGGAAATTACGTGACAGAGAAGGTGGGTCTACAGAGGAGGGTTCTGACAGAGCGGAAGGCTGGGGCGGGGCGAAGGATGAAGACAAAGGAGGGGGAGAATCTAAGCTCGGAAGCCCGCCAATTTCAAAATCTAAAGCCTGAGCTGGGGGTGGGGGGAGCGGTCTGGAGCAGCCTCCGAGGCTGCCGGTAGAAGGGAGAAGGCGTTGACATACAGCAATTGAGAGGCGTGTCGGCTGGAGCTGATAGGGAAGTTCCCATATTTCCCGTTAACGGGGAGGGGCTGATACAATATTTTGGAAGGCGTCCCTCCCAGAATGTGTATCAGAGTGAGATCTAAGTTCGCTCGCCTAGTCGTCACCAGGTGAAACGAGCCTTGGGACATCTAACCACCTTCCGTCCCGGATGGCAGGTTTTAAAAGATGCCGGGGGGCTATGAGCTTACTCCATGGAGGTTTTCGGATTTTTTCTGTTCCGAACGGAAAAAAAAAAAAAACGGAAGCTCAAGCCCGGAGTGTGGAGGGGAACTTTCCTAGCCACACACAGCCGAGAGCTGTAGTCTTACAGCTGGAAATTTTAAAGCGGGCGGATAAAGGTGAGTGGGCGGACAAAGGTGGGGGGGGAGTTCCCGGGGTCCACCGTCGCCCTGAAGGCTTGGGTGGGGTGTCGCCCCCCCCCCCCGTATAGGCCGCGGGCGAGATTGCCGGACACTCGACGGTCAATTTTCGCCGCGCAGTGGCCAAACAGGTTTAGGAACTCGGGGTGGATGGGGGGCTTACCGAAGTCCAGCGATGGTGTGGAGAAGGTGGACAGACAAACAGAGACGTGTTGGACGCTCGTCTCCCATCCGAGTCACGGCACCAAATGTTAGAAAACTGCTGAAACATAGTTAACTTAGCCGGGAACACTGTGTTAGTGAAATAAAAGGGTTTATTGGGGTGCCACGTGGGCAAGGGTAGGGAAAGGAAGGGAAGGGGGTAGGGAAGGGATGAACGGGAATAGGGACAGGCAGGAACCGAGAGAGGCAGGAACAGAGAGCAGGAACAGAGAGAGATTTCAGTCTGGGGCTGGTTTAAATAGAGTAGGGGCCATAAAAAACCCCCTTGGAGTGAGTCCTTGTCCTATAGGCCAGCAGAGGTCAGGGGCGGGGGTAGTGGACAGGGGACTTGCTGGTCAGGTTTTTTGGTCACGCTGAGGATCCTGGGAGCTGTAGTTTTTCACAAGGCACCTGGGGAGGTGTGGCCTTCTGCCTGGGAGGTGCAGCCTCTGCCTGGAATCCAACACTGCAGAGGGTGAATGACTGCGCCACCCCCTGCACTTCAGCCCAGGGAAACTGATTTTGAACTTGAGATCTCCAGAATTATGAGAAAATAGATTTCAGGTGTGTTAGGCACCAAGCTGTAGTACATCATTACAGCTGCTGTAACAATTAGTGCAAATGCAGGAAGAGATTTGACAAAGACTCTATCAAGACACAGCTCATCAGCAGATGACCACTGATACATGAAATGGAACACTGACACATGGGTGGGGATTTCAAAGGTTACAGGAAAAACTAGGAAGAATTTCTGTTGAGAAAGAAGGAGGGGTAGACAGCTAGAGTGGACAGAGGGAGCGGCTAGGATGAGCCTTTGTCTCTGGGCTGTGGCGCCATTGGCCAGATAAGCATCTCACCCCAGTGCTGAGACAGGCCTACCAATTTGATCCAAATTGGATTTTTTGTGCTTTAATTGGACTTTGCTGAAACTGTGCTTTTCTTCCTCCAGGTCTAAATTCAAGTCTGAAATGATCCCTTGTTTTATATTAGGTGGTTTTCCAATGCTGCTTTTTTTCCTGCTCAAATAAATCTGTCTTTGATTGGCTGGCCAAATTATCTGCCCAATTTGTTTGCATTTGGCTTTATCCTGATTCGCCTGGCAAGTATATTAGTTTCTGTTTGCCTTGCTCTGCCCCACCACCCACCTACCCATCCTTTCCTGGAGTTCCTAGAAGGTGGAGGCCTTTTTGTATATTTGAGTTATCTGTCATTATTGATTTTCAGGTCCCCTTCACATCTGCTTACTCTACTCAAACAGTAGTGTGTTCTTCGATTTTAAAATAACTATTTTATTGACCTTTCCACAATTTCACCATGGTCTCTGTTTCTTAAAATATAAACACTCAAATGTAGCATTTATTGGGTAACTGGTACTAAGCATTTTTTTAGTACTAAGCATTTTTAACAGGTTATTTTTTAATCACTATGACGATTTTGTTAAATGAGTCTTCTGAATTTACAGATGAGGAAACTCAAATCTCTGAGATCAAGGGAACCCCTGAAGTTCACTCTGGGGTAAGTCTGGGTTCCAAATCATTGCTTGCTCTATAACCCCTCTAAACCCCTCTTCAGGCAGAGGTTCTACTCTAGCTTGCTCAGGGGATGAGCTAGTGATAACTTAATAAAATCCCCTACTTTTAAATTTAGTTTTAGTCTTCTGTGCTTATTCTTCTGCTGTTCTTGGGTTGCTGTAACTGCAGTGTGTATTGAGTGTATACTCCCATGGCACTCAACAAATAAATGAGGCCACTTAACACTGAATGGCCTTGGGCAAGTTACAAAACTTCTTTGGGTAGGATCTTTTTTCCAATGAACTTTAGCTCTGTCCTGCTGGGTGTGGTGGTGAATGCCCATAATTCCTGTGACCCAGTTGGCTGAGGCCGGAAGATCACAGGTTGAAACCCAGTCTCAGTAATTTAGCAAGACCCTATCTTAAAATAAAAAAATAAAAAGGGCTGGGGATGTAGTTCAGTGGTAGAGTACCCCTGTGTTCAATCTCCAGAACCAATGAATGAATGAATAAATAAATAAATAAATAAACTAATAGCATTGAAAAATAAACCAAACCAAAAACTTTAGCTGTGTCCCTTGCTAACTTCGAGTACTGGCATCACTCTGAACTTCACTTCCTTCACATATACAATAAAGACATTGAACTAAAGAAAACAAGATAACAACTCTTCTTATCTGTCCATTTCATTTTAGTAATTCTAATGAGGTTATAGTAGTATTGCATTGAGATTTTAATTTGTATTTTCCTGATGACCAATAATGGTGATTTTTTTTCTTGTGCTTTCTGTCCATTTGGATATACTTACCTGTGAAGTGTCTTTTCATGTCTTGCCCCTCAAAAATTGTAAACTTTATTATTTGTATCATCATTATTGTACTTTTAAATGATCCATATAACTACTTTCCCAGTTGATTGTAAACTCTTTGATAATCATGATATGTGCGAGATTCACTGAGGAATTCTCAGTGCTTGGTTTAAACCTCTCACTGAACATGTGTTGAATCAATCAATGGCTGAGACTCTAGATCATGGCGAATGTCGCCATCTGGTGTCTGGTATGAATGGGAGGGGGAGGATGCCTAGCCATGATTCCATGGGCTTTTCATGTGAGCTTTCTCTTACACGTGATTTTTTAAAGTTATTTTGCATACTCCTGTATACTTGATTTTTTTCTTTTTAAAATTTCCATATTTACTTCTGATTGTTCTAATCCATTTGAAGTTTAGATTTGTGGAACTGTAACTTACTTAGTGATGGTTTACATTTTCGAAAGTGGAGCTCTATACTCACAGGCAATACAGTCAGTTAGTGCTTGCTGTGTTCTAGCCCTGGTACTGAATATACCCTGAGGTATACTCAAGACACTCAGTCATAGACTAGCAAGGAAGAAACATTTCAAAAGTCATGGTGGAGTATTGTAATAAATGCCTTAAATAAGCTATTTGCTTGCTCGTTCATTCATTCATTCATTCATCTGCTCATTCAACATCTATTATTGAGCATTTACTAAGTGCCAGACATTGTTGCAGGTACTAAACCTCCAAAGGTGTGTGCTCTAAAATAGGACTACTCTAAAAAGCCTGTACTAAATATATTTGGTTTTCCAAAGATTCTGGACTTAGATATATTTTTAGTCTGAATGTGAATCCCTGCAGAGTGGGACATGTGGAGATCTCAGTTTTTATTGGGTTACACATAGAACAGGATGGTCCTAGGGAAAATACCTTTCTGGAAGTGTACTGAGGTGGAAGGAGGTGGCTAAATGCAGTGCCCTTCTCAGTTTTATCTAATCTAATCATTTCCCAATCTGCCACCACAATGAAAGATAACAATGGGTTGATCCCATTCAGAGACTATATTATAGAGTGCCTTGACCCATGGGTAAAGTCTATCCAAGTTACAGGCTAGCATTCACATGTCTGTGGCCTGTCACTGCCACACTGTCAGGGAGTGTAGGACCAGGTGGCAAGACCCTCTTATGAAGAGCCACTGATAGGTTTGTTCTAGGTCTGTTATGTTCTCAGAACTAGGACATGTAATCTTCCACCCTTTCCTATTGTACTTCTTGTGAGCAGATTATTCTGGAAGCCTTTCACACTGGAGTGGTAAAATATTGGTTTTGCTCTCCCCTCACCCCCAACAGCACAGGGGATTGAACCCATGTTCTACCACTGAGCTACATAACCAGTCTTTTTTACTTTGAGACAGGGTCTCACTCAGTTTCCCAGGTTGGTCACAAACTTGAGATCCTCCTGCCTCAGCCTTTCAAGTCATTGGGATTATGCGTATGTGCCACCATGCCTGACTGGAGTGATAGGATATTACATTCAGTTTTGGGCTTTGGGATTAAGAACTCAAGTTCTGTGGTGATGTTGGGGCCAATGTCTCAACAAACTTCCTTATTTTCTTCTCTGCACATCTCCCTTGAAGCTTGTAGTATGTGACAACTTGTCAGAGCAATATTCACTGGTCCTGTCCCCCAAATTACATCTTTATGAAGTTGATAAATCAGGGATTATGTCTTCTTTTAATCTTCCACATCCATCAACATTTTCCTAGATTTTTTCAGACATAAAATTACTATTTAATAAACATGGATTGATTTCCTAATATGAACCAAAACTTGTGCAACATATTGTCAAACAAAAATGAAATTGTGCTTGTTGTTCCAGAGAAAGGGTAACAGAAGATTATAATATGCAAAGGGCTATTATAGCATTATACGTAAGAATATAAGAGCATTCTTCTTGGGCAAAGTGATGAGTTTTAAGAACAGAGAGGAATTGCAGGCAAGAGTAAGTGAGAGCAGGGGACGGATGGAAGCAGCTCTGTGAGCAAGGAGCCTGCTTAAAAAGCTAAAGTATTTTCATTCCATCCTGAACATGCTGGGGAGTAATTTTAACCTGAGAAGTAATACGGCATGTTTTAATATTTTAAGAGTTCGCTGGCAATTATATAAAGGGTGAGCTGTAATGTGGCACCACTGGACATAATCACATTTGTCAGAATGCCATTGTAATAATTCACGTGATGAGGCTTCAACCCCTGCAGTAAGGTAGTGGAGGGGAGGAAGGGCAGGGTACAGATGTGGGTCATTAAGGCTAATTTAGACTTAATCACTGATAAGATACTTAGAGGAAGGGAAAGGGGAGGGTCTGGGTCTGGTACAAATGATGTTTCTGACTTAGGTAGATGATAGACAGTCATTTTCAGTATGAAGAATAGCTTTTGGTGTTTGGAGAGGACACAATTTCCTCTGCACTTAGCACCCCAACTTCTTTTTATTTCTGAGGAGAACCAATGGGATTTTAGTGCAATAGGAAAATAATTCCAAGTTGGGCACAGTGCTATATTTTTGTGTTTTATGTATGCTGATCACTTTCCGAGGTGAGTACATTATGTGTGAGAGTTTTGGGCCCAAAGAATTATCTGGTAATAAAAAACTCAATTTTTGGACATATATTTCTAGAAAGTTTGACATAGTTGTGAAAGCTTTCAAACATTTGAGACCTCAGACATTTTCCTATTTGCATCTAATTCCTGGCTTTGCAGATCTGGAGTGCCTGTGGAGTGAAGGAGCCTCTGGCTTTAGGAGCTGACCTCCAGTGGTCACTACTTAAACTGCAAGTTCAACTGCAGGTCGGTCAGTGAGCAGAACGTGACCTTGTTGGAGATTTGGCCTCATTCTCTCCACCACCAGGGAAGCTCAGAGTTCAGGCTTTTGTCATCACTTGTAAAATGACTGCTTCTTAGTGTTCTTAGCAATATCTCCATTCTATTTATGGGAATCCTTTGCGATTTAAGATAATGCACATGCCCTAGACTAGTACGTGATGAAGGTAGGATTCAAATCCAGTCCATAGGTCTATTTGTCCAGAGCCTGTGCTCTTAAGCACTTACCTATTCTCCCTCTGTCATTTATTTGAATCACCTCTTCAGGCAAAGCAGACTATCTCTTTTCTGTGCCATCTAATATATCTGCTTTAACATAATTCATATTTTAGGTTTGAGACCAGTCTTTCCCATTAGTTCATTAATTTCTTGGAAGCAGAGCTCTGAGTAATCATTATACCTAACAATGCTTGACATGCAGAAGCTGCACAATACACGCTTAATAAATGGGTGAGTATTAAAATTCTATTCTTCTGTCTAGCTACTTATGCCTCATAGAAATTTAAAACTTGCCAGGTCCAAACTATTCTCTTGAAGCTGCTGGAGAGATATCTTTCCATCTTAATCAGTGGCACCCACCTTCTTGCATTTACTCAGGCCACAGCCTCCTTGAAGTTCTCTTGAACTCATCCTTTTTTTTCCCCCTCAAATCTCACATCTGTTGGCAAATCCTGTTAATTGCACTTGATGCGCACAATTTGAAATGCACCATTTCTCATCACTACTACTATCCTCAACCAGACTGTGCTCATCTTTTATCTGAATTATTGTTAGCCTGCCAGGTGGCCTCCCTACTCCCATCTGTACCCCCACCCAGTCTAGTCCCAGCTATCGGCATGTTTATAATTATTGTGAGATCACACATCAGTTCTTTGAAAAAGACCCTCCAGTGGCTCCCCATCTTTTTTGGAATAAAAGCCAAATTGTTCCAATAGCCTCTAAGGGCTTTCATAATCTGCTTTTTCATCAACTCTCTAACCACATCTCATACCACCCTCTCTCTTGATCTTTCCCTGGATTCTAGGCTCACAAGAAACTCATCATGAAGTTCTGGAATTGTATAGTCTGAACTATTGGATTCTGTGTGCTGTACACATTTTAATCTAATAGTCAATGAGTCCGTGACTGTGTGGTCTTCTAATTGAGACAGCCTCTACTATACTATAGGCATATTTTGAATAAGAAAATTAATCACACATTTATACAGAGCAATGATTATTTATACAGAGTAACATTTGATTGGTTATTTTACTAACAACACTTTCTACAATTAGCAATTACATACAATTACTTTTCCAATTCATGTAACAGCCTTCTTCTCCATAATGAGAATAATTGATCCAATGGTAGTGGTTTTTATTTATTTATTTTTTGGTACTGGGGATTGAACTCAGGGGCACTCAACCCCTGGGCCATATCCCCAGCCCTTTTTTGTATTTTATTAGAGACAGGGTCTCACTGAGTTGCTAAGTGCCTCACCATTGCTGAGGCTGGCTTTGAACTCGCGATCCTCCTGCCTCAGCCTCCCAAGTGCTGGGATTACAGGCGTGCGCCACCGCGTCCGGCTGGTAGTGTTTTTATTTAGACAAAATAGAAGGAAATAGTAGTTTGGCTATATTCTTTATGGTAATTTTGTTCTGACCTTGGGAAATAATTACTCTTCCATCAGGTCCTCTCAAAAGATAAAGCCTGGTTGAAAAGCTGAAACTCCCAACCTATTCTTCAAAAACAAAACAAAACAAAACAAAACTCCACTAGTAGATAAACACAAATATCTAAGGGGATGTGAGAGCATTTTTCTCATTCACTCTAGCTTTGCAAATGTTAATTACAAGCTTATATCAATTTAACACAACCCTGCCTAATAAAATACCTTAGACTTTCTGTTGTCTGAGATCCTAAGTCAGTAGGGGTTTTCATGGTTATAGAGGTTTGAGAAAGGCAATTGAGCCAGAGACCATGTCTAATCATTCTTAAACTTGTTGCTCAATTAAACCTGACAATCTAAACTACATTTTCATTCTACCTTTCCTACCAGCACTTTAGATGAACACTGAGATCCTCTCCGAAGTTCAAGTTGTTAATCCACCCACCCTCTCATTCCTAAGTCAAACAATTTCCTTCTCTTTGTGAGCTCATTTCTTTACTCCACAACCCTCATTTTCAAGTGCAAACCAGCATTCACCACATTCCCTTAGTTTTCCTTTCATCTGTTACCAGTTGATCAGATTGTGTATTCACCTGAATACCATCTCCTCAGTCACAGAATGCTAATTCCTCCTTCCATATTTTTGATCCAATTCTCTTTAAAGATTTCCTTCCTCAATTATTCCCTTAACCTTTTAAAAAAGTCTCCATTTCCTTTAGTTCTTTCTCTTCAGCTTACACGACAGTATGTATAAATAGACCTCCTACCGCAGTGCCTGGAAAATAGCAGGCCCTCAATAAATGGCAGTCTGACTCCCCTCATGCTTCAAGTGTTCTTTAGCTGAACAAAGGCAACATCTCTCCCTAAACTGCTATATCCTTTTCTTACCTTCTTGAACATCTTACAAAAGCATTCTGTGTTCCCAGTCTCTTTCTCTATGCCTAATTGCTCATTTAATTATTGCTCCACATTTCATAATTGATCTAATTATTAAATCAAATGCTTTCGTATCCAAGTTGACCTCTCTATGGCATCTGACAACATGGACCACTTCCTTCTTTTAAATTATTAGTCTCTTGAAAATTTTCAACACTTTTCTAATTCCCAAACTCTTTTCATTCCTGTTTTCTTTGGTGGATACTCCTCTGCCTCCACCAATTGTTCCTGCCCTAGCAAGTTTCTTTTTCATTTATCTACCTTCTTTCTGAAAATTTCCTATTCATACCCATCCCCTATATTACACCTTTATTGAATACTGTCCCCAAATGTGCATCTCCTCTCCAGGCCTTTTTCCACAACAGACCTATTTCTGTTTAGTGGACAACCTAGCATTGCTTTGCACTCAATATAACTTAAACTGAGCTTAATGTCCTCTTCTCATGCATTTCCCTGAGTTTCCAAGCTGAATAGTGATGCTTGTCACCTGGAATCCCACAGCCCTCTGTGCTGTTGTGTTGTACTCATCTTTGCATCCTCCAGCTTTTGGTTTATTTGTTTTGGCTGAACAAATTAGTGAATAACCAACAGAGTTCAATGCATTGCCCAGTGCAGAGAAGGCACTCAATAAATCTTTGTGGAATGAAGGAGTAAATGAAAACCTTTTGGGCGACTAGATCTCTGAGCAATAAAGTCTGCTCTTGATTTTTCTATAGTTATATAGGATTTAAATTCCCTACTTTCATTGCTAAGAAAGTTTTTGATACATTCTTCATTATGGGCTTGTAAGGAGAAAGAAAACGAAAAATACTTTCTGGTGCAGATAGTAGACTTTTTTTTTTTTTTTTTTTTTGGTACCAGGGGTTGAACACAGGGGCACTCAACCACTGAGCCACATCCCCAGCCCTATTTTGTATTTTATTTAGAGAGAGGGTCTCACTGAGTTGCTTAGCACCTCACTGTTGCTGAGGCTGGCTTTTGAAGGGCAAAACATCACACCAGGGACAGCCGTGCAGCCAAGAGATTTATTCAACAGCCTTCATGGCTGGTAGCAAAAACTGGAGAAGAGGTGCTCTGGTCGAAGGTCGAAGAGGTGGGAGAGGGGAGTCAGGGAGAAGGGAGTGTGCAAGCTCTGATGGGAGAAGGGAGTCAGGGAGAGGGGAGTGTGCAAGCTCTGGACAGAAGGTGGGTGCCTGGTCGCACCCGCTCTCTGGAGCTGTCAGCTAAAGCAGCTGCTGTCTGGCTGGAGGCTGGAGCTGTCAGCTGGGAGCAGCCGTCGGGCTGAAGGTGGTCGGTCTGGAGCTGTCGGCTGGAGCAGCTGCCATCGGCTGGAGGCGATGGGTCTGGAGTTGTTGCAGTGGCTTCCTCCTCTCTGCAGCGACGAGCCGATGTATCTGTCTTCCTCCTCTCAGCAACAAGCCGATGTTGTGTGTCCGTGTGTCTCTGTCTGTCTGTCTGAGTCTCTCAGACAGGGCCTTATATAGGGATTTCTGGTGGGAGGTGCACCAGAGCAACCCCAACGCCATTGGCTCTTTGCCCATAGAACAGGGTGACCTTTAAGCCTATTGGCTCTTGCCCGGGGAAAAGAAACATCCTGCCCAGGGAAGAAACATCCTGGGGGGGGGGGGGACACACATCCTGTCCAGGGGAAGAAACATCCTGCTGAGAATGAAACAAGGTTGCCTCTCTTAGGGTGTGGAAAACTCTGAGGGCGGGGGAGGGTAACCTATCTATCAGCTTTGAACTCGTGATCCTCCTGACTCAGCCTCCCCAGCCACTGCACCCGGCTATTATCAGACTTTTTAATAAAAAACAAGTATTTTCCAAATCAGCATGAATATAAAGTGCTGAAAAAAATGAGCTGTGATTCTTGCCTGGAGAATGGCAGAGTGAAATTTTGAGTCCTATTCTTTACCCCTCCTTATATCCAAGCCCTTTGCTACATAACTTAGGAGTTCCTTCCACTAAAGGCAAGTGAAAATTCCCACTGTTGGACTTTTGAATTCTGCCATGTAACGTGACTGCTCTTCCCAGTGAATATGAGCAGATGTGAATCACAACGCTTGACATGCTTTTGGTGGTGGGGCTCACTTTTCTCACTGAAATTATCAGGACACACACACCTTGGCCAGCCTCACTGGACCAGGGGGAGAATGAAAGTGTGTGGAGCAGAGCTGCCTCTGCTTCCCCCTCCCCCATCCCCCCCAGCATCAGGGAAAAATACAACCACCCCAGCAAATCCAGCCAGGATCAGCTTTTGGGAATCTACCAACCTATGAATACATAAATCCAATAAATGCTCACTGTTATAACCAAAATTTGTGTTTGGTTTGATACAACAGTATTTGATTGATACAAACACCAATATACTGCCTTTATTCCCTTTTTTCCTCCTGCTCTTGGCCTTATGCAATCCCTTCTCCTCCTCTTGGAAGGGTGCTACTGTGAAATATTGGAGTCAGAAAATCCTAATTTTACACTCATTCCATGAATAATTAGGTTTGAATAAGTTCTCTTCTTTAAGGCTTAGTTTCTTGATCTATAAAATATGAAAAACCAACTATAACACATATTTTGAAGATAAAAAGCAAGGTACATTGAGCATTCAGTGTACAAATCATCAAGCTACATTCAAGAAATGAGTGGTAACTGGCTAAAAGGGATCCCATAAGAAAAAGCAGGTGTTTCTTTGTTCTTTCTACACTAAATTCCATTCCTTTCTCCCAGATTTGTTCTTCTTAGGTTCAGGCAGTTGTTTACAATGTGATCATCTCTCTGCCTCTGGTGGGGAGATCTTTTTCCTTTTGTAGCTCATGGCTACATTCATTCTCCAGGAATGATTCATTTTAAAATGTGTTTACATGTTCAGTCTTTTTGTGTATGTTTAGGATATTAACTTGGTCTTAAATTGGGAGTATCAGAGCCACTTACTGTAATTATTTGTATATTTGGGTTTTTAGCTACCATCTGTTTGCTATCTACATAACAAACCTGTTTTATATTCCCTTTACCTTCATTTGCATTATTAGTATTATTTTTGATTTGGGAGATTAAACTCAAGAATGCTTTACATTCCCAAATTCTTTTCGAAAAATTTGAGACAGGATGAAGTTGCCCAGGCTGGCCTTGACTTGATTCTCCTGATTCAGCCTCCTGAATTGCTGGGATTAAAGGATATGTGTTACCTCTAGAGTTAACACATATCCTTTATTGTTGTGTACAGAATAGTACTTTACCACTTTTTCAATAGTGCCCAAACCTTAGATTTTAACTCAATCTACTCTATCTTGTTCTTGCAGTCATGTATTTTCACAAGATGGTTTGCTTCACACAATCAATATTGTTATCTATCAACATATTTACCCTTTTGTTCTGACATCACAGAGCCCAGTACCTTTCATTTGTATTACTGTCCTTCCAGGAGCCTGGCCAATCAAAATGCTATTTAAAACTTTTTTTCTAGTAAATATTATCTCACTTCCTCATGCATTAGGTGATCTAGAGTTTGCTGCCCTGATCAGAGAAATTTGGAACAAATGGCCTCTACCAACTTTGGGTTCATTGCGGCATTTTAATGTCCACTATTGGGCTGCTCAGTAGGAACAATGCATCTTTTATTAGATCCATCATTTGATTTAGGCTTTGGAAAAGGCAACACATTTTTTTTCCAGTGTGCTTTGGTTTGAATACTCTGATACTAATCCCATCTGCAAAATTCTCTGTGGAGTTCATCTGAATTCACCAGATTCTATTTTGGAGTATAAAATTAAAAAAAACAAAAACAAAAACAAAACATCTTATTTTAATCTCTTGACATATTTCTCTTTGTACCCTGTGGACAAGGTTGAATGATTCTTGGTTATTCTTTAAAACAAAACAAAACAAACTTTATAATGTAGGAATTCCTTAGAACTCTTAATGTTGTACCCTTATTAGTACATCATTTCCTCCATTCCAACAACCTGGATATTCTGTTGACTAATTTATTGGGATACTTTGTAGCTCCCCCCTAATTATATCAAGACCTCTGCCTTAAAAATGTTTATTTGGTGTGGTATTTGAGGTATTAGGATTCCACCATTAACCAAGTTCTAGAGTGGCGGGGGTCTGGCCTCACCTCCCCATAGTCAGCTTACTGGTTTTCCCTCCTTCTAAGTTCCTTTACTGACCCTGCTCCTGCAAACTGGTGTTTTGTGTTCAGATTTGGTATTTAGCACACCCTTCCAGGAACCTCAGAAAATACAGTAATTTACAAAAGGGATCAGAGATTTAGTGTCAGCATATGAAACTTTGCAGAGGGATCAGCAATGGAAGTATTAATGTTCCAACAAACTGGACCAATTTCTCAAACTTTCCTTATGTAGGCTTCTCCTGATATTCATTTATTGTAATTGCACAGATAAAAGAGAAGAAAAGTCAATTTTTTTTCTGTCACCTTCAGTATTTCATCAGCTTCCATAAGTGGTAAGTATGAGCTAGGTGAACTTATCCTCTGAGGGTGACATTTCTCCCAAGACAACATGTTCAGACCTTAGATGAGTGGATGAGAAATGCCTGCATTCTCTTCTGCAAACTTCAGACTCTAGTCTTATTCTGTTCATGCTCCACCTTAATCTTTCCTTTATGTTCCACCTGTGGCTCTGCTAACCATTCAAATCCTTCACTATCAACATGGAAAACTACGTTGTACTCCCAGATCTATTTATAAGTAGAAATGACCTCCAGAAGCCTCAGGACCTTGAAGCTATGGAAAGGGAGTAGGCAAAACAGAAGGCACCAGAAACCAGGAAATTTGGCTGCCAGTGTTATTTTATTTCATTTGTGCATATTTCTAGGACAATTGTAGAACTGGTATTAAAACCAAACCAGTCCATTATAATATCATTAATGGCCAAAAAATTTCTTTGTTGGGCTGTTAAGGACTGGGGTTCACTCAACCCACTGTATTCGTCTGGTCTATACCAGCATACAATGGATTGTGAGAGAAGCAGAAGAAATCAGGCACAGAAGACTTGTCTCCCCTTCTCATGCTTTAATCCCATACCCTGCGCTCCATTTATGGAGGATGTCTCTCCAGTCCTTGCCACTCTCAGGATCCGAGCAGGCGAGGTTCATAATTATTCAGCTCATCTCCATGGAGCTTTGAACAGGTAAGAGACCCTTGGGCCACCAGGAGATATTACTATTTAGTTCTTAATTACATGAAAATAAAATCACATAAGAATAAGCAAAACACATATACATGAAAGCCATTTACTCCTAGTTAACTCCTTAGGGTCCCAGGTGCTGGGGTTCATAATTTCCCCTGACATTAGGAACTGAGGCAAGGATGATGGGGACTGGCTGACAGGAAAATATTACTGATGGTCTTGGCCTGCAACAACATCTTTTTCCTATTTTTCCACAGTTTAAACTTAGATCCTCTCCAGTTTTCTTCATGTAAATGAGTGACCCAGTCAATCATGGTTTTGTAATTGTTATAGTGCCTTTGTAAGAGGACACTGTTCAAATCCCCTCACAACCCATGCAAAGGAGAGAGAAAAAGGGTGGGCTGGTATATATGTGGGAATGTAAATGATTTAATTATGCTTTACTGAATCCCTCAGCACTCCAGTGCTACATCTCACTTGCAGAAGTGCCAGGCATACAACCAAGAGACTGGCTGAGTAGTAGGAAGGCCAGAGGCATGAGCATTTAGACAGGGAACAAAAACAGAACAAATAAACAACAACAACAAAAAAGACAAGGAAGAGACTTGTGACTAGACTCTCCTTTCTAGTTTTTGGCACCAGTATCATTTTGACAATGGGGAAGGGAGCAGCTTGCCAGGATCCATATGAAGCAGCCTTGAGGTTTCTGCCCTCTAACACTTCTCCCATTTCTCCCCAGCATCAAAGAAGGTACACGGTGAAGAAGTGAGTCAGACAGTGAGGGATCTGTAGTTATCCTGTGTGTGGCAAAGCTACCAGGACAAAAATTGGTCTTGAGTTCAGGGCTGTGTGCTTTAAGATTTGAGCCCAGTAAGGACAGAATCCTTTAGGCTGGCCCCTTACCAGGACTGAAGGGATTGTCCTTGGCTATTTTACACTTGAGGCTGGTAAGTAGTCTTGAGGATATGTAACAGTCTGTTTTTCAGAAAATGTAGTAACCACAACCTCTAAAATCTTCTCACTCTCCTACTTCACAACTTTGAGATAGAGGCAGGAGCCCTCCAGTGGAAAAGCCTCAATTCAGGCTGTATTTGGATAAAATATATCCTCAAGATAAAGAAGGTTAAGTGGTTTTGCCCAGAGCTTTTATTTGGTGGTGGGAAGAGGCTATGTATGGTCTGGGCAGGTCAGGAAGACCTTAGAAAATGCCCACTAGGCTGACCAGACAGCTTCTCCCATCTCATCCTGGGTGAGGACTGAGTGCAGATCTCACAGGGGCACCTAGCTAGGAGGTCTTTTCTGAGTGGGTCCTCTGATGCCTGATTAAGTGATATCCTCTGCTGAAGCTTTTCCCACAGGTAGGGCAGGTAAATGGTTTCTCTCCTGTGTGTGTTCGCTGATGCCTGACGAGGTGGTCCCTCCGACTGAAGCTTTTCCCACATTCGTTGCACCGGCAGGGCCTCACTGACGCATGTCCCCTCAGGTGCTTGGCAAATGCTGCACTATGGTTGAAGCAGCGCCCGCACTCACTGCAGTGGTAGAGCTCCTCGGCTGCATGTGTCTTCCGGTGTGCCAGATACCGCCTGTGGTCACCGAAGTCCTCTCCACACTCTCCACACAAGTAGGGTTTGCCCCCCAGGTGGATTCTTTGGTGTGTTGTTAGCACAGATTTCTGGCTAAAGCTTTTGCCACAAATAGTACAGAAGAATGGCTTTTCTCCTGTGTGTGTCCTCTGATGCCTGACAAGGTCTGAAGTCCAGCGGAAATGCTTTCCACAGTCATCACATCTGTAGGGTTTCTCCACAGGTGGAGTTCTCTCAGCCTGGATCAGAGGTGCGGTCCCATCCACATTTTTTCGATTTAGGGGATATTTGTAAGAAGTGTTCATCTTATGAACCTTTTGGTGCCTGGCAAGATGTGAGCTCCGTGTGTAACTTTTTCCACACTCCATACATTTATATGGTTTCTCTCCTGTGTGAGTTCTCAGGTGCCTAATAAGGTGGGAGTTACATGTGAAGTTTTTCCCACATACAGAACAGTTGTGTTGCCTCCCTAACAGGGAGTGGACAGGCATGGTTTCCCCAGGATTCACGAAACTGTTAGCTTGAGAAATATTTGTACCAAATCTTCTCTCATTAAGTCTACCTGGATTATCTTCAAAGACTATTTCCCATTCTGGGGTCTGGTGAATTTCTGGATCTCCTAAAACAGACCTGTGCATATCCTCCAAACTCTGATCTTCTTGCTCAGCATACTCTTCCTCATCTTCACTCCTATCTCCTGCAGGAGGGATGAGAGGAAAAAGGAGACATTATAACTGTAACAATGCTTTCTACATAATAAGGGGTATTTTTAAAAAGGGGTTTGGGAGGGCAAGACCATATTGAGAGAAGCCTGTATTTCATATGTGTAGAAGTGGGGAAAGAAGGAAATAACAGTCCAGTGAATGCCTATCATGGGCCAGGCATATTCTTACATGTTATAACATCAAGAAGCCTTGGCATAGCCAAGTATCATTATCCTCATTTTGCAACGTCTATCCCTCAAACAAATGATAGGAGGGGCAAAGAAGAGGGAAATGACAGAAGAGTCTGGCTTTCAGAGGGAGATGGCAGTAATGGCTGACATGTCAAAAGAACCAATGACAGGGCCCTAGAGGAGAGAGAAGCACTGACTAGAGGAACTGCCCAATCAGGGTGGTAAGACCCCTTCTGTCATTCCTCACCTGTGTAGGTAAAACTCAGGATTTCTGGCTCTTCAGGCTCTTGAGGCTCATGGATATCTGGGACCTGAGGCTCTTCTTCTCTAACCTGGGAGATATCATCTAGTCTGGGGATTGGAAATGCTGCTCAAGAAAGGGAGAACAGGACATCACGACTGGTTCAACACTTCCTTGTGTTAAGAGCAGATCTTTTCTGTTTGGTAGGTTGTAGAGAGAATACACAGCTCAGTTGGTCAAATCTTTGGTCTTTTTGGAGCACCTCTAACCAAGAATTGCCTATTTCTTGCCTTTCTTGGGCCTTCTGCCTGCAACTCAATAATTACACTGCTGTAAACTTTATCCCCTTTTCCCATTTCCAGGAAGGCACATTATAGTCATTTCTTTTGCTTGTTTCAAAACTCATATGCTTACAACAACTATTTCTATACTAAAGCTATAACACTATAGCTTTACTTTCTTGTTAGAGGTTTCCAGCCTTCCTCCCCCACCCCCAACATTTTCTCTCTTCCCTTTAACTTAGAAGAACATCATATTCTTCCACTAATTAATCCATTTATTTCATTGGTGGGGTAAGCATAAGAAGTTCAGTGCATATAATCTAAGGCCTAGGATCCCCCAAATTTCCAACAGGAAAAAGAACTCTGTACGTAGAATACTCTAGAAAAACATGAAATTCCTTACACAGAGAGACCACATATCCACAGTCTTCTTCCAAGACATATTCTCCATAGAACTCTTTCTGTGTTGGATCCAGATCACTCCACTGGTCCTGGGAGAAGCATATAGCCACATCCTTGAATGTTACCAGTCCCTGAAACAACATACGAATCCAATCAGAATGTGATGCTTCAGGTAGCCTTGTATTGTGTTCTGGGATGAAAATCGTATGTATAGGCAGGATCCATCTAGGAGATGAAAGGAATTCTAATGGGTCATAAGACTTCTTCTCAGGAAGCTGTATCCCCCATTGGTGCCACTTCCCAGCTTTCCAGTTTTGGGAAACACTGATCCTGCTCCTGCCCCTCGAACCCCACTGCATTCCCTCAGAACTGGCCTATGTTCTTCTGCTGTAGGATACTGTTTAAAACCCAAGAAGGCTCTTAAAAGTCATCATTCAACTCCCTATTTGATGTTTAAATGATGTTTAAATGCTACCTTTATTTCTGTAAAATTTTACCTTCTCTAAGAAGCTTTCCTTAACCTATCCTATCTAATCTCTTTTATCAGGTACATAGTCTATAGCATAAACAAGATATTTTTCCTTAGCTAGACTACAATCCAAAACCATGGATGAATTCTGCTCCTTTTTTCTCTAGTCACATGGTTTCAGGGCTCCTAACATGAGAAGCACAGCAGTAGAGACATTCTTACCAATGACTAGCAAATTTACTCCTTAAAAACAAAAACTAAAACCCTTTAACAACTTCAAAACTGTACAGGAAAACAACACAAAACTATATAGGAGTGTTACATGATAATCTCCAAATACTCCATTTAAAAAAAAAAAAATTCCTCTGGTCAATGGCAAATAAAGTAGCTATGCAGCCTGCAGATACAATGGAGACTATTAGAATCTATTTTATCCCTCCTCATATATACCTGCAGAACTGAGAACTTAAACTGTCAAGGGAGAGTGTAAGTTTGCATCCTACCTGATTGGTTTAGCTAATGACTAACACCCAACAGGTATTGAAACAAGTTCTCTATCGTGCAGAGGAAGTAGGGCACACCTGGGACAGAGCAGTAAGAAGGGCAACCATCTCTGGGTCTCCGGAGTTCCTCTCTGCAGGAAGGTCTGAGACCTGGTGCACTGGAACCTCTATGAGGAAAAAAAGACAGAGATTAGCAACATGTAGGGCACCCCCGAAACTGGCAAAAAGCTGGACATATCTCATCATCTTTGGTTGTCAGGTAGCTTTAACTTCCTTGTTATGAGAATCAAGAAACTGGCCTGAGAGGAAAAAAGTCATCCTAACACCACCTGTAAAACCATTAAGCTGGGTGTGGTGTCACAGGCCTGCAATCCCAGGGACTCAGGAGGCTGAGGCAAGAGGATTGCAAGTTTGAGGCCAGCCTCAGCAATTTAGTGAGGCTCTAAGCAACTTAGTGATGACATAAACAATTTAATGAGACCCTGTCTCACAGTAAAAATTAAAAAGGGCTGAGAATGTAGCTCAGAGGTAAAGCATCCCTGGGTTCAGTTCCCACTACTGCAGACAAAATAACTCAACAGAATGCCAAGAGAGCAACCAAGAATATTGCTATTTAAACCCAGCCCCATTTTGGGGGGATTTTAGCTCAACATCCAGGATTCTGTGATTTCTTTCCATTACAATCTACCCAGCCTCCTTGATTCAGAAGAAATTACCCCCTCCCTGCATTCTGTCACAATCCTCCCTTCCTGCCAGGTTTCCCACCGTTCTCCTGCAGGGGCTGGAACTCCTCTTCATGGCACAGGCTCTGTTCTTCTGGTATCCCCAGATCCAGGCTCTGGGTGGCTTCCTCATGGAATTGCTCAGGGCTTGAGGTCTGTGCCGTATCCTGCAGCTCACAAGGTGACTCAGGGTCTGCCCCTAAGTTCACTGTCTCCTCTGACAGGACTTCCTGGCCATGAACATGGACAGTCACCTGGGAATAATTCCAACCTCCAGTCACCGTGGATTCAGGAGGAAATTCCTGGTTGTCACCAGGGCTTATTAGGAGAAGCTGCCTGGAGAAAAACTCTCAGAGGGCCCCAGACGAAGAGGGAAAACTCCAGTTCCACCAGGGTGTGAGAAGAGCTGAAGATTACCTCACCAGGACAAGGCGGGGGACACTCAGGTACTGCACCACTTTCTCACTTCCCTCAACCCTTGCTCCCAACACCTAGGCTCTGAGGTTCCCATCCTGCCTACCTTCACCTATCCCAAACGCAGCTGTCCTTGCTGTCTGCCTCCCCAGCTTAACATCCTGGAAAGGGGGTCTGAGATGGAGGGTCTAGAACCTTTGAGGAAGAAAACAATTTTTTTCCTTCCCAGGAACTCCACGTTTAACATCCAAAGAAAAAAAATCAAAGCTATGACTCCTTAGATAATCCCTAAGCAGATGTTTCAAAACTCATAAGGTCACACTCATACACACACATACCCCTGCCCTGTGGGGCTCATGGATCCAGGAGCAACCCAAAAGCAGAACCAATTAAATTTAAAGGATAATTTATGGGGGCCCTGTGAGCCCTCCCCGCAAATCCAGCCTTCTAGTAGACAGTCCCCCTCCACATCACACAGATCAGGACTCCCCCTCCTCACCCACCGCCTTGGTCTCCTGGGTTGTTTCTGCAAACCCTCCACCAGCGTCACTGCCTCCTCGCCACTTTCTGGCCGCTGGCCCCGCACCCAGCTTTGCAGTTCCCCGGGCAGGACGGTGAGGAATTGCTCTAGCACAAGCAGTTCTAGGATCTGCTCCTTTGTCCTCCTTTCTGGCCTCAGCCACTGATGACAAAGTTCTCGGAGTCTGATGAGAGCTTCTCGAGGGCTTGCAGCTTCCTGGTAGCGAAAACGTCGGAAGTTCTGGTGAGAGGTCTCCAGCACAGGGTCATCCCTCTGAAAGACAGACTCTGGCCTGCAGGTGCAATCATCCTCCAGTTTCACCATCAGAATTCCCTCTTCTTCCCAAAGATCCTGGTCCTCTGGTTCCAAGACTGTAGCCATTTCTGGCTCTGGGGTGGTCTCACACCATCTAGAGCTCACATGAAAAATCCTGGTCTCAGCCTGGACACCTCAGGTTTTTTCCCAAGGGACCTGGAGTAGAGATGTAAAGAACAGCTTAACTGAGATTATGCACAGGGATAACAGTTCCAACTTTAATTGTAATCCTCTACACAATACTTCTTCAAATGATAAATCCCCCTTTCTCCAACCTCCACCACCATATGTTGTAATGAGATCAAGCTGGGATAGAAAAATACACAACCTTAAGACATGTCCCTCTACCCTATTTTCTAGGCGAGGTTCTTTCTCTATAGGAAAACACTGCACTTCTGTTATGACTACTACCAATTCTACCTCTTAATTTCTAAATCTTGTTTCCTCTGCTTCCTTCCCGCGGCTGCTTTAAATTTGGCCCTCATCATCTCTTGCAGACTATAGCCATGAATTTCTAATGGACTCCTAAATGTACTAAAATGGCTAGAGAAAGGGATCTCATAACCTGCTAATCAAGTGATATTTCTGGGTGTGTTGGTGCATGCCTGAAATCCAAGCAACTCAGAAGGATGAGGCAGGAGGATTGCAAGTTCAAGGCCAGTCTTGGCAAGATCCTGTCTCAAAATAAAAAATAAAAAGGCTGGAGATGTAGCTCAGTGATATAACACTTGGGGTTTAATCCCCAGTAGCACACACAAAACAACAACAATAAAACCCAAAACAAACATGGCACTGACCATAGTATATTCATAGCGTTTTATATGCACACAGACATTTACATGTGTTAGCATGTGTATTGTGAGAAAAGACATGTCAACAGGGCTGACAGAGATGGTGAAGGCTTTATGGAGGTGCATTCTGGACTTATACACAATATTAATTTCTGTAACATGGGAATTATCAGAGATCTGAGGAAGAGATTATATGAGACAGTACTGAGGAAAGTAACAATGGTTGGCACACAGGCACTCTAAAAAGGCAATATGTTTAATTGGATGACTCAAAGACTTTTTTTTTTTTAATATTTATTTATTTATTTTAGTTGCACACAATGCCTTTATTTTTACATGGTGCTGAGGATCAAACTCGGGCAGTGCATGTACTAGGCGAGCGCTCTACCGCTGAGCCACAATCCCAGCCCCAACCCACAGACTTTTAAACTCAAGTGTTCAACACCAAATTTATTACTCTTACTCTAAAAAACAACCTTCTTTCTGGCTTGGTTGATATCTTCACTTGCTAAGGGGACACTCAATTCTGTAATTCTTGGATTCAACTTTGAATTCTTCCCCATTGTTTATAGTTCATTAAGCCCATTCTACCTCTTAAGTCTATAAATGTTTCCTCCTCTTCCTTCCTGCTGGCTGCTTTAGTTGGAGCCCTCATCATTTCTCACCTGGGCTCCTGCCATAACTTCCTAACTGGGATCCTTGTAGTAGTCGACTAGGAGCAAAGTACAACAGAACTCTCTGCATGCATCATTCTTTTGGACATTGTGATTCAGGTAGTCTAGACAACTGTATCTTTAGAAATGCCACTTGCTGGTCTAATGTGAACTCTGGCTGAGAACAGTGAGGAAGGTGTGTAAATTTAAGTGTGAGAATCCTAAATCAGACGGCCTAGGTTTGAATCAAAGCTCTACTGTTTACTAGATATGAGACCACAGTGGGATTATGGGAAGATTTATTCTTATACTGATTTTGATTTCCTTGTCTATAGAATGGAGATAATAATGATAGCCATTTAATAGGGTTCCTATGAGGGTTAAATCTATTACTGTTTCAAGTGCTTAAAAGAGTGACGGCACTGCAGGATTAACTACTGTTTTTCTAAATTATAGTTCCAACTACATTCTTCAGTATTTAAAAACAGTATCTTCTTCTTCTTCTTCTTTTTGGTACTGGGGATTGAACTCTGTGGCACTCAATCACTGAGCCACATCCCAAGCCCTACTGTATTTTATTTAGAGACAGGGTCTCGCTGAGTTGCTTAGGGCCTTGCTAAATTTCTGAGGCTGGCTTTGAACTTGCAATTCTCCTGTCTCAGCTTCCCAAGCTGCTAAGATTACAGGCATGTGCTACAGTGCCGGCCCAAACCAGTATCATCTTAATGTTACTAAAATCAATTCCAAATCCTGGTAATGACAAGTGAAGCATTTCATATCCAGCTCCAATTGATTTTTTCTTTTTGTCATACCGGGGATTGAACTCTACCACTGAGCTACATCCCAGTCCTTTTGTTTTTCATTTTGAGATAGGCTCTTGTAAGTTGCCGAGGGTGGCCTTGAACTTCAATTCTCCTGCCTCAGCCTCCCAAGTCCTGGGGTTATAGGCATGGATCACTGTGCCAGGCTCCAATTTTTCTTTTTCAAGCTGCATCTCCTACCCTGTTCTCTGTACTGCTCAGCTGTGAATGAATGCACTGCTCATCTGCACCAACAGCCTGTCTTCTCAGGCCTCCCTATCTTTTGAAGGCTTTTCCTTCTGCATGGAGTGCTCTCCATTCCCTTAACACTGCAAGGTGTGTTACTCTTAACAGGTTCTCTCTCTTCATTCCTATGACTTAGTTTAGGTTCTTATCAATTCTCATTTGGATTACTGCAACTGCCTCTATATAAGAGCCACTTGTCTCTAGAGTTGTGACCTTTAAGTTACCATCCATTGTATCACCAAAATGATTTTTCATGGTAAATCTGGTCTTGTCTCTCCCCTACGTAAGATTTTTCTTTCCTGTCTTGGTAGTGAACAAACTTTTAATGTATTATGTATCAGGTTGACTTTCATCTTGTTCCCTCTGTTCTCTTTGCCAATCCTCACATATGTGTGCTCACACACCCAGTGTGCATGCAAAATACACAAGTGTCCCACTCTAGCTTTTGGATACGCTCCTCCCTCTGACTCTGTACCTTTGGTAAACTTCACTTACATTTCAAGATGTAACAAACTTTGTGTCTTTTGAGCTATTTTCTTTGATCCCACTTTCCCTACTCTTACACATGGTTAGACATCACTTAAGTGCTTCCAGGGCAACCTGGGCACATTTCTACCATAGGGTATGTCATATTACATAGACATTGTTTATTTTTCCGGTGAAACTCCTTCAAGTCACCAGTATCAATAAAAGTACACAATAAATGCATTTATGCCCATCTTTCGTGAGACTATTTCTTTGGGAGTCCTGGGCCTTAGGTTGTAAAAGTAAACCTTTTGAATGGAAATTCATTTGCTTCTACCTAAACACTAATGTTTCAGTGATTTTTAGATGTTTCCATGTTAATTTCTCATAGTGTTCCTGAATCACATTTTTAGGGTATGATTTGGACCTCTGCCTTCAAGTGAATTTTGTCCTACCCCAGGCTATGGAAAGCTCATCTAGTACTTTCTCTGCATTAGTAGGCTGATTTTCATGGTATGGTGGCTCTTCAAGGTCCTAGGTTGGCAGGCTGCTCAATTCTATAACTTCCACATGCCCCACTGTTACCTCAAGTCATATCTTTGTTGTACCACAAGTATGGAACCCCCAACCCTAGAAACCTTATCTTGGTTTGAAATATACTTGGGGCCATGGTGGAGTCAGCTTTTACTCCTCTAGCTTTTGCTTCTATTTCTGGAATCTATACATTTATCCTTTAGTTTTTGAGATGGAGAAGAGGAGGCATGGACAGGTAGGCACAGGAGTTTCAATAACGGGCAGGAGGCCCCTCCATACTACCTCTACTTGCGATATTACACAAAGATCTGAGTGGTGAACTTTCTTACATACAAACAGTGGCCTAACACTGTCTTTAGGATGACATTTAAACTCTTTTAAATCTGATACTCGGAGCCCCTTCAAGACCTGGGGTCCCTGACTACTTCTTTTCTCCCATGACTGCCCCTCCCATTGAGACACTGCTCAAATTATGGTTCTGTCTCCCTTTGCCAGTCCTTCACTGGGCTTTTCTGATGTTGCTCACTGTCTGAAATACTCTTCTGCATTTCCTTCTCTTGCTTAACTTTATTCATCCTTCAGATCTCACTGCTCCCAGAATGTCTTCCCTGGTCCTTCAGATTATGCAGCCATGGGAATATGTGCCCCCCAAAGCACAGCATCTGTTGGAGATATTGTTCCTCTAGCTATTGCTGTTGGATTTACTGGACTGTAAGCTCTGAGGAAAGGGATATTCTGTGCCCTGCTGAATGTCTGGCCCACAAGAGGTGCTTACTTTGTACTTGATGAATGCAGAGAACACTTATTTTTTATAAGTTTGTCTCTGGAAGGAAAGATACTATGTCATATTAATCCTTATTTGTTCATTTGTCCAGCAAACTGTTCTGGACAAATGAATAAATAAGGAGAGATTTATTGTTTTGCATTGTGAATATAAGAGAACATTCTTAGTGGTTCCCCAAGAATCTTCAGATCACCCTGGGGATAATTCAAATATAAGTTACACAAACTGGGCATTTGAAAAAAAAAATCATTTTCCTTTGAGGATTTGAATCAACTTTAATAAGTATAAAACGAGACATTAACTAATATAATGCAACCACATACTGATTACTTATCCAGATAAAGCTTTCCAACATCTGCCCCTACCCTACCCCACTCCATCATATTCCCACCTCTGCACAATGGGGAGAGAAGACAGAATTGATACATAGGGTCTTCTGGCTTAACAAAAGGATCTCCATTAAGATAAAAGTCTCCATTAAGATAAAAATGCCAGTCATTGTTCTCAAGTAGCACTAAGTACAAGAGATTCCATACTAAGGATGCTACAACATATGTACCAATAGAAAGGTTCCTCCTCAAACAGCTCTTCCCTTTAGAAGACAAAAACATAAAACCTGCTGGGGTTTTAAAATGTCCTTTGGATATCACAAGTTGAGATTTCTGTTGCTTGCTTTACTTTCACTTTTGCTGCCTAAAAAGATAAAGGAAAACAGATCAGCAACAGTGGGAATGAAAGGTGTGAGGAGTCCTGGGATGGGCAAGAACAGGAGGCATCGTGGTGGTGTGCAGAGCACCAGGATAGGTACCCAAGGAGGTACATTCCAGTCAGATCCCCAAATTACTGGAGCTACTCTAAGGGTTTTGTGAGCTAATATACACAAGAACTCCTCTGTAGATAACCACTCTCTTGACTCAGTGGATTATTTGAGATCTGTGAGAACTTTATGAACTAAAATGTGCTGTGAAAATGTCAAGTATTCCAGAGACAGAACATGGAAGTTGTGTTTTTATTCTACAATTCATGAAGTAACCCACAGAAATTCTACATTATAGAATCTGGCATAGGGTAGGTGCTCAATATATTTTATTCTTTTTCCTTCAAGCTCTTTTACATTCTTTTGATAAGGCAACATTTAAATGATAAGCAAGTGAACAATCCTTTATTTCTTAATTACAAAAAAGATTAGAATGTACAGAGAAAAATCATAGCATAAATAAAGTATTAAACCAAAGAAAAAAACAAACAGTCCTTGCTTTGAAGTCCCTATAATCTAAGATTAAATCAAAGCCTTGAACAGATGTGATGGAACCTTAAAAAAAAGGTACCCCTCCTGAAAAACAGTGTCAGCAATTCTACTTTCGAACATCAAAGTCCCCTCCCCTTCCAACAAGTGGCAGGAAGCAATCTGAGGCAAACTCAATCAATATACCCAAGAAGTCCTATGAAAACTTGACAGAGAAGGCAAAAGGAATGAAAGGAAACAGATTACCTGACTTTGGGCCTTCTGATGTATCATGGTGAACCATCAAACCATGTGGAAAAATTATTTTTTAAAAAAATTACTATTATTATATTGTGGTGCTAAGGTTTGAACTGAGGACCCTGTATTGCTAGTAAGCACTCTACCACCGAGTTATATCCGCAGCCTAAAAAAGCCTTGTTGCTTTAAAATATTTTTGCCAGTCAGGTGTGGTGGTGCATGCTTGTAATTCCAGCAACTCGGGAGGCTGAGGCAAAAGCATTGCAAGTTTGAGGCCAGCCTCAGCAACTTGGAGACTCTATCTCAAAATAAAAAATAAAAAAGGTCTGGGGATGCAGCTCAGTGGTAGGTGTCCTGAGTTCAATCTCCCATACCAAAATAATATATCAATATAAATATATATATTTATTTGTTACTGAATTTTTTTCCTTCATAAAAGTAATATTTGAATAGCAAGGCACGAATGGCTCAAAGCTTATTACAATAGGTTTTAAGAAACAGAATAAGGCACACAGAAGGGGGAAGACAGAAGAAAAATAAAAAAAGAAGGTGGTATAGGAAGGTCAGTGTGGGAAGACACAAATGTCTTTTAACCTGAAATCTTGGAAATCTGTGATCAGCGGTGAGGTTTTAAGATACGTATAAAATGACATTGGGAATAAACATAAACAAGAAAATGTAAGATAAAAATTTTAACAATTCAGTTTATTTCTAATTAAAATGTTTCTCTATAGTTGAATACTCAGGCCTACGAAGCAATATTAAGACAGTTTTTGCCAGGTACATGATGCATTCCTATGATTCTAGATACTTGGAAGGCAGAGGCAGGAGGATCTCAAGTTCCTGATCAGTCTGGGCAACTTAGCAAGATCCCGTCTCAAGATAAAATTGACCTTGAATTCAATTCTCAGTTATCCACCCTACTCTATAACAAAGACAGTAGATGGTTCTGCCTGCTAAGATAGAGGACTTGCATTTTACCTCCTGTTCTACTTTGTAAAGATCTTAGTCAAATCACATTAACTCATTTGGAAGATAGGGATGATTCTCTACCTAAAGGCAGAGAACTGGATTGGTCTTTGAGAAACTGTCCAGATTTTTGATGATTATAAGTAGGGGCTTTGAGAGGAACAAGGACATGCGGCTTGTTCACTGAGTTATATAATATATAATAATAATAGTATAATATACATATAATATAAAATTTATCAGTGTAGGATGGTGATAAGTACTAGAACCAAACACAGACTAAACCCAAGGATACTTGGGAGACAAATCCATAGGCCTTCATATAATATATATGCATATATATATATTTTAAATTTTTAAAATATTTATTTACTTTAGTTGTACACAATGCAATGCATTTATGTTTATGTGGTGCTGAGGATCGAACCCGGGCCGTACGCGTGCAAGGCGAGTGCTCTGCCGCTGAGCCACAACCCCAGCCCACTTTATATTTTGAGACAGGGTCTCACTAAGTTTCTTAGGACCTTGCTAAGTTGCTGAGGCTGGCTTTGAACTTGTGATCCTCTTGCCTCAGCCTCCAAAGTGGCTGAGATTACAGTTGTGTGCCACCATGCCTGGCAAAGGTAGGCCTTTTAACCTTAAGGGATGTTAACCCAGAATCAGTTACTGATCTAAATAAAGCAGGTCAATCTTTTTTTCTTTTTTGTGATACATACTAGTCAAATGTTCTACCAATGAGCTATACCCCCAGCAATTCTTTGAAAATATTTGAGACAGGGTCTAAGTTGAAAAGGCTGTGAATCTTCTTACTCAAACCTCTGGAGTAGCTAGGATTACAAGTGTGCACCACCATCTCCAGCTTTAGGTCAATCATAAAGCCTCAGTTAAAAACGGAATATCACAAACTCATCTCAAACGGGAAAAGAAGGGACATTAAGCCTGACACCCACCCTGATGAGGGCAGCAGCTCTTATTTGGTAGCCGGAGTTAATCTAGATGTATTCAATTCCTGGATCAAACATGGTCAATGTCAATTATAGTTAGAGGAAACATTTAATGGGAAATAACAGGATAACATATCATAAATACAGCCTGATCTGAGGTGTTGATATGGATAACTGAGAACAAGTCAATTCAAAAGTCATTACTATTTTTTTTTTTTTTTTTTTTTGTGGTACCGGGGATTGAACTCAGGTCCACTGGGTCACATCCCCAGCCCTTTTTTTGTATTTTATTTAGAGACAGGGTCTCACTGAGTTGCTAAGTGCCTCGCCACTGCTGAGGCTGGCTTTGAACTCACGATCCTCCTGCCTCAGCCTCCCAAAGTGCTGGGATTACAGGCGTGAGCCACCGCGCCCGGCTAAAAGTCATTACTATTTTTGCCTTTGCAATTAACACATATGGCCAGGATACACCCTGCTGTGTCCAAGTGACTTCCTTTTGGCTTTCAGATACACAGAAGAGACATACAGGATGGGAACAGTGCCTGATGAACTGGAGAAATCGGAAGAACCTGGTTTTACTGCTGACTAAGTCAAGACCCAAGGAGACAGGAGTCATTTTTAGTGTGGACACAGATAACTGTTTTCTACTCTGTGAGCAAGGATGTATTCCCAGTGCCTACCATTGTGTCAAGTACTTTGCAGAAAAGGAGCCCAATAAATGCATGCTGGATTTAATTAAGCTTTTTCTATTTATTTTCCGCTAACTTGAATATAGAAGCAATTAAAGTTCAGAAATTTGGGTGCCAGGGCTTCTTGGTAAAAAAACGTTCACAGGAAGAGTTGTGGGAATTTGACATTAGCATTTATTCCAATTTCAGGTGGCATCAGTCAAGTCTATCCTGCTGTACCCAGTGGTAGAATATTAGTAGAGACAAACTGTGAAGGGGGAGAGGGTAGAGAATGGAGTTCATTCAGCTCACAAACATCTACTGAGCCTCAATTATGAGTCCCACACTATTTCATGTAAAAAAAGAACAGGCTCTGAGCTTGAGGAATTTAGGGGTAATTAAGAAATGGCAGGGACTTTAGCAATACCGAAATTCACAGCAAAAACCTACAATGTGGGTGTTAATATATATAATCAAAATGGGAATCTCCTTTCAAGAGAATTATGAAAATTATGAGAACATAAATTTTTCATCTTAAATTTGGAATAAAGATAATGTATTCATTTTTTTTAAGTACACTTAATTTTACCAACGAACCCAGGCCCATGGTTCAGTGGCACCACCTGTAATCCCAGTGACTCTAGAGGCTGAAGCAGGAAGATTGCAACTGTATTCAAGGCCAGTCTAGGCAACTTAGTGTGAGACCCTTTCTCAAAATAAAAAAGATGGGATGTAGGTTCAATCCCCAGTACTGAGAAAAAGGAAAAAAAAAGAACCCATACAAAAGTGGTGAAATTCCCCACAAAATATCAGACTACTACTATCTTCCAGCACAGAAGTACTAAAAGACTTCTGGACCTCAAATCTCGGCAACATTTATATCACAAAGTTTTGTCAAAGGTAGTGGTTCTCAAAGTTATGAATTCACACCAGTGCCACACTACTTGAGACCCTGTTAGAAATGCAAATTCTCACACCCCAGCACAGATGTACTCTCAGAAACTCTGTGGGTGGGCCTCAGCAATCTGTCTTTTAAAGAAGCCTTTCAGGTGCTTTAAATTAAGAAGATAAATTTGAGAACCACTACCTAACGCAAGAGAAGTAAATTGGAAGCCAGGCATGGTGGCACACGTCTGTAATCCCAGCGGCTCAGGAGGCTGAGACATGAGGATCACAAGCTCAAAGCCAGCCTCAGTAAAAGTGAGGCCCTAAGCAACTCAATGAGACCTTGTCTCTAAATAAAATACAAAATAGGACTGGGGATGTGGCTCAGTGGTCAAGTGCCTGAGTTCAATCCACACCCCGCCCCAATAAAAAAAAAAAAAGTAAATTGGAGGTACATGCAGAATGGATCCAACTTTTCCAGTGTTGGCCAAATCAAAGGAGGGTTTGCTGGTAAGAGAACAGCCAAAGCAGGAAGTGTAGAGGTGTTTCATGTTTTATGTCTATGTCAAATTAACTGGGAAGATAAAACCATTATAAGCCTACAACTCACCTCTTCAGTATAGTTTGTAACATGCAAGAATCCCCCCCCATCATAGTAAACCTTGCCTCGCCCTTGAAATAACTGTCTACTGCAAGATAGTATACATAGTGCAAAATGGGGATAGCTGGAGGAGAAGGGGGAAAAAAGATCATGCATGCCAAGTGTCGGATTCTAAGAGAAAATATTCCTACTCTTCCTCCAACCAACACTCACCAGCTTATGGTAGACAGTGATAGCAGAAAGCTAACCAAGACAAATGGCCACAAACCCTAACTGTTCTGCTGTCTCACACTCGCTTTACCAACAAATCTCCCATAGATATCCCACCACCTTTCCAAAGGGGCTTTCTAAATCAAAGCCAATGGGGCAGCTTGCAAGAGAAGTTGGAAGAGATAAAGTTGTGGCTTCTAAATGTAGCTTCCCTCGAGAAAAACCAGCAGCTCTAAGCTTACCCTCTAAACAAGAGCCTTGATGTGGCACTGCTACCCTGGACCAAGGTGGTTCAAGCAGAAGTAGTCCTAAGAGCCTCCTTTTGGGGAGACCAGAACAAAGACCAAGACAGACAGGGTTATCAAAGTGCCTAAGAGATAAAAACATTCAATGCTGGGCTGGGGAGAGGGCGATTGGGGATGATCCCTTTCTGAGAAAACAGCATACAAATTAAACTTTAAAATTACTTCTGTTATAGGTAACTGGTGTTGAGAAGAGATACCCAAAGTGGCTGTTAAGGGCAGGAGGAGAGAACCTAACAAGTGGAGACAGCAGCCACTAGCCTGAAGGTAAGCTCAGGGTCTGTGACAGCGGTAGCTGAAAAACCACAGATCAGATGGGTTCTAAAGCTCAGTGTGCTCACAGGTGATAAGATCACAGGCGAGTGTATCTGCATGTATTGGAGGAGGGGTGGGTGGGAGGAGATGGGCTCTCCTGGGCAGGGAGCCCTACGGAGAGAGGATTCTTGAGCAATCTGAGAGGCGGGGTAAGAAAAGGCAACGGAAAATCTAGGGGCCCAGACCACTCCTCCCTCAGTTCCGGTGGGGAGGGAGGACAGTTGGCGTGGAAGCAAGAGGAGGGACCGAAAGCATTTCTGAAGGCCCCAGGAGGTAGAGGGCGGTGGCTGGAAAGAGAAAGAAACCTGGAGCGCCATCCACGTCTCCGAAGGTCCTGGCTTTGGCCTCAAGGAGACACCGAGGCTACAACGCGTCCGCCCAGCCTGGACACCGCCGCCACCCGGTCCCCAGGACAGCGCAATTTCCCCAGGCTCTGGGGGGCGGGGTCTCCGGTCCCACCCCTCCTCCCGGCCCGGCCCTGCCCTTCCCGGATCTGCCCATCGCGGCGCGGCGCGGCTGGGCCCAACCCCCAGCACTCACGGCTCCCGCAGCTCCGGCGGCTCCTCCCCTGCCCCGGCTTCTCCTCCACCCACTCCCGGCCGAAGCAGCGGCGCCGGATCCGAGCCGCGCGGAACCTAGCGGGTCGGAACACGTGGGGCCTTTGCGCCCGGAACCGGAAGCAGCTCTGCGCCCCGCCTCCTGGCCGCGCTGGAGCCTTTCTAGGCGGTGGGAGGTTTGGTCCTCTCTGTGTGCCCCGTCTAGATTGCCGCTAGGTGCTCTCTCTCCTAAGTGCACAAGTGGGAAAAAGTTTTTCCTGGACCTTGATTTCTGCGCTCCCGCCCCTCTGCAGCGAATAAATTAACACTCTGGGCCTTCTTTTCGCGTGCATACCTTCTGAAAGGTTTTTCTCTTTCTTTTTTTGATCTTTTATGTTTGTTTTGGTTTGGGTGCCTATACCTCTATGTATTTTTCTTGTTGTGTTTATTTTTTCATTGCTTTCTCCTTTGAAGCCTGGCAGAAAAGACAGCAGCTTTGAGTTTGATTACTGGCTCTTGCATTCATCATCAGGTGCAGGGCGTCAGGCAATTCTCTCTACCTTTCTGAAATTTAGAGTTCCTCTTGTAAAATGAGCATCAATGATACTGTACTTCTGAGGAGTAAGTAAGTTTTAGAGGAACTGTTGGGAACATAGTGGATGCTCAGAATAGTTATTGTTTTCCCTTTTCCAGTGAATGTTTGTCTGATCCCATTTGTTCATTTTTGTCTGGGTTGGTGACATTTCTGCCTATACCTGTCATTTTGTCTTTGCTTCTTATCTGTCTTGCATTGTAAGTCACTTCTCCAGCTGTCATGTTCTCTTTCCAATTGTGTCTTAACACCATTCATTTTCATGGGACACATTGTTGAAATCTGTACCTGACAGATGGGCTACCCCCCCCCCCCCACACACACGCAGGATGTTTCTTCTCCGGGCAGGATGTTTCTTCCCCGAGCAGGATGTTTCTTCCCAGGGCAGGACGTTTCTTTTCCCCAGGCAAGAGCCAATAGGCTTAAAGGTCGCCCTGTTCTATGGGCAAAGAGCCAATGGGTTGGGGTTGCTCTGGTGCACCTCCCACCAGAAATCCCTATATAGGGCCCTGTTGGAGAGACTCAGAACTGACACACACAGACACAGATGCACACATCAGCTCGTGGCTGCTGAGAGGAGGAAGCAACTCAGACACATCAGCTCAACGCTGTGGAGAGGAGGAAGCCACTGCAACAGCTCCAGACCCATCGCCTCCAGTTGATGGCAGCTGTCCCAGCCAACGGCAGCTGCCCCAGCTGACAGCTCCAGACCCATCGCCTTCAGCCGGACGGCCACTCCCAGCCGACAGCTCCAGCCTCCAGCCAGACAGCAGCTGCTTTAGCTGATAGCTCCAGAGATCCTAGCCAGTGCGACCAAGCACCCACCTTCTGTCCAGAGCTTGCACACTCCCCTCTCTGACTCCCCTCTCCCACCAGAGCTTGCACACTCCCTTCTCCCTGACTCCCCTCTCCCAGCACCTCTTTGACCTTTGACCAGAGCACCTCTTCTCCGGTTTTGCTACCAGCCACAAAGGCTGTTGAATAAATCTCTTGGCTGCATGGCTGTCCCCGGTGTGATGTTTTGCCCTTCAGTACTGTTTTGAACCAAACACATTAATCATTTTTGGTGGAGGGAGAGTGTATTAGGGTTCTCTTAGAAACAACTGATAGGATATATAGATATATAAAAGAAAATTTATTATAGGAATTGATTCATGTTAATTATGGGGTCTCTTAAATCCCAGCATCTCTGTAACTAGAAAATAGGGACACTGGTGGTGTGATTCAGCTCCAGTTTGAAGGCCTAAGAACAGGGAAGGGGTATGAGGCAAGGTACCAGTGAAAGTCCTAATATCTGAAGGTCAAACACTCTCACGACTGAAGGCAGGAGTAGATGGGTGTCCCAGCTCAAGAAGAGAATAAGTAAGCTTAATGCAATAGCACACACCCAGCTATTCAGACTATGTAGCCACAGAAGGATTCCAAGTTTGAGACCAGCTTTCACAGCTTTGTAAGACCTGCCTCAAAATGAAATTTGAAAACAAGGCTGGGGATGAAGCTCAGTGGTAGAATGCCCTTGAGTTCAATCCCCAGTATAGGAAAAAACCAAAACAAACCAAACCAAACAGATCAAAACAAACAAACAAAACAAAAACAGCAAATGAAGAAGATGGAAAGAAAAAGGAGGAGGAAGAGAAGTGAATTTGTTCTTTCTCAGCTCTTTTGTTCTACCCTCAGTGGATTGGAGGAGGACCATCTGTGTTGGTGAGATAGATTTCTTTACTCAGTCTATTGATTCAAGTTCTAATCTCTTCCAGAAACATCTCCAACGGACACATCTACAAATAATGTTTTACCAGTTATGTGGGCATCTCTTAGCCTGGTCCAATTGATTCATAAAGTTAACCATCACAGAAAGGAATATGCAATTCATGAAAGCCTACTGTGTGCTAGATGTTTTCTATATATATCTTATGTAATATTTTAAAATATTAATGTTAAGTGTATAAAATACATAAATATGTATTTCTTTTTAAAAACACATCAGTTTTAATGGAAAATTATTCAGTCAGGCACAGTGGCACACACTTGTAATCCCAGCTATTCAGGAGGCTGAGACAAGTTCAAGGCTAGGCTTGGCAATTTTGCAAGACCCTGTTGTAAAATAAAAATTAAAAAGGACTGATAGTGTATTACAGTGGTAGAGTACTTCTTAGCATATTTGAGAGTCTGGGTTCAATCCTCAGTATTTTGTAAGAAATAATATTGAGTGATATTTGTTAAAGGACTGCAAGGAAGACTTTAGTCAGGACCATCGCAAAAGGTGTAGAGACCACTGCAATAGATTTTGTAATGGGGTAAAAAGAATGGGTTTAACTCTGAATACAGCATGGGAAAGTGGGAATTTTGTAACTGAGGATCAGGATAGGGGTATCACAGGAAAGCAGGAAGCTGAAACTCCAAACCTTATGTTCCAGTAAAAGAAAATTTAATGTCAAACGTAAAAAGCCATTCAAGAGAACTTTATTATAAATGAAAGAAAAGTAAAAGCAAAGTGAGGCTTTAGGAGAGCACTCTCTCTCAAGAGTGGGTCGTCTGCAAGCAGGGAATGACAAAGGAGTCAAGGCTGTCTTCAAATTTATTACTCTTTGATGTTTACCATGAGAATTGGGGACCACCTTCTGTACTCTTTGGAAATCAGGAGTTCAACTTCTCCTTCACTTCAGGTGGTGGGAGTTTCTAGACCTTAGTTGGTCCTGTCTGTAACTAACATGGTGGCCATTCTGTTTAGGGGGGCTTCATCTACAAGTCAGTCCCATATTAATGTGGGCACTGGGGTCAATAATGGTCAGATTTTATCTTATTTTGTGCACGTGCTACTAAAGGAATCTTCCTTCCCAGACAAATGGTGATACCTATAGTCATAATTCCTAGCTTCACATCAATATCAATGGACCCTGTCAAGAGTTAGTCCCACTATTCCTTTTCTTTTGACTTATTTTCAATTCTGTTTATTTACTTCAAATGAGCTACCACATTTTGCTTTTTCATCCACTTTGAAAGTAGTTTAAAGAAGACCCTAACATAACTTAAAGAATACTTGTGACCTTGCCATGTATTTCACTGCTCACTGCTAGCTACTACCTAACAAGTGAATGGAAAATTACTGAGAGGAAACTTCAGGGGTGAGGGGAATCTAGTTAAATTAAGCTGATAGGATTCTTGCTGAACATAGGCCAGTGTCTGGACCTCCCTGGGAAATGGCAGAGGATGACACAACTGATTAGATATAAAGGATCATCCAATGTCAAAGATGGGAATTCTGGAAAAACTGGCCTAGGAGGTTCTTTGTTAAAACTGGGTTTTCCAAGGAAGTGCACACATGTTTTAACAGAATTAAGGGCCTCTGCTCACCCTGGGATTGGCCAATTAAGTGAGAAATGAAGTGTTGAGATAAAAAAAAATTACCTTTATTTGAAAAGCCATCTCAAGGAGCAGAAAGGGGGACTTCTGTCACAAAGCCCTTTTGTGGGTGGAGAGCCTGGGGGCACAAAGGGATTTTATGGAGGGGAAAGGAGGAAGGAGCAGGACAGGAAGGTTTTGTGCAGAGCAGGGTCTTGGTCATTCATATATTTGTTGACTGTGATAGATATGACCCTGCCCTAGAGTTTCTTCAAGATTTTAGACAGGATGTTCCTTCTAGGCAAGAGCCAATAGGCTTAAAGGGCATTTTCTAGCCAATGTTTGGGGTTGCTTTGCCCATTAAAATTATTGGGTTAGAGACTTTGTTGTTTAGACAGATGGCTGTTAAAGTTTTTGACCCATCGTTCGATGGCAGCTGTAGCCGATCCTGTCCCAGCCATATTAATGCCCAGCTATTGGAGGATTAGGAGACAGCAGCTGCAAAGATTTTTCTCCCATTCTGTTGGCTCCCTCTTTTCATGCCTCTTAATTGTTTGGCTGTCCCCGGTGTGATGCTTTGCCCTTCAGACTGTATTTCTTCTTTTAAGCTATTTAGCCTTTGCCCATTAATTATTGGGTTATTTGTTGTTTATGGTGTTAAAGTTTTTGAGTTCTTTGTATATCCTGGATATTAATGCCCTATTGGAGGATCTCCCATTCTGCCATCTCTTAATTGTTTCCTTTGCTTTTTTTATTGATTTTTTGATTTTTTACATTACATCTTTGCTTTAAAGGAGTCTTGTTAAGGAAGTCATTTCCTGAGACAACATGTTGGAGTGTTGGGTCTACATTTTCTTCCAGCAAGTGCATGGATTCTAGTCTAATTTCTAGGTCTTTGATCCATGTTAATTGACTTTTTTTTTTTTTTTTTTTTGGTACCGGGGATTGAACTCAGGGGCACTCGACCACTGGGCCACATCCCCAGCCCTTTTTTGTATTTTTATTAGAGACAGGGTCTCACTGAGTTACTAAGTGCCTCGCCATTGCTGAGACTGGCTTTGAACTCGCGATCCTCCTGCCTCAGCCTCCCAAAGTGCTGGGATTACAGGTGTGCGCCACCGCGCCCGGCTCATGTTAATTGACTTTTGTGAAGGGTGAGAGATGTGAGTTAAATTTAGTTTTACTAGATTTCCAGTTTTCCCTGCACCATTTCTTAAGAAGGCTCTTCTTTCTCCAAACTGTTTTTTGTTTTTGGCACCTTTGTCTAGTATCAGATAAATGTATTTATATAGGTTTGTTTTTGTGTCTTCTATTCTATTCCACTGATCTTCATACCTGTTTTGGTGCCAGTATCATGCTGTTAGATACTAAAGCTCTATAGTATAATTTAAGGTCTGGTATTATGATGCATCCTGTTTCACTTTTCTAAGAATTGCTTTAGCTATTCTGGGTCTCTTATTTTTCCAAATGAATTTCATAATTGCTTTTTCTAGTTCTGTGAAGAACATCATTGGAATTTTGATGGGAATTGCATTGAATTGATATTGTGCTTTTGGTAGTATCAACATTTTAATATCACCAATATTAATTCTGCCTATCCAAAAACATGGGAAATCTTTCCATTCTCTAAGGTCTTAAATTACTTTCTTTAGTGTTCTATAGTTTTTATTGTGGAGGTCTTTCACCTATTTTGTTAGAGTAATTCTCAAGTATTTCATTTGTTTCAGGCTATCGTGAGCAGATTCATCACAGGAATATAGGAACATGATTTATTTATAGGTATTGATCTTGTATCCTGCTACTTTGCTAAATTCATTGATGAGCTCTAGAAGTTTTCTGGTGGAGTTTTTGGGGTCTTCTAAATAAAGGATCGTGTGATTGGCAAACACATAATTTGAGCTCTTCTTTTCCTATCTGTATCTCTTTAATTTCATTCTCTTGCCTGACTACTCTGGCTAGAGTATCAAGAACTATGTTGAATAGGAGTGGTGAAAATGAGCATCCTCATCTTGTTCCTGTTTTCAGAGAAAATGCTTTCAGTTTTTCTTCATTCAGAATAATATTGGCCTCCAATGACCCTCCTTTTTGCAGAATGTGTACTGGTTGGCTTCTTGTTCTCTAGGGTTCTCATCAATTCTCCTGCTCAGGGGGTTGGATGACTCACTGGAGTTGTAGGTCCCTTATATGGGTCATGTCATTCTCTGGGTCCTGGTTGACCTTACAAGGCCAAGTACTAGATGCTTTTTCCTTGGTTCTTTTACTTCCTTGATTTTGTTCTCCAAGTTTTTGTTTTAAACATATAGCAGGCCAGTTTCATCAGTCTTAAAGAGGGAGTAATGGGTTATAACTTCAATATCTGTAATTTTATAGGTACCTTTTTATTTAGTTGGGGTCAGTATTAGTAGTGGAAGTCAGTATTATATCCTATTTGTCTTATAGCTGATAATTTATTGTCTTTAATTAACTCAGATTGTTCTGTTAGAAGTTTCTGCAAAACACTGATACACAACAGTTATAAAGATCTGCAAGAAAAATACAAAATGAACACTAAAGTATCTTTGGTATCTATTTAGCCTTTACAAAGACCCATATATTTGTCAACTCAATTACATACAGGTTTCATTTTCTTTTAAGACTCTTTTACAAACCTAAATGCCTTTTGCAATTTGTCCAAACCTCTACTTAAGTTTTTATTTTGAGATCAAAGTAATCTTTACAACAACAACAACAAACCCTGTCTTTTGAATGCACCTTTATATATGCTTAATTCTAGCCTACTTTGTAGCCATCCTAACATTGAGAAGAATGAGAGGCAGGGCCTTAACTCAGGTGAGGCTGACCTCTTAACAAACGGTAAAGGGTTTTATTTCTGAAGCTGACCTTTTACTCTCTCTCTCTTTTTAAAGTACAAAGTTGTCATGTATTGTTTCCTGAGTCTACCCAAATATCAGTTGACATAATACAACATTACATCTGAAACATGAATCAAACAGAAAAGCTAAGAGAGTTCTTAACTTCCCTTTTGTGGAAAAAGTGGCAAAATATTTTCATGTTCCACATGGTCCACCTTTGAATAAATCAGGCCCTCATTATTGCCTCCTAAAATACATTAATACATTTATACCATTTTAGTATAAAGAGTGACACAAAATTTTATATACACTTATTGATAGCAGGTTACCTTTATCCTATTATAAAACATTAAATGGCACAAATAAATACCAACTAAATTTGTTATTTCTATATAAATCTTAAGGACATTATTGCTACACACAATTTTAGTTTAGAGAACACCAAATTGGTAAATAGCTTTCCTTAGCTTTATATTTTAAAAGGCCTGTATAGTTAAAGAACATGAATACATCTAATATACAAAGAAGCTAGTAATGGTCAGAATCACAATTATACAGATGTCCTTATATTAACTAAGTTTATCTTTTAAAGTAAAATTTAGAATCCACAGTGTATGGTAATAATAATCACAGGTCTGTATAGGTTAGCAGGACTAGCAAAAAATCAAAGGATATCTTTAAATGTCTTACACATTTAGAGAAAAACATTAATGATCAGAAATAGATTTAGTAAAAGCAAACAGATATAAGCTAGGTTTTTAAATGGCAGTGTGGCCCTTCTATGTTAGATACAATAATGTATAAAATAGAGCACTTATTGGTTATCTTGCTTGTAAACCTAGATAAAGTTTCATTTTGCAAACTTTTACATATCACTTAGACAAGGCTCATACAAATATAGTTAATATATATACATATATATGTATGTATATATTTGCATATATTAAGGGTGTCAGCTATATTGTTATAACCTAAAATAATAATTTTTTGTGTAACCAGGTATAAAGTAATCATTTAAAAGTCTTTAAAACAAGTATAAACCTTAATTCCTTTAAGAATTCTTAGCCGAGCGCGGTGGCGCATGCCTGTAATCCCAGCACTTGGGAGGCTGAGGCAGGAGGATCACGAGTTCAAAGCCAGCCTCAGCAATGGCGAGGCACTTAGCAACTCAGTGAGACCCTGTCTCTAATAAAATACAAAAAAGGGCTGGGGATGTGGCCCAGTGGTTGAGTGCCCCTGAGTTCAATCCCCGTACCAAAAAAAAAAAAAAAAAAAAAAAAAAGAATTCTTTCCCCTGAGTACTAAACAGACAAAAGAAAATTATCTTAACAGATAAGAGCAGATCAATGTTGCAGACTTTGTTTCTTGCTAGTTACATTAAAATTCAAATAACTTTGCCTATGATAATTATAGCCAGTTTAATCATAGACAAAAACTTTTTTGAAATTTATCTTCCACAAACCTTTGAAATTTACTTAGACATTCTACAACTTGTTTATTCCTCAGTTTTGCAGAGGCTGCCAACAAAACACAGGTTAGCTTTAGTTTCTGTTTTTTGTTTTTTCTTTTCTTTTCTGGGTGCAGTTGTTTTTCCTGCCAGTCTTCTGTTATAGCAAGAGTCGCTGTGCCCTAGTAATAGACATCCCCTGGACAAATGGGGTGTTCAGTCAAGTCTTAAAAGGTGAGATCACTCTTATCCCCAGGTCACAAACTAAGAGTGCTTAGTTTGTCTCTATTGCCATGCCCTTTTGTCTCTACCCTGCCATGGGCAAAAGGGACCAGGAGGCAAGGCAAAGGCCACATTCTCTTTGCCCCTTTTACTACAGCCCAGGCAGATTTCTGGGTATTCTTTTTTGCAGTCCTGGGCCAGTATCCTGGAACCACAGTAAGATGGTCTACAGATGCTTGGGGCCAGGCTGAGAAACAGTGCTGGGGTGCCAGCAGTGGGTTGAAAGGATGTAAAAATTTTCACCTTTTCTCCTGGTATCCTGACATCCTTGCACACCACAGGCAGTGCCTTTTTGCACTCTCATCTTAGTTTTTGACTGTTCAGTCTCCTTTCAATGCAACTGCATAAATGCTTATACATAGAAAAATCTCTTCCATATACTTTATCTCCAGCTACAACACTGTATAATAATAAAAAAAAAAATTCAAAGACCAGATTGTATTACAGTAAAACATCTTTCTCTTAGGCAGGCTTAGACATGTAGGTGGCCCATTCAGCCAAGATCTTTCTTCCCAAGAGACTACTGGTAAGATCAATGCAGCATGTCTTAAAGGGACAGTAACAGACACACACACACACAAAGGAACACAGAGGTAGACAACCAGGAAGATCCCCAAAACTATGGTTGACAGGTGGGAACTTTTAAAACAGACCATCCAATATCTTTTTCTAGAGGCTGCCTATAGGATCATTGCAGTATTGCCCATGTCTTAAAAGGGGCATCAAAAGATGGACAATCAAGGAATTTCTGAACCCAAGGCCAACAAACAGATGAGAACCTAGAACAAACCAAAAGGGAGTAAATATCACTAGGTTCTTGAGGTCTGCTTAACTGCAACTCCTATACCAGTGGTTCCAAAGATGTCCCCACAAAGAGGAACCAGATGTTCCCATGAGCAGGAGCCAGATGTGTGAAACAAAACTCTTGAAATGCATACCAGGGGACTTACTGGCTAGCCAAGGGTGTTGTGACTTTATTGTACTCAGTTTCCTTTTTTTTGAAGTGGATCAAGATGGAGCAACCTGTACCAATGGCAAGGAATTCCCCAAATGGCTGGAGTTTTCCAAAGCAAAAGGAACTTTGGCAGCTGCTGATAGTCCCTCAGTCCCCCCACCCTTTACTCACAGGAACAGCTCCTCCAGTTTGACTGGAAGCAAACTCATCCATTTCTTAAGGCTTCAGGAGTTGACTTTCAACAAGTTTGCCAGCCACCTTGCTTCCTTAGCATGGAACTGGGAGTGTTTAGAGTGCCAGGCATGCTCAAGAAAGTTGGAGCAGAGGCTGTTCTCAGTCCCATCTGGGTCACCAATTTGTTACCAAAAGTTCAGCTCTTGTCCTTGATACCAATCCAATAATGAGGACATGGTTTTAAGAAAAAGGAAAAAAAAAAAGTTTCATTACTTTGTTAGCAAAGGAAAAACACAGGAGAATCCTGTTCCAGAGGCTGAAATTCTGCCCATCAAGGGAAATAGGGTATTAAAATAGAGGCCATTGAAAGGCAACACTCCAGGCATTCTCTGTCTGGAGTTGTACTTCACTTGTTGATTTGGGAGAGAGTCATTTCCTAGCTCTTCTGGTGCAATACCCAAGTCTGAAAATGTTCCTATGATGCTTGTGTGCTCAAGAACAGTTAACTCTGCCTAGGATGGGGAAGAAAGGTAATAGTGTTTCCCTTGAGATCAGGCAGGGGAAGAATTAGGGAGGAAAAGAGAGAAAGAGAAAGAAACATATCTAGATTTAAAAATAAGTTGCCATTGCAGAGGAGCAAGGGCTAGATTCAAAGCATAAAGTGGACCACTGCTGTAGGTTGACATTTTCTCTTCCGCCTGATAATGTTTGGAATGTGTCTGTATTATAGGTTTCTTAAAATCCATCTCCCTAGCTGGGCGCGGTGGCGCATGCCTGTAATCCCAGCACTTGGGAGGCTGAAGCAGGAAGATCACGAGTTCAAAGCTCAGCCTCAGCAATGGCGAGGCACTTAGCAACTCAGTGAGACCCTGTCTCTAATAAAATACAAAAAATGGACTGGGGATGTGGCCCAGTGGTCGAGTGCCCCTGAGTTCAATCCATGGTACCAAAGGAAAAAAAAAATTCATCTCCTTTTGCTTTGTCTAAACTGAAAATACAAATTAAACAGCACACTTAAATTTTAATAAAAATGAGGCAGCCGGGCGCGGTGGCGCATGCCTGTAATCCTAGCACTTTGGGAGGCTGAGACAGGAGGATGCGAGTTCAAAGCCAAGCAAAGGCACTTAGCAACTCAGTGAAACCCTGTCTCTAAATAAAATTACAAAAAAGGGCTGGGGATGTGGCCCAGTGGTCAAGTGCCCCTGAGTTCAATCCCCGGTACCACAAAAAAAAAAAAAAAAAAAAAAAAAAAATGAGGCAAAAAATGAGGCAATACTCATAGATCAGTGAATTTTTAGTAACTCCAAAATTTGTAAATTTCTTGGAAATTTGGGAGTAGTGGGCATAAAGGAAAAACAGGTCTATGGTGTAAATCTGAACCTGAGGTTTTTAGATTTATAGTTTCAGTCTCTTTTTCATTCCCTTTGGCATAGTGTGACTTTAAACACCTTGACAGATGCTGTAACAAAGGGAAGAACAGGTGTGAAAATACCAACAGGCTTTAATTAATGAAAATCAAATACAACATGAATTCATGCATTTTTTTTCTGTGTTATTTTATTTTTATTTCAAGTTGCTGGTTTAATATAAAGTATTTTTGCAAAAATTGTGTCTTCATACATGTATTTAGGGTAATCATGGATAACTCAGTCTGCCATTATTTCTATCCCCTTGTCCCCCCCCCCTTTGTTCTATTTGAAGCTCTTTTATTCCTCTCATTCCCTCTCTCTTGCCTTTATAAGTTAGTATCTTCATATCAAAGAGATCATTCGACCTTTTGGTTTTTTGGGATTGGCTAACTTCACTTAGCATTGTTTTCTCCAACTCCATCCATTTACCTGCAAATGCCATGATTTTATTCTCTTTTAGTGTTGAGTAGTGTTCCATTGTGTATATATGCCAAAGTTTCCCTATCCATTCATCAGCTGACGGGCATCGGGGTTGGTTCCACAATCTAGCTATTGTGAATTGTGCTGCTATAAACATTGATGTGGCTGTGTCCTTGTAGTAATCTGTTTTTAAGTCCTTTGGGAATAGGCCAAGGAGTGGGATAGCTGGGTCAAATGGTGGTTCCATTCCCAGTTTTCCTAGGACTGTCCATATTGCTTTCCTGATTGGCTTCACCAATTTGCAGCTCCACCAGCAATGTAACAGTGTGCCTTTTTCCCCACATCCTCACCCAGCATTTATTGTTGTTTGTATTTTTGATAGCTGCCATTCTGACTGGAGTAAGGTGAAAAATTAGAATTGTTTTGATTTGCATTTCTCTAATCGCTAGAGATGTTGAACATTTTTTCATATATTTGTTGATTGTATATCTTCTGAGAAGTGTCTGCTTAGTTCCTTGGCCCATTTATTGACTGGGTTATTTGTTTTTTTGGTGTTAAGGCTTTTAAGAACTTTATAAATCCTTGAGGTTAGTGTTCTATCTGATGTGCTTGTGGTAAAGATTTGCTCCCATTCTGTGAGTTCTCTATTCACCTCAGTGATTGTTTCTTTTGCCGAGAAGAAGATTTTTAGTTTGAATCCATCCCATTTATTGATTCTTGTTTTGAGTTCTTGTGCTATAAGGGTCTTATTGAGGAAGTTGGAGCCTAAGCCAACATGATGGGGATTTGGGCCTACTTTTTCTTCTATTAGGTGCAAGGTCTCTGGTTTAATTCCTAGATCCTTGATCCACTTTGAGTTAAGTTTTGTGCATGGTGAGAGAAAGAGATTTAATTTCATTTTATTACATTAGGATTTCCAGTTTTCCCAACACCATTTGTTGAAGAGGCTGTCTTTTCTCCAGTGAACATTTTTGGCACCTTTGTCTAATATAAGATAACTGAAAGTGTGTGGATTCGTCTCTGAGTCTTCTATTCTGTATCATTGGTCAACTGGTCTATTTTGATGCCAATACCATGCTGTTTTTGTTACTATTGCTTTGTAGTAAAATTTAAGGTCTGGAATAGTAATGCCACCAGCTCCATTCTTCTTGCTAAGAATAGCTTTGGCTATTCTGGGTCTCTTATTTTTCCAGATGAATTTCATGATTGCTTTTTCTATTTCTGTGAGGAATGATGTTGGGATTTTGATTGGTATTGCATGGAATCTGTATAGTGCTTTTGGGAGAATGGTCATTTTGACAATATTAGTTCTACCTATCCATGAACAATGTAGATCTTTTTACCTTCTAAGATCTTCATTAATTTCTTTCTTTAGTGTGTTGTAGTTTTCATTGCGGAATTCTTTTACTTCTTTTGTTAAGTTGATTCCCAAATATTTTATTTTTTTAGAGGCTATAGTAAGTGGGGTGGATTTCCTAGTTTCTCTTTCTGAGATTTGTCACTGATGTACAGAGTGCCTTTGATTTATGGGTATTGATTTTATATCCAGCTACATTGCTGAATTCATTTATTAGATTTAGAAGATTTCTGGTAGAATTTTTTTGATCTTCTATGTATAGAATCATATCGTCTGCAAATAGTGATAATTTGAGTTCTTCTTTTCCTATCCGTATCCCTTTAATTTCTTTCGTCTGCCTAATTGCTCTGGCTAGAGCTTCAAGAACTATGTTAAATAGGAGTGGTGAGAGAGGGCATCCCTGTCTTATTCCAGTTTTTAGAGGAAATGCTTTCAATTTTTCCCCATTTAGGATGATGTTGGCTTGGGGCTTAGCATAGATGGCCTTTAAAATGTTGAGGTATGTTCCTGTTATCCCTATTTTTTCTAGCATTTTGAACATGAAGGGATGTTGTATTTTGTCAAATGCTTTCTCTGCATCTATTGAGATGATCGGATGATTTTTATCTTTGAGCCTGTTGATGTGATGAATTACATTTATTGATTTCCTTATATTGAACCAACCTTGCATCCCTGGAATGAAGCCCACTTGATCGTAATGCACTATCTTCTTGATGTGTTTTTGTATTCGATTTGCCAGAATTTTATTGAGAATTTTTGCATCTATATTCATTAGAGATATTGGTCTGACGTTTTCTTTCTTTAATTTTTCTCTGGTTTTGGAATCAGGGTGATATTGGCCTCATAGAATGAGTCTGGGAGTGTTCCCTCTTTTTCTATTTCATGAAATAGTTGGAGAAGTATTGGTGTTAGTTCTTCTTTAAAGGTCTTGTAGAACTCAGCTGTGTATCCATCTGGTCCTGGGCTTTTCTTGGTTGGTAAGTTTTTTATGGCATCCTCTATTTCTTTGCTTGAAATTGACCTATTTAAATTGTGTATATCATCTTGATTTAGTTTGGGCATATCATATGTCTCTAGAAATTTGTTGATGTCTTCATTACTTTCTATTTTATTGGAGTATAAATTTTCAAAATAATTTCTAATTATCTTTTGTATTTCCATAGTGTCCGTCATGATATTTTCTTTTTCATCATAGATATTGGTAATTTGTGTTTTCTCTTCTTTTCTATGTTAGCATAGCTAAAGGTCTATCAATTTTATTTATTTTTTCAAAGAACCAACTTTTCATTCTGTCAATTTTTTCAGTTTTTTAAAGTTTTAATTTCATTGATTTCAGCTCTGATTTTAATTATTTCCTGTCTTCTTTTTCTTTTGGGGTTGCTTTGTTCTTTTTTTTTTTTTTTCTAGGGCTTTGAGATGTAATGTTAGTTCATTTATTTGCTGACTTTTTGTTTTTTGAAGGAATGAGCTCCATGCAATGTACTTTCCTCTTAGTACTGCCTTCAGGGTGTTCCAGAGATTTCGGTATGTTGTATCATTGTTCTCATTTACCTCTAAGAATTTCTTAATCTCCTTCTTGATGTCTTCTGCAACCCATTGATCATTCAATAGCATATTATTTAGTCTCCAGGTGATAGTGTTGCTTTTCTTTCTTTCTTTTTTTTATCATTGATTTCTAATTTTATTCCATTATGATCTGATAGAACGCAGGATAGTATCCCTACTTTTTTATATTTGCTTAGAGTTGCTTTGTGGCATAATATATGGTCTATTTTTGAGAAGGATCCATGTGCTGCTGAGAAGAAAGTGTATTGGCTCATTGATGGGTGATATACTCTATATATGTCAGTTAGTCTAAGTTATTAATTGTATTATTGAGTTCTATAGTTTCTTTATTTAACTTTTGTTTGGGAGATCTATCCAGTGGTGAAAGAGGCATGTTAAAATCACCTAGAATTATTGTGTTGTGGTCTATTTGATTCCTGAACTTGAGAAGAGTTTGATTGATGGATGTAGATGCTCCATTATTTGGGGCATATATATTTATAACAGTTATATCTTGTTGATCTATGATTCCCTTAAGCAGTATGAAATGTCCATCTTTATCTCTTTTGACTAACTTTGGCTTGAAGTCTACTTTATTTGACATGAGGATAGAGACCCCTGCTTGCTCATGTAGACCGTGTGATATATTTTATCCTGTCTTTCCACCTTCAGTCTATGGGTGTCTTTTCCTATGAGATGTGTCTCTTGAAGGCAACAAATTGTTGGGTATGTTTTGTTAATCCAATCTATTAGCCTATGTCTTTTTATTGGTGAGTTTAAGCCATTAACATATAGGGTTATAATTGAGACAAAATTTGTATACCAGTCATTTTTTAAATTATTATTTTTGGTATTTAGTTTGACATGTTTTTTCCTTTGGTTGGTTTTTCCCTTTATTATAGTTCTTCCCTTTGCAGATTTTCATTTCCTCCTCATGGAATATTTTACCAAGAATGTTCTGTAGCGCAGGTTTTCTTGTAAATTCTTTTAGCTTTTGTTTATCATGGAAGGTTTTTATTTCATCCTCAAATCTAAAGCTTAATTTTTCTGGATATAAAATTCTTGGTTGGAATCCCTTATCCTTTAGAGCCTGGTATATGTTGTTCCAGGCTCTCCTGGCTTTGAGGGTCTGATTTGAAAAATCTGCTGAGATGTGAATTGGTTTTCCCTTATAGGTAATCTGAGTGAATGATTAATGTTCCTTGTACTGATTCTGTTGGGGAAAAAGAATTCTTTTGTTTTTAGTCAACCCAGGTATCAGTTCTAAGAACTGGACATGCCAGAGTTAGAGAACCTGTCCAGCAGTGAAGCTTCCAAAATCTGAGCACCAATAGTGTTATGTATTACAGAAAGTGTTCTAGGGAACAATACCTGAGGTCTGACTTTTCTTCGCCTAAATGGGAGGCCAAAGAAACCAACTAGGTGTTGTCTGCCTCCAGGGCCTGCAAGAGCTGAAACATTATTTTTTTAGGAAAAAGAGCCACCATGGTCACAGAGACAACATAACAGCTTGATTTCACAGTGCACCCCACTCTGTCTTTGTCCTCTAGTGACCATATGTCTTTCTGAAATGTGCACATCCCACTTTTTTTCTGAGAGAATAAAGGAATCACACAAGGAACCACCCAAACAATTTCACAAATAACTTACTCCTCAGATACCTGGATATTTATTATTTTTTATTATCAGTAACTTCAGTGAAAAAGTTGAGGTCTTGGGTAGATACTAGCCAAATCCTTGACAATGAGCTTTTGAGTTAACTTGTTCCTGAAGATATGTACACTTTAGTTAAGCAGCATTTCCATGAAGTGTTTGCTCCATTGTCGGCAACAGAAGCAATTGCCGCTTGGAGCAACGACGCCGCGGGAATAAGTTCAGAGGCAGACTGGAAACAAACAGGCTCTTTATTCTGTTAGCTTCTCTCTCTGGCTCCAACAACAACTCCCACATGCTATCCACACTCTGCCAACCACCCAAAATGGCTCCGACTCCATCCTCAAAGTCCCGGGCCAAGTCTCGTGAGATCATGGAAGGTGGTAATGCTTTATGGCTCACAGCTAACTGCAATCTTAGCTATCTCCTTAATTAGGGCTACTACATTTCTCCCCTTTTGTTTTAAAAGAGGGGATGCTCTAGGACGTCCATGTGCAACCAACATTCTTACCCGTCATCAGATAATCAAGGCTGTGCCCTTGACTCCTGTCTTAGGTTGATATGTCGGCCACATGAGACTGTCCTGTGTGACTGTGCCTGTCTTAGGTTGTCCCCCTCTGGGGATCTTACCCATCATTGGCTACCAGCCATCCAATGGAGCCCTTCAGGATCGACTGTGTATGATGACTAACAGCCGTCCAATTGTGAGGAGATGCTGTGGCTTTAAGGCGATAAGCCTTCTGCTGATGAGCCAAGTTGCATAGCATATCAAATGCTTTAAACAAATCAGCTGCCCTAAGTTCCATCAAGTAACACACTGAGTTCTCTAAACAAATACCCGCAAGGCATTGTCCTGTAAAGTCTCAAAACAATGAAAGATCAAAATGTCCACTTGTTATAACACGTTGATCTGGGAGGTCCCATGCATGCAGAGCCGAGGCCACACTGCTGGTGAGGTTGTTTGATGCTTGAGCAGCAGGGATGCTTGCAGCGACCACGATCCCTGCAGCTGTAGCAGCAGCCATCTTTTTTATGTCTAGACAATGCCACCAGCAAATCTTCAGGGCCCACTACCTAGAAACTCAAGCATCAATTATTAAAGGAAAGGCAGTGCTATTCCAGCACTGAGTCAAGAGGCAAGTTGTCAAACTAAAAAATAGAATTATTAGATTAGAAAATAAAAGTTGATTTCTGCTCACACCCATTGCTGCTTGAGCTCCCACAAACATAAGCTGGCAAAATATCATATTCAGAACAAAACAAAGAAAGACTGAGGGTATTTACTGCATTAAAGATAGATTGAAGAAAAGCTAAAGGCACTTTGGAAAAATAATATGTTAGCTGGAACCCTTGAGTCTCTGTAACCTTCCATGAAATTATCTGTTGAAATAACTCAAATTAATCAGATATAAAACAAATAAAGTTAATTACAAATAAACATTCCTATGTCAAAGCACCAAAATATCAGGTTATACAGCACTAGTCATATTCTTCGCTAAAGCGAAATCCCTGGGACACCTATAAATCAAAATTGAAGGTACCTTCACTTATTAAATTATTTACCCAAATTGAATACTCTTAAACTTAAATGAATTAAAGTTATTTGGATCCATATATATCATATATGTATATACACACACACACACACATATATATTTTTTTTTTCATAAGTGCTTTGTTATTTGTGACGTCACACTGGACAGACGTACAAACCTACAAACATATATTTGTGACATCACATTTACATGAACTTTAGACAAATGCACAGACATAAAGACATATATAAAAAGAGAAAAAAGAAAAAATACAATTGTGTGCACACTAAAGAGAGATCTCCTCATCCTGGCCGGGAGGAATGACACTTAAGTTGCGAAATATTTTGAAAGACTCTTTTAAGGGAATCATTCCATACCTTCATCTTGGTCCTCTTGATTTTGTACCTTTTTTATTAATCTTGATTCCTCAACAACTTCATCTTGATCCTTTTGATGTGGCACCTGCTTTATTAATCTAGATGGTATCCATATTGGAGAGGATTCGTGCTTTGGAAAAACACAAACAGATCCTCTCCCCCAAATTAATACTGGATCTGGACCCTTCCATGTACCTGAAAGAACATCATTCCAGTAAACCAAAGGTTTATGTTGTTGGTGTGGGTTCCAATGTCTGTCTCCAGCAGAATAACCATTAGAGTCTAAAGTTAAAAAATTTAAGGTAAACAGGGCAACTGCCAATCTGTCCCTAGGACTTTTCCAATTTCCTTCTTTTTGTTTTAATAACACGCTATCCACACTCTGCCAACCACCCAAAATGGCTCCGACCCTGTCCGCAAAGTCCCGGGCCATGTCCTGCGAGAGCATGCAAATGGTGCCGACCCGATCCGCAATATCCCGGGCCCAGTCTCGTGAGATCATGGAAGGTGGTAATGCTTTGTGGCTCACAGCTAACCACAATCTTAGCTATCTCCTTAATTAGGGCTCCTACACTGCATAAGATGTCAGTTATTAAAAAAAAAAGGCTCAGAATTCAAAATGAAGGTGATGAAAAGTTAGTCAAGTTTAAGGAGATTCCTTTACAATTGAACTTCTCAGAATTTTTAACACTCTATTGAAGAATACATTTTCTAAATCCCAAGCTTATGAATATGAAGGTGCCTGCTATGTGATCTTAAACCTAACCCATTTTGTACTTCATTAAAAACCATGATTTTATGATTTGGATGTGAGGTGTCCCCCCAAAACCTCATATTATGCAATGCAGAATATTCAGAAGTGAAGTGATTAGATTGTAAGAGCTGTAATCTAATCAGTGGGTTGATCCATTTGAATGGATTACTGGGTGATAGCTATAAGCAAGTGGGGTGTCACTGGAGGAAGTAGGTCACTGGGTGTATGCATTTGGGGAATATATATTTTGGTTCTGGCTCTTCGTGTTCTCTCTGCTTTCCAGTTGCCATTAATCCATGCCCTTCCACCATGATGTTCTGCCTCACCTTAAGCCTAGAGCAATGGATTCAGCTGACTACAGACTGAACCTCTGAAACTGAGCCCAAAATAAACTCTTCTTCCTATAAGTTGTACCTGTCTGGTATTTTGGCCACAGCAACGAAAAGCTGACTAACACACATGACCCTAATTATTGATATAAACTAACCCTGCCACACTGTGAGCCATGAAGTTCATGTAAGCTTGGGGCTGAGTTTCCTAGGAACAAGACCGTGATAGTTAGATTTGCTCTGATGCATTTATTGGTTGCACATGATCAAAGTCCAGAAACTGACATAATCCATGAAATAGAAATTGGAACTTTTGATAAGATATTCTGAAGTTTTTGTACTATGTGAGAATGAACACTTTAGTTTACCTACGAATTTGTGTCATATCAAGATGGAAGTGTCCTTATTCACATACTATCAGACAGAAACCAGAGTCATTTTAAACATGCTGAAAGAACATTAGCATTCATCAGGATACTCTAGCATACTTCTGTAATAGTGAAGGTAATAGCACTGAAAAAATGAGGCATGGGATGCCTTTGGCAAGGAGACAAAGAGGGTTGCCATAAACAAAGAGGGAGTTGAGATTCCTTACACTTTTCTAAAGTTGTTGACATTCATCCCTGACTTTAGTGGTTTCTACTTTTAGCTTATAATTGAGAAAGTCCTTAGTTCTACCTCATGCATCTGAAGGTATTCTATGATTTTCTTTATTGAGAATTGGGTCACTTATCTTCAAGTAGAACTCCCAGTTCATTTATATGTAACAAACTCTTAGAGGGACACTTAACAATAATAATTTGCTTTCACATCTTTATATTTTCCACAACACTGAACTTCTGGGGCTTTTATTGGGGGGGGGTTATGTTTTACCACATTTCTCTATAATCCTGTCTTACATTTAAGTTTTGTATCTGCATTAAGCTCAAGGTGATCTTACTTGGCATGCCGGGTCTTTGGACAAGTCATTGCCTTTCTTAGGGCTCCTTTCACCTCCTTGTTTCTAATGGTATAAATAAAGGGATTGAGAAGGGGTGTGAGAATAGTGTTCAGCACAGATACCATCTTATTAATCTTAAAGGAAGAGTGTGCTGTGGGTCTCAGGTACATGAACAGAACAGCTCCATACAGCAGGGAGACAACTGTCAGGTGAGAGGCACAGGTGGAGAAAGCCTTTTGGCGGCCAGTGGCTGAAGGAATTCGTAGGATGGTAGACAGGATGTAGATATAAGAAATGATTGTAAAGAGGAGTGACCCTGGGATTACAAAGATGGTTGCCAGAAGACCCAGTAGTTCCAAAATGCTTGTATCTGCACAGGCTGCTTTCAAGATGGGACCAACATCACAGTAGAAATGATTGATGACATTGTTGCCACAGAATGGCAACTGGAGGAGCAGAATTGTCTGACAAAAGACAATGGTGAAGCCCACCACCCAGGAGCTGAGGGCCAGCCGCAGGCAGAGGTTGCTGGTCATGATGGAGGGGTAGTGAAGGGGCTTGCAGATGGCCAAGTAGCGGTCAAAAGACATGACAGCCAGGATCAAGAACTCAGTGGTGCCCAGGAAGAAGTGGAAGAAGGCCTGCATCAGGCAGCATGAAATGCAGATGACTGTTTTTGCTACGACGAAGGTTTCTAGCAGTTTGGGGATGACGGTGGTGGTGTACCAGATCTCTAGGAAGGCCAAGTTGCAAAGGAAGAAGTACATTGGGATTTGCAGCCTGGGTTCAACCCAGACAATAACAATAATGAGCCCATTGCCAGCAAGGGTTAATATGTAGATGAGAAGGATCACTATAAAGAGAGGAACTTGTAATCCTTGGATACCAGGAAAGCCTAGGAGGATGAACTCTGTGATTTCTGTGCCATTTCTCATGTCCCTTGAGACCTAGAAAGACAGCAAGGAAGTAACTCCTTAGAATCACATATTTATTTATTTATGTTAGTGAAGAGAGTTTAGTTCTCAACCTACTTTACTTATTAACTTTCTGGTTATATTTTATATTTACCTTTCTGTCTTACATTCTACATGTTTGCTTATAAGCAGTATAGAGTTGGGTTTTCTAAATAGTTTGGTATTCACTCTCATTTGTTGACTTCTTTATTTTTGCAGCAGCAGCACTGAGGATTGAAACCAGGGACTTGTGTGTGGTAGGCAAGCACTCTACCACTGAGCTACACCCACAGCCTCCTCCTTAGAATCTTTTTTTTTTTTTGGGGGGGGTACCAGGGATTGAACTCAGGGGCACTGGACCACTGGGCCACATCCCCAGCCCTTTTTCATATTTTATTAGAGACAGGGTCTCACTGAGTTGCTAAGTGCCTCTCCATTGCTGAGGATGGCTTTGAACTCATGATCCTCCTGCCTCAGCCTCCCAAGCAAGTGCTGGGATTACAGGTGTGTGCCACCACGCCCAGCTCTCCTCCTTAGAATCTCTCTTTTTTTTTAAACTTTAAATTTATTCAGTCTGATATAGTGGTGTACAGCTATAGTCCAAGCAACTCAGGACACTGAGACTGAAGGATCACCAGTTTGAGGCCAGCCTCCTAAACTTAGTGTGTCCCTAAGCATCAATCTCTGACTCAAAGTAAAAAATAAAAATGACTGGGGCACTGGGTGCGGGGGCGCACGCCTGTAATCCCAGCACTTTGAGAGGCTGAGGCAGGAGGATCTCGAGTTCAAAGCCAGCCTCAGCAATGTCGAGGCACTTAGCAACTCAGTGAGACCCTGTCTCTAATAAAAATACAAAAAAAAAGGGCTAGGGACGTGACCCAGTGGTCGAGTGCCCCTGAGTTCAATCCCCGGTACCACACACACACACACACACACACACACACACACACACACACAAAGACTGGGGCTGTGGCTGAGTTGTAGAAAACACCAGTACAAACAAAATTCTGCATTGTGAGACCCCCATGTCTTTGAAGGTAACATCCTCCTTAGAATCTTAAAGTACAATTGACTGTAGTTGGGACAACAACAACAACAACAACAAAAACCCCCTCCCTAAACAACCACCAAAACCCAAGATTCTGACTACTTAATGTCCTTGACTACATTTCAACTCCTGCTGCCTCATATACGAATGGATACCAGGCACCTTTACTTTCTGATAATTTGATTGGCTTTGACAGCCAAACCAGCATTTAATGGCCCTTTAAAGTATTAAATACACTTGATGAATGGAAAATAATTTTTCAAAACCTGGCTCAGCTTTAAGAGTTTTAAATGTGATAGTTTATCAGTCAATATGATAATTTAAAATGGGTAGTGTGTATAATAAGGTGTGTATGTAAATATACCTGTGCATTCACAAGAAATCAATCCCCACTCCTGTATTATATTCTGAAGGAGAATTCTTGATAGTATTGCAGATAAGTTTAAGGAAGCCTATACTATATGTATGTTGTGCATTAAAATAATGAAAAAGGGGCTGGGGCTGGGGCTCAGTGGTAGAGCACTTGCCTCATAAACATGAGGCACTGGGTTCGATCCTTAGCACCACATAAAAATAAATAAATAAAATAAAGATATTATGTCCATCTACAACTAAAAACTATAAAAATAATAGAATAAAATAATGAAAAAATGTTGTCATTATATTAGTGGTGATATACAACTGAGGTCATGGAACATATGTTTTTCTAATGAATCCACTTACACATTATAATTCAGATATTTTTTACCCTTGTGGCACTGGGATTGAACCCAGAAGCCCTCTACCACCGAGCTACATCCTCAGCCTTTCATTTTCTTTTCTTTTAAATTTTGAGGTTGGGTCTCACTAAGTTGTCCAGGTTGGCCTTTAACTTGTTATCCTTCTGCCTTGGCCTCCCCAATAGCTGGGATTAGAGGCATATGCCAGCACAACTGACTCAGATTTTTTTTTTCTTTTCCTTCCTTCCTTCCTTCCTTCCTTCCTTCCTTCCTTCCTTCCTTTCCTTCTTTCTTTCCTCCCTCTCTCCCACCACTCCCTCAAGTGCAGAGCCACACCTCCACCCCCATTTTTTCCTTATAAAGAATACTAAAAAAGCATTTAGAACTAAATGAATGAAACTATTTAGGAGGTAGAAAATGCACTAAAATTGAATTCAAATTTCCAAGACCAGGAGAATCATAGCTTGATATATAAATGTACCTAATAAATTTGTATTGGACACAGATTTGCAGACATTAATCTAAGAAAGTGAAAAGGCAAGCAAGTGTTGTGCAAAGCAGAGTAGAAATCCTGGAAAGTACGTTCCTAACAAAAGCTCCCTTTGTGAATAAGTATCTTTTTATACCAAAAAACATTCTTATTTTTATGTACAAATTAATAGAGAACTAACTGTTCTACTAAAATTCACTGGAAAGTAGTAAATGACATACTTTCTTATTGAGGATAATCTTCCTTCAAAATGGGTAAGAAAAATTACTGTGAAATGGGTTGTACAATTTTCAAAGTACACAAAAAACTTAGGATGAAAGAGGCTGCCCTTGGTGCATGAATAGGTGTTGAATTTTTCCCCCATGTGAAAGAACAAGAATTTTCTGAGATCATAGGGAAGAAAAATACTTCTACTTCCTTCACTCCTTTCTGGACCAAGAAAAGATTATTCTTTGTCTATACTCACAAATTTTAGTGGTTTTCTGTGAAATAATGAAAGCATTTGAATCTGCACTAATGGCCAACATAAGTGACTGTGAGCTTGGTCCTTCTACATGGTCAGGATATGGAATTATCTTCATTTCTTAAGTAGAAGAGAGGGGTAGTCTCTGTAGCCCAGTATAAAATTTCTAAGGGTTAAGAATTCCACAATTTATCGAAATAGCTTTATGAATTCCACAAGCACTTTTTTAGAAAGCTTATTATCTTCCACTAAAGAACCAATCATTAGATAAGGAGAGAGACCATATATGATAATTACAACAGGACCCTGTGATTCAAAGTGTAGAGTTGTACACTGATTGCTTTGGGAATACTTAGAAGGCACCACTTACCCAAGCTGGGCACAGGTTAAAGAAGGTTTTCAAGAGAAAAGGAAACCTAAGTGGAGTCCTAGAGTTAAATAGCAAGAGTGCAGTAGGGAGGGGACAAAGATCCAAGGCTTGTGAAATAGAACCAGAGCAAGGAGTCCCACCTGAAGTAGAACTGGGGGTCAGGTTCATCCTGCACTTCTGATAAACTAATGGATGGGGGCAGTTTACATGATGGATTCATGAGGATTTTGGAGGGGAGGGTCTTGAATCAGGAAATTTGCTAACATGGGGAGAATGTGTGCATATGTGTTCATGTAAGAAATATGGTGTCAGCCTTCCTCCCTAACACATGTATGTGTGGGTCTAAGCTTTATGAAGGAAGGGGCTGCAGGTGGTGCCTGAATGAACTCTTTTGAGACCCTGTTCATAAACAGTGTTGTTGTGGTATCCAGATTATCATGTGGGGCCCAGACAGGGAAGAGAGATATTCTCTCTACTCTTCGCATAGAAATCCTGAGGATCCCGGAGTAGCAAGCAATGGGTGGTAGCAGAAATATGCTAATAGAAGTGACAGTACCTGGTGACAGGAGCAGTCCTTAGTCCTTAGACACGACAGCAGCAGTGAAGCCTAGTAAAAGAGACATAGAGTCAAAATAGAAGTGGCAGGAATCAGTTGGCTGCTGTTGAGACAACTTCATGGGCTGAGCTGTGGGATTTTGAAGAAAGTTCAATGTCTTGAGTTAGCAGGTAAAAGCAGTATTCAGAGAAAATCAGAAAAGCAATCATATTAAGGTAGTGGAATTAAAACACTGGATTGAACATTGTAGTCTGTATGCTTATCAAAGTTCAGTACTATACTGTAGAATTTTTTCTTTTCTTTTAGAAAAGCCTAATTTTTAGGGTAAAAGGTGTTTCTCCTCATTTCCCTAGAGCAGTGAGTTATCTCCCTGATCATTCTGCAGCCTGACCATCTCACCCAGGGTACTTTAGTCATGCCATCATCCTTCATTGTATTTGAGTACAGCCTCTTAACAGGACCCTCTTTCTCCTAACTTACTACACTCTTTCCTGCCCACAGTTCATATTATTAGCAAGAGCAAGCATTCTAAAACTATGTCACTGCTCAGAACCTAGAGGGCAACACCCAGAGTCCTTAGCATGACATTCAAGGCCACATGGCTGCCTAATTTTCCTGCCATGTTTCCCTCTCTCTTCCCCTTTCTTATTGATTGAATCACTCAGATTCAGAGGTTGGCAAGCCATGGTCCTGCTTTTGTAAATAAAGTTTTACTGGAACACAGCTGCACTCATCTGTTTCTATATGGTCTGTGTTTGCTTTTGTGCCATAACGGCAGAGTTGAGCACCTCTAACAGAGACCATTTAGTCCCCAAACCCTAAGATATTTGCCACCTGGCCTTTCCAGAAGCAGTTTGCTGAGTCCTACATTAGTAGCCTGTGCATGCCACTGTCTCTTTTGCTTCCGAGTTATTGCATATGCTGTTCCCTTTGCCTATAATAAATACCCTTTCACACTTTTCCCATTATTTGGCAATGTCTGTCTGAGCCACCTTAGTGGGAAGCCTTCCCTGATTTCCCATCTCCAGGCCAGTCAGGGTGCCATTCCTACTGGCTTCCATCAAACCCTGTGCATGTCTGTATCGGAACACTTACCAAATTGTAGTGACTCTAAGTACCTCAAGGGCAGCAATATAGGGCTTAGTACAAAGTAAGCCCTCAAAAGAAATTTTCTGAATGATCATGTAAGTGATTAGTGTGTTGGCACTCTGCCTCCAGTTACCTAAGTTTACGTGAATTGATATATGCACATGTTTAAATGTGCTACTTTCTCTCTCTCTCTCTATATTTCAAATACTGGAGTTATTTCCTAATAGGAACTGTGTGCTGAGTCATTTGTCTCCAAGTGTGCTGTGGCTTCCAGCCTCTCCTTATGCAAGTTTTGCTGCATATAAACCTTTCCATTCAATCTTTCCCTAATCCCCAAATCATGAATCTTACTGTGTTCTGGTTCCTCTGCCAGCTTTTCCATACTGACATAGTACAGATAGCTAGATATATATATTTTTTTTTGGGGGGGGGGGGTAGAATTGGAAGAGGGTTGACTGAATCCAGAGGTGCTCTGCCACGGAGCTACATCTCCAGCTTTTTTATTTTTTAAATTTTTAGATAGGCTTTCACTAAATTGCTCAGGCTGGCCTTGAACTTTTGGTCTTCTGCCTCAGTCTCTGGAGTAGCTACGATTACAGGTGTGTGCCACCACTCCTCTACCACCGAGCTACATCCCCAGCCCTTCATTTTCTTTTCTTTTAAATTTTGAGGTTGGGTCTCACTAAGTTGTCCAGGTTGGCCTTTAACTTGTTATCCTTCTGCCTTGGCCTCCCCAATAGCTGGGATTAGAGGCATATGCCAGCACAAGTGACTCAGATTTTTTTTCTTTTCCTTCCTTCCTTCTTTCTTTCCTCCCTCTCTCCTCCACTCCCTCAAGTGCAGAGCCACACCTCCAACCCCATTTTTTCCTTCTAAAGAATACTAAGCCAGGCGCGGTGGCGCACGCCTGTAATCCCAGCACTTTGGGAGGCTGAGGCAGGAGGATCGCCAGTTCAAAGCCAGCCTCAGCAATGGCGAGGCACTTAGCAACTCAGGGAGACCCTGTCTCTAATAAAAACACAAAAAAGGGCTGGGGATGTGGCCCAGTGGTCGAGTGCCCTTGAGTTCAATCCCCGGTACCACAAAAAAAAAAAAAAAAACTAAAAAAGCATTTTAGAACTAAATGAATGAAACTATTTAGGAGGTAGAAAATGCACTAAAATTGAATTCAAATTTCCATGACACGGAGAATCATAGCTTGATATATAAATGTACCTAATAAATTTGTATTGGACACAGATTTGCAGACATTAATCTAAGAAAGTGAAAAGGCAAGCAAGTGTTGAGCAAAGCAGAGTAGAAATCCTGGAAAGTACATTCCTAGCAAAAGCTCCCTTTGTGAATAAGTATCTTTTTATACAAAAAAAAAAAAAAAAAATCTTATTTTTATGTACAAATTCATAGAGAACTAACTGTCTGTTCTACTAAAATCCACTGGAAAGTAGTAAATGACATACTTTCTTATTGAGGATAATCTTCCTTCAAAATGGGTAAGAAAAATTACTGTGAAATGGGTTGTACAATTTTCAAAGGACACAAAAAACTTAGGATGAAAGAGGCTGCCCATGGTGCATGAATAGGTGTTGAATTTTTCCCCCATGTGAAAGAACAAGAATTCTCTGAGATCGTAGGGAAGAAAAATACTTCTACTTCCTTCACTCCTTTCTGGACCAAGAAAAGATTATTCTTTGTCTATACTCACAAATTTCAGTGGTTTTCTGTGAAATAATGAAAACATTTGAATTTGCACTAATGGCCAACATAAGTGGCTGTGAGCTTGGTCCTTCTACATGGTCTGGATATGGAATTATCTTCATTTCTTAAGTAGAAGAGAGGGGTAGTCTCTGTAGCCCAGTATAAAATTTCTAAGGGTTAAGAATTCCACAATTTATTGAAATAGCTTTATGAATTCCACAAGCACTTTTTTAGAAAGCTTATTATCTTCCACTAAAGAACCAATCATTAGATAAGGAGAGAGACCATATATGATAATTACAACAGGACCCTGTGATTCAAAGTGTAGAGTTGTACACTGATTGCTTTGGGAATACTTAGAAGGCACCACTTACCCAAGCTGGGCACAGGTTAAAGAAGGTTTTCAAGAGAAAAGGAAACCTAAGTGGAGTCCTAGAGTTAAATAGCAAGAGTGCAGTAGGAAGGGGACAAAGATCCAAGGCTTGTGAAATAGAACCAGAGCAAGGAGTCCCACCTGAAGTAGAACTGGGGGTCAGGTTCATCCTGCACTTCTGATAAACTAATGGATGGGGGCAGTTTACATGATGGATTCATGAGGATTTTGGAGGGGAGGGTCTTGAATCAGGAAATTTGCTAACATGGGGAGAATGTGTGCATATGTGTTCATGTAAGAAATATGGTGTCAGCCTTCCTCCCTAACACATGTATGTGTGGGTCTAAGCTTTATGAAGGAAGGGGCTGCAGGTGGTGCCTGAATGAACTCTCTTGAGACCCTGTTCATAAACATAGAAATCTTGGCATAGAAATCCTGAGGATCCCGGAGTAGCAAGCAATGGGTGGTAGCAGAAATATGCTAATAGAAGTGACAGTACCTGGTGACAGGAGCAGTCCTTAGTCCTTAGACACGACAGCAGCAGTGAAGCCTAGTAAAAGAGACATAGAGTCAATAGAAGTGGCAGGAATCAGTTGGCTGCTGTTGAGACAACTTCATGGGCTGAGCTGTGGGATTTTGAAGAAAGTTCAATGTCTTGAGTTAGCAGGTAAAAGCAGTATTCAGAGAAAATCAGAAAAGTAATCATATTAAGGTAGTGCAATTAAAACACTGGATTGAACATTGTAGTCTGTATGCTTATCAAAGTTCAGTACTATACTGTAGAATTTTTTCTTTTCTTTTAGAAAAGCCTAATTTTTAGGGTCAAAGGTGTTTCTCCTCATTTCCCTAGAGCAGTGAGTTATCTCCCTGATCATTCTGCAGCCTGACCATCTCACCCAGGGTACTTTAGTCATGCCATCATCCTTCATTGTATTTGAGTACAGCCTCTTAACAGGACCCTCTTTCTCCTAACTTACTACGCTCTTTCCTGCCCACAGTTCATATTATTAGCAAGAGCAAGCATTCTAAAACTATGTCACTGCTCAGAACCTAGAGGGCAACACCCAGAGTCCTTAGCATGACATTCAAGGTCACATGGCTGCCTAATTTTCCTGCCACGTTTCCCTCTCTCTTCCCCTTTCTTATTGATTGAATCACTCAGATTCAGAGGTTGGCAAGCCATGGTCCTGCTTTTGTAAATAAAGTTTTACTGGAACACAGCTGCACTCATCTGTTTCTATATGGTCTGTGTTTGCTTTTGTGCCATAACGGCAGAGTTGAGCACCTCTAACAGAGACCATTTAGTCCCCAAACCCTAAGATATTTGCCACCTGGCCTTTCCAGAAGCAGTTTGCTGAGTCCTACATTAGTAGCCTGTGCATGCCACTGTCTCTTTTGCTTCCGAGTTATTGCATATGCTGTTCCCTTTGCCTATAATAAATACCCTTTCACACTTTTCCCATTATTTGGCGATGTCTGTCTGAGCCACCTTAGTGGGAAGCCTTCCCTGATTTCCCATCTCCAGGCCAGTCAGGGTGCCATTCCTACTGGCTTCCATCAAACCCTGTGCATGTCTGTATCGGAACACTTACCAAATTGTAGTGACTCTAAGTACCTCAAAGGACAGCAATATAGGGCTTAGTACAAAGTAAGCCCTCAAAAGAAATTTTCTGAATGATCATGTAAGTGATTAGTGTGTTGGCACTCTGCCTCCAGTTACCTAAGTTTACGTGAATTGATATATGCACATGTTTAAATGTGCTACTTTCTCTCTCTCTCTCTATATTTCAAATACTGGAGTTATTTCCTAATAGGAACTGTGTGCTGAGTCATTTGTCTCCAAGTGTGCTGTGGCTTCCAGCCTCTCCTTAAGCAAGTTTTGCTGCATATAAACCTTTCCATTCAATCTTTCCCTAATCCCCAAATCATGAATCTTATTGTGTTCTGGTTCCTCTGCCAGCTTTTCCATACTGCCATAGTACAGATAGCTATATGTTTTTTTTTTTTTTTTTTTGGGGGGGGGCAGAATTGGAAGAGGGTTGACTGAATCCAGAGGTGCTCTGCCACGAAGCTACATCTCCAGCTCTTTTATTTTTTATTTTTTAAATTTTTAGATAGGCTTTCACTAAATTTCTCAGGCTGGCCTTGAACTTTTGGTCTTCTGCCTCAGTCTCTGGAGTAGCTACGATTACAGGTGTGTGCCACCACTCCTAGCAGGTAGCTATCTTTTATTCACTTGGTGTTCAGTGGCTTGAAATTGAGTTGAGTCATTTTCTTCTAAGCTATGTTGTCATAATAAAGGGTCCTGCCCTTTTCCTAAACTTTTCATAGTCTTAGAAGAAGAGAAAGAAGAAGAGTATTAACTTTTCACTGTCTTTTCTGGATTTGAGTTAAGGGCGAAATCCCTCAAGCTTTGTTTTATTGGCTTATTTGCTTTGTTTTAAAATTGTTGACAAGGATCAGTTTCAGTTTTCAAGACTTAGGTTACAGAATAAATTTGAAGATATCCAGTATGGTACAAACTTAAAGCAAGACACCAAATACATACATTATACCTTGCAGAAAAAGAAATAAACATGAATCACTAGTTGGGGGATGTGGGTAAGAGGCAAAATACAAAATAGGAAAATAGAATTGGAATTGTAACTTAAAAAATCACCTTTAATAAAGATAATTTATATAGAATAAAATACACTCATTAAGGAAGGTCCTAATACTTTCATTTAGGAAGGTCCAGGTCGAGGGCACGTTATGACTTTTCTGAAATTCTGAGACTGAAATTCATTTATTAGACTTTGCTTACAGACATCAAGGCATCAAGGCGAACTGTCTGTTCACTCTGAAGAAAAGCAAAACTTTATCCAAAATAGTAACTTTCCCTCTGTGGTCAAGCAGTACTTACTGGTGGTTACCAGGAAAACACTCTGGTCTGGAGGTGTGTCCTTGCCCACCAGTGGATCCAAAGAAAAGAAAGTATGCGGTAAAGCCAGTCTAACTGAAACAGAAAAGAAAGTGTTCCTCCTTTTTACACTAGAGAAATAAGTCTCTCTTTCTAGAATTTAAGGCAAGTGACTTTATGTATCATAGTGTTCTGTTCATAAATCTTTTAAGAAAAGAGCAGGTTTCTTTCAGTGTGTAGGAAAATTGTACCAAGTGATTAATACATGGGTTCACATTAGGTCAAGATTTCTTAGCTAAAAATAATGATTTGTTGTTGGGGCACTTTTGTAGCTTCCTCTGGGAAATCAGTCTTCATACATGTGTGCCACAGAGTCCCAGGGGACAAGTTAAGTCTCAATACAAGTTTATTCAAAAGTAAAACTGAGGAATTTGTAATTTTCTAAGTTCTAATTAGCACCAGTCATCTCTGCACTCCTGAAGTAATTAATTAATCAATATCTGAGAATCTGTGATTCTGTGAGTACTAGATCTTGGATTTCTCATTTTCTCTGAGAAAAAAGATACCAATGATATCTTATTGATTAAATGGGGTCCTATAATGCACTGAATTGAATTCAGTAGGAAATTTTATTAATAATATGAAAAATGGCCAAGTAGATAGGAATTCAAGAGTAAAAAGAACATAAATGTACTTGATTTCTTGTTAAATATATTAAAATGGTTTTAAAAAAATTTTTTTTTGGTGGTACTTGGATTAAACCCCCCAAGGCCTCAAGCATGGTAGGCAAGTACTCTACCACTGAGTTACATCCCCTTAAAAAATCAACTTTAATAAAGCTGTCTTGTGAAGTACCTTAAGACAATGAGTGAAAAGACAGAGACCTAGAGTATTGAGAGTCACGTAGAGAGCTGATGGAGATACCATGTATAGCTAATCATAGAGGCGGTTCTCTACACAATAGGAAAATAGAATTGAAATTCTAACTTAAAAAAATCAACTTTAATAAAATGAATACATAAGATAATTTATATAGAATAAAATATACTCATTTAAAATGTAAGGTTCGATGAGTTTTGACATCTGTTTTTTTTTTTTTTTTTTTTTTTTTTTTTTTTTCTTTTTCAAATATTTATTTATTTTACTTTAGTTGTACCGGGGATTGAACTCAGGAGCACTCGACCACTGGGCCACATCCCCAGCCCTTTTTTGTATTTTATTAGAGACAGGGTCTCACTGAGTTGCTAAGTGCCTCGCCATTGCTGAGGCTGGCTTTGAACTCGTGATCCTCCTGCCTCAGCCTCCCACGTGCTAGGATTACAGGCATGCGCCACCACGCCTAGCATATAGTAGATCTTAAAGTCTTCTAACTTGTTATTTTTCAAGGTTGTATTGGTTACCTTTGCTCCTATGCATTTGTACATAAATTTTAGAAATAGCTCTTGTTTTGGTTTCAATTTTAGAAATAGCTCTTTATTTTTCTTTCTTTTTTTTTTTCCTCTTATTACTGAGGATTCAACTCAGAGGTGTTCTACCACTGAGATACAACTCCAGTTCTTTTTATTTTTTATTTTGAGACAAGGTGTTGCTAAGTTGCGAGGTTGACCTCAAACTTGCTGACCTGACCTGCCTCAGCCTTCTGAGTATCTGGGATCATAAATATAGATCACCATATTTAGCTAGTTTATTTTTTCTGCCAAGAAATCTGATGGGATTTTGACAGAGGTCTTAATTACAGTAACAATTGCTACCTTAATATCACTCAACCATACTTTGTGTGTGTGTGTATATTTTTAAATATTTATCTCCCAGTATTTCATGTTTTTGATGCTATTGAAAATGGCATTTGAAAATTTTTCATATTGTAGTTTTGTGTTGCTAGTACATGTTGATAATATATATTGCCAGTATAGAAGTAGTATTTTCGTCTTTTGTCCTGTTTCCTTTCTAAATTCGTTTATGGAATTTTTCTACATATACAATCGTGTTAGTGAACACAAACAGGCCTTGGCTTCCTTTCCACTGGAGGTTAGGACCTCTAGCAACACTGAGTGGAAGTGGTGAGTGCAGGCACACATTAGAGCTGGACTTCTTTCCTTGTTCCTGATACTAAAGGGAAAAGTTAAGTCTTTGCCTTTTTAACAAAATTGCCTGTAAGGTGGTCTTTTTCTCTTGACAAGGTTGAGGAACTCTTTCTCGAGTTTCTATTTTGCTAAGGTCTTTTTAAAAAAATCCTGAATGATTACTAAGTTTTGTTAAATAATTTCTCTACCTGTCAATATCCAAATAGGCTTTTCTCCTTTATTTATATTTCATTGGTATATTGTATTATTATATTTGTTGATTTTCAAATGTCAAACTTTATAATTCTGGCATGGTTCAACTGGTCATGAAATACTACTTCTTTTCTATGTTGCTACATTTAATGTGCTAATATTCTGTTTAGGGAATTTATGGCTATGTTCATGAGGGCTATTACTCAGTAGTTTTGTTTTCTTGTGTCTTCTTTGGCTTTAGTATCAACATAACACTGGTTTCATAAAATGAGTTGGAAGGTGTTCCTTCCTGGACTCTTTTGTCTTCTGAAGGACTTTGGGCAAGATTTGTATTATTCCTTTCTATAATATTTGGAATGAATTAATGCATAAAATTACCTAGGCCTGGAGTGTCTTTTGTAGGGAAGTTTTAAATTGAATATTAAATTTATTTATACATAGGGCTATTAAAAATTTATATTACTTCCTGTATCTATTTTCATACTGTGTGCTTTTCAAAGAATTCATCCATTTCATCTCAGTTGTCCAATTCATTGGCATAAGAGTTTTAATATTCTTCTTCCTATTTTATTAATGTCTGTAGTGATGTCCTTCTCTTTATTCTTTGTACTATTTGGTCTTATTGTTTTTTAAAATCTTGATAAGTCTAGTTAGTATTTTATTAATTTTATTGATCTTTTCACAGAACCATCCTTTGGTTTCATAGATTTTTCTACATTATTCGTTCACTTGCTATTTCACTTATTTATGCTGTTTTCTTTATTCTTTCCTCCTATATACTTCTTTGGTTTAAATGAACTGCCTTTTTATCATAATGAAATATATGAGGTACACACACACACACACACACAGAATCTCTTTGCTTTGCCTCTGTAATGTTCAAGTTTTGTTTAGACTTAAAGAATTCCTGTAACAATACTTGCAGTGGCAAATCAGATGGCAAACTTTTTTTCTCAGATTTTTGTTTGTTTGAAAATCTAATTGTATACACTTCATTTTGAAGGATATTTTGACTGGATCTAGAATTCTAGGTTGACAGATATCTTTACCCCCATCAATTTAAAGATATTGTTCCTTCTGGATCATGTGGTCTCTAATGAGGCATTAGCAGTATAGTTATATATACACATTTATATGTACATATGTAAAATATATTTATAGTGTTGAGTTATATGTATATGCTAATTCTGATTGCTTTTATATTTCTATTGCTGGATTTCAGTAATTTAATTATGTATATTGTTGTTGGAATGTTTGATTGGTGTCTACTGAGTTTTGTGAACATGTAAATTTATATGTCAGGCCCAAATGTATTCTTGGCTTCTTCATGCCTCTTTGCCATACTCAGATGATCCTCTTCAGATGTTTTTCTTTGTTTCATTACCATGACCTAACTTGACTTGTAGCAGGAGCTATGTGGCCCCAAGTGGTTCAGTTCCTCCTCTCAGTCAGTTCTGAAGATGCGTTTCCTGGTTGGATGTCAATGCCCAATTTTTTCTTCACACTTGAACCTGGGTTGCTCCACCATTGAAATACATCCAAAGTCATTTTTATTTTTTATTTTGAAACAGGGTCTCAGTAAGTTACCGAGGCTTGCTTCCAACTTGCAATACTCCTAAAAGTTGTTGGAATTAGGGGAATGCACCACATCGCGAAGCCCAGTTTTTCTTTATTCCAGAAGTCTCCATCAACCAAAGGTTACAGTTGTAATAATGAACTTCTCCTAGATCCCCATCCAGGGATGGAATCTTGCTTCAATACTATCCTGGTGGCTAGAACCTTCCCTACTGATTAATTACCTAGCTAAATCTGATTGTCTACCTGCCTGGATCCTGAGTATCATCTGCCTCAGTCTCTGTTATGCCTATTCTCACCTGTTTGAGCTGTTTGAAATTTCATTTTTCATCTCTTCAAAGAGACTAAGAAACAGTCTTAGTGTGTTTGGGCTGCTATAACAAAATACCATAAGCTGAGTAGCTTATAAACAACACGAGTACATTTTTCACAGTTCTGGAGGCTGGAATGAACAAGATAAGGTACAGGCAGATGATGTTTGCTGAGGGCAAACTCCCTACTTTATGGATGGCTGCCATGAATATAACTTCACATGGTCAATGAGACAAACTAGCTCTCTGAGCCTTTTTTTAATAAAAGAACTAATTCTATGAGGGATTATGAGGGTAGAGTCCTTATGATCTAATCATATCTTAAAAGCTCCAACTCCTAATACCATCACTTTGACTCTGTCTCAAAATAAAATTTAAAAAGAAGGTTTAGGAATGTAGCTCAGTGATGGAGTACTCACCTAGCATGTGTGAGGACCTGGGTTTAGTGTCTGGTACTATAAAAAAGAGAAACAAAACAAAAATAAATATTTTGTAATTCTATGAAATATAAATCTTAGGTATAAGTGATCTGTGATCTCTGCATTTTTTGTATCAAACCATCATTACTTGTGATTTTGAATTTGCTTGTGCTATAAGTTTGGCACACATAGGGTAGCCTTGGCCAAACTTGGTATAAATAGTAGGAGTCAGGATTTGTAACCTTATAAAGGTTGAGTATCCCTTATGTGAAATGCTTGGGAATTGAAATAATTTGGATTTCAGAGTCTTTAGATTTTGGAATATTTTCATATATGCAATTAGACATCTTGGGGATGTGAACAAAGTATAAGCACAAAATTCACTTTTATTTCATATACACTTTATACACATACAACTATAAGATATGGAAAATGACAAACCCCAGAAGAGTATGGCCTGGGAAAACGGAATGAGGAAGAAGGCAACACATTGATAATATTATTCTTTCCTGATACATTCCTTCCCCGTGATAGGACAATCCCTGGGAAGAAAGCAAACACCATCCAGTGACAAGACAATCCCTGGGAAGGAGATGTCCATCAAGCCTAAAATGTCAGTCTCTGAGAGGAAGCCAAAGCATTGATCCTTCCCCAAATAAATCCTTTCCCAGTGACAGGGGACAAGGAAAGAGATAAGCACTGATGTTGACCCTGGACCCTCCATTCTTCCCCCAGTAAAAACATTGCTCAGTTAAAAAAATAAAATTCAAATTATCACAAATCTGTTTCCTGAGTGCCCAAACTGACATGGTCTGTCAATAATTAAGTCACCTCTCAGTGTAACATATATAAGCACAGATTTTTCCTTTGGACAGTGGCTCATTTCTGTCAGGAAAGTGGGTCCACCAGATGCATGACTACACTGCTGAACAAAGGCTCTGCTGATCTGTGAAGTTTGCACCAGGCTTGGTCATTTTCTGCTAACAACAACAGAAGGTAATTTTATACAATATTTTTAGTGCACCTGTTTTGACTTTGACCAGTTCTATGAGGTCAGATATGGAATTTCCCATTTGTGGCATCATATTAATGTCACAGTTTCAGATTTTGGAGCATTTTGGTTTTCAGATACTCAATCTATCATGGCCAAGGGCAACACCATTTTCTACTATAGAATGAAACTCAGGGAATGCACATGAAGTCACACTATGAAATGTTAGATGTGATAGGAACATCTAACAGATGACTACCTGTCCAAAAACATCCCACTTCTACCTAAGTTGTGTACCTAGAAATCCACCACTGAGAGTAATAAAAATAAAAATAGAAAGGGCTGGGGATGTAGCTCAGTGGTAGAGCATCCTTGGGTTCAATTCCAGATCACAAAACAAAAACAAAATAATTATTTGATAAAATTTTTCATTTTGTATTGTGAACAGATTAAATGGTAATGTTCTAAATTTGGTGCCTTTTTTTCCCCTTTAAATGCCTGTTTTTTTTTTTTTTTTTTTTTTTTGGTGAGATTATTTGGTAAATTATTCTGAGTCTTCATAGCTTCCCTTTGAGGTAAAAACATCCAAATGGCAGGGTAACTCTTAAAGTTATTTTTAGCAAGCCTATTAATGAGGATATTAACTGTTAGCTAAGAAAAATAGGCAAGTGAAATTGATGAAACTGCAAGGTGAACCAGGAATGGGAAAGGATCCCAAACTGAGAGGATCAGGAACTTCAAATAGTTTTAACAATTTGGGTGAAAGTCTTGGTCAACTACTCCTGGTTACACTATTTTTCATGCCATATTTCTATTAGATAAGTGGGCAGATTGGGCGTTAGTCTTTATATCCTAGAGGATCAGGACCTAACCAGGTAAATGTTTTCCCCCTGTTTTTAGCCTCAAAGTCAAAGCTGAGATATTATTAAATACCAATTTCACCATACATATAAAGTTTATTTTTACTTTACCATGTAGCTTTTGTACATGCTACCTACCCTACTTGAAATGTGCTTCTTCTTCTTCTTTTTTTTTTTTTTTTTAATCAAATCATCATTCTATCCAACTTTATAAGTCTATTAGCTGGAAAACACTGATCAATATTCTTTCTTTACAAACATTTCCCAGCAGAACACTTTGTACATTAGTTTTCATGACTGAGTAAATAGGTGTAAAGATATTTTAAGCCCAAGTATTCCATCTGATTGCAGTCCTGGACAAATTTGGGGATACCAGTGGTCTCTAAAAGCAACCATTGTTTAGTTCAATAAATATCTGCTCCATGGGAACTTAAGCCCTCATAAATATCCTTCCAAATAGTTTTTTAGGAAAACAAAACCTCGACAGCACCATTCTTTCTAGGCCTGAAGATGTAACAGAAAATAGCTAATTTTTAGAGGACACAGAGAGTTCAGAATAAGCAGTTCAGAATTGTTTTAAAAATATAAAACAGAGTAATATAAAATAGGCTAGACCATCTGAGGATTATGTGGGTTTGGGAATGAATGTGAGTGTAGGGAAAAATGCTTACCCCAGCAATGCTGAGATCCTTTGTCTTCTTCACATCTCCCAGTTCTCTTTGTGCCCTTTCCAGTAGCTAACTTTTTTTACATTTTGCCATAGAATACCTAACATTATTATCTTCTGCTTAAAATAATAATAATAATAATAATAATAATAATAATAATAATATTTTTTTTTTTTTTTTTTTTTTTACAATTCAGGGCCTCATGCTCTACCACTGAACTACATCCCATCCCCTAACATTGTTGTCTTGACATTTAGTTTTACCATTTGATAAAAAGTGAATTAAAGAGTAAAATGATTTACATAACAGAAGGATTCCCTTTCAGCTTCATGTTTTCATATAAAGTAAAAAGCATGTTTTTATATAAAGAAAAAATAAGAATGATTTGGGAAATTGATTTTTATTAAAATTCTGCCTTATTTTATCTGAATGGGGAAAATTTGCCTTAAGCACTTGTTCTGAATCATTTTTGATTTTATGCTTTTTGAGTGTTGTGGGAATGAAGTTGCCAACTACTCTGTTAAATTATGTCTAAATGTGCACATCATCAGCCATGGTCAAGAGCAAAGTTCAGCAGCAGCAGTGAGACCAGACACAACCAACACCTCTCTGCACCCAACAAACGTGTTCATTCTGTTTAGTTCCAGTACCTAAAATAAATAAAACTTGAAGCAATTACTATAAATTACTTATTCCCTAAAAAAAAAAAAAAAAAAAAAAAAAAAAAAAAAAAAAGCAATTTATACCTTAACTTTTTATTCTTTAATTTACTATTGGTGCCTTTTAGTTATACATAAGAGTAGGATTCATTGTAACATATTTACACATAAATACAACATAATTTTGCTGTTAAGTAAACAAATATGCTGATGTCTGCAGACATAATAGTTCTTTGAAGTTGCACACAGTGGCTCACAGCTGTAATTCTAGCAACTCTGGATGATGAGACAGGAGATCAGAAGTTTGAGGTCAGTCTTAGCAAATTAGTGAGACCCTGTCTCAAGATAAAAAAATAAAAATAGAAATGGCTGAAGGTGAAGCTCAGTGGTACAGCACCCCCTGGGTTGAATCCCCAAATTACAAAATAAAACAAAATGATTCTTTGAGAAAATTGCTCATTTTTCATGATGAACAGATTAACTGTTAATATTCTAACTTTGGTAATGTTTTTTTCCTTAAATACTTGTTGCTTGTTGTGTTTTTATTTGATGAGCTAATCCTTTTTTATTGATTCATAATAGTCATATATAACATTAGGTTTCATTTGGACATAATTATAAATGCTTGGAATATAAATTGAGTGCCATTCAATTAAGTGCCCAGTACTTACAATTACACTCCCCCTCCTCCTTCCCCCTATTTCTTTTCATCTACTCTACTGATCTATTTATTTACTGTTTTTTTTTTTGTAAGATTAATGTCTTGTGTATATACATAATGGTGAGATTCACTGTGGCATATTCATATATGTACATTGGAAAATTAGGTCAAATTCATTCTGCTGTTTTTCCTTTATCCTCTCCTTCTTCCTTCTCCCACAATCCCCTTCTACTTGTACTTCCCTGATATTTCTTTTATTTTGATGGAATTCCCCTATTTATTTTCTCTATCTCTCCCCCCACAATTTTACACTAGCTTCCACATACCACAAAAAAAATTAGCTAATTATTTGAAAATTTAGACTCTCTAGGAAAAATTGCAAGTAAGCCTGTTTAATTTTCTAAAAACTGTTGTCTTTGAGCCTTATTTTAGCATGATAAAAACTGTTCTCAAGAAGCATAAAATCATCCTTCCTTTTACCTTTTTTCCTTTATTGCATACCTATTTTTGTTTTATAATGTAATTGGGAAAATATAAAGAATAAGACCACTTCTTTAATAGAGGAGCTTACATACAATTAAATAATAAAAATAAAACATGAATACAGAATAGGACAACAAGAAAAATAACACTTCAAGGTAATAGTAAACCTAAAATCTAGCCCTTAATTATGCAGTAAAGGAAACTGTTGGGAGAGGAGGTGATTTTTGTCAATGTTATACAATAATATAGCAGCTGGACTTGGATAAAACCTGGCTTTCTGGAGCCTTCCAGAGCTATGTGCAAAATACAGTAGTTCCCCCACCCCTTGTTTGCAGTTTCAACTTCTGTGGTTTAATTACTGATAGTCAACAGTGATATGAAAATATTGAATATGAAATTTCAGAAATAAGCAATTCATACATTTTCAATTGTGCACTGTTCTAAGTAGCATAATGAAATCTTGTGTCATTCTCTCCCATCTTACACAAAATGTAAATCATTCCTTTGTCCAGAGTATCCACATTGTAAGTACTACCTACCCAGCAATCAGATAGTATCCATCTTGGTTATTAGAACACATGTTGTGATATCGCAATACTTGTGTTTAAGTGACACTATTTAATTTAGTAATGGTCACAAAGCAAAAAAGTAGCAATGTTGGCAAACCAAAGATGCCAAAGAAAAACTGTAAAGTGCTTCCTTTAGTTGAAAAGGTAAAAGTTCCCAAATCAATAAGGAAAGAAAAAAAGGTATATGATGAGGTTGCTAAGGTGTATGGTAAATTATTGTTAACTTCTTACTGTGCCTAATTTCTGAATTATATTGTGTCATAGTATGTGTGTTTAGGAGAAAACAGTATATGGAGGACTTAGTGTCACCCCCAGTTTCAGGTAGTCATCAGCGGTTTTGGAATGTATCTCCCACAGATAAGGGGAGGCTGTTTTACATTTCTTGTTGTGGTACTTTAATCTAGGGATTTAAACCCAAAACACAAAGTCAGTGTTGTTGGCCATCAATTTCACTTTTACAATTATTGACATTATACTTTCCAATGGATTTGAATTCAAAAGTATCTACTCAGTAAAAATTTAAAATACATTGCCTCTGGGTGAGAAGGGGGTAAGCGCTTTAACATGTCTTTTCAATTTTGCAGTTATTTTAATGATACCTTTGCATTAATATTATACTTAGGAAAAATCTGAAAGGAAGAAAAAAGATTAATTTAAACTTGACAAAAGTATTAAAAGGGAGGATTCTGGACATTTCAGGGAGGGGAAAAATCTCTGGTTTGAGGAAAGTGGCAATGAGTAAAAATTTGTGGGAGAGGATGTTTTGGGTGGATTTGTGTTCTGGTAGGAAAGGAGTCACATCCTGAGAACTTGGCAGAAAGAAGCACCAATGCTAGAAACTTCTGGGAATAGCTTTCCAACAGCTGCATATTATCCTGCCTTAGCCAAACTGGTCTCAGTTTCTCATGCAGCTGCAGAGTATGAATAATGAGGTTCTTGAAACCCATTTTGTTTTCAAATCTAGATCTTAAAGTAGCTTCAGGTCTTGAGCGACAAGATGTTATTGGGGAGACATTCCCAGGAAATAAGTGAATAAGCAAATAGCTTCAGGAAAGCATTTTTTAATTTAGAAGGTAAATATTGTCTCCAAAGTATATGCCAGACAACTGATTAGATAAGAAGGTGCTCAAGTGCTTTGTCCTGTGAGGAAGACAATGGCCCCAGAGGGCTGCAGAGGTTGAACGTGGATCTGTGGGCAGAATGGGCAAAATAAATACCTTAATGACCACATAGTTTTACCAAGGATCCTTTTTTTACCTTCAGCTGTGTGTGTGTGTGTGTGTGTGTGGGAGTGGACACATGGTCACACCTAAGTATTTTAGGCTCTAGTAAAGTTCAGAGGAAATATATTTGAGGAGGAAAAGAAAGGGAAGGGACTAGTTGGAAGGAAGGGCCCTCAATAGTGGAGTGCCCTTGAATAAATTAATTGATGATTTGGTTGATATAGTTAGTACATTTTTCTATGAAATCATCTTTTACTTTTAATTAACTAGGGAATGATTTTTAAAGTATTAGAGATATTTTTCCTTTTCTATTAGAGATGTTAAAAATATTTCCCCTACTTTGTCATTTGTATTTTGATTTTGTTTATAATGTGTAGAAGTTTTATATTTTTATGATGCTAAATCTATCCATTTTAAAAAAGTCTTCTAGAATTCTTGATTTGATTAGGAATGTTTTCACTTACATGAAGTTTATAAAACTTGTCCTTTCAGTAGTTTATTCATTTTTATTTAATGTTATTTTATCAAAATTAAGTATTGAAATAACAGTAGAAATATGAAACAAAATTGCCCCATTCCATTCTCTAATAAAATCAAGATTTTCCTCTGGTCCATATTACCTTCTAAACTTTGGCCATAAACAATTCATTTTTTTAGATTTAGAAGAAATGTTATCAATAATTTTATACTTTGCACTTGCATATTGTATTATAACATCCATATGTGTGTGTGTATACATATATATGTATCTATATATATGTATCATATATATGTGTGTGTCTATACATATATATGTATCTTTATATACATATATATGTATATAAAATCCATTTTATTATAGTCTTTTCCCAAAAAAACTACTTTAATCCCTGTTAATGGTTTAGTGTATCCTTTTAAAATTTAAGCCTGCTTATTAATTTTTATATTGTATATGAAATCATGCTGTATCTACTTCTCAGCTCTTTGCTTATTCATATATTTTCATTTTTTATTAATATATTTTCTACTTATTAAAATATTGATACATTTATGATGCATTTTATTTTAATGAATAGAACGATAAAATTGGGACTGTTGTACACAAATGTGTATGTATTTTCAGTAGGCAATTTCAGAATCCTCTACATAAAAGACTAGTAGTTTTTATTCTCTCCAGCAGTTTTACTTTGTGCTCTTTTCACTCACATGATAGTTGATGTTACTCTTTTTTTTTTTGAGGGTGGGGGTGGGTACCAAGGATTGAACTCAGGGACACTGGACCACTGAGCTACAGCCCCAACCCTGTTTTGTAGTTTATTTAGAGACAGGGTCTCACTGAGTTGCTTAGGGTCTCGGTTTTGCTGAGGCTGGCTTTGAACTCACTATCCTCCTGCCTCAGCCTCCAGAACTGCTGGGATTATAGTCATGCACCACTTCACCCAGCTTGATGTTACTCTTTACGAATGTTTAGAAATGCTTTTATAGTTTCATTTTATTTTTACATCCTAATTTATGCCTTATATTTGTTATGTATGTTGGTAGACAAAGGTTTTCTATTTGTTCCAGTCCTATTTATTGCACCTTAATACTTTTTAAAAAATAGAATTGAAATACTATATTTATCAAAATAACATGGTTAAAAATAGTTAATCAACAAATTTATTGAGTGTCTAATATGTGCTAGACTCTGTTTAGGTACTAGCACTTCAGGGGGAAGAAGACAGTTTAACATTTTCCATTCTTATGGAATTTGCAATCCAGACAACTCTTGAATCAGTTTTTGCACTGTATCCTATAACCTTTCTTGACATTTATTGCTATGTTTGTTCTGTCAAATAGGCTAACTTATAAGATTTTTCTACATTTCTATAAGGTTGACAATTAAAAAAAAAATTTATAATCTATATATAAATTCATGTATTTTATTGCAAATTTTATATTCCAGTCTATATGTTTTTTCCCTTTTCCTAATTGCTGTGTGTGTGTGTGTGTGTGTGTGTGTGTGTGTGTGTGTGTGTGTTTTTCAACCCCAGGGCTGCAAAGGCCCCATCATACTATTTATTGATCCTATAGAAAGAACTTGGAGGACTCAGTAGAGAGAGTTTGGATGGTTGTATCACTCATTCTCTCCTCGGTGGAGGCAGATCTGGATACAATGGAGGGCTACACATTCCTACAGGCAGGGGGAATTTATAGGAAATGTTGAATGCCCACTGTGCAGATGGATTTCTTCATTGTGAGTAAATTCTTTTACTTTATAACCAAGGTCGTTTTCTTTGCTCCTTACCTAAAATCAGAGACAAGGGAAGTGGCCAGCTTCTCCTCTTTATTACCTTCATTATCACATTATTAGATTGTTTCTCATCTCACTGCCCAGAACAACAAGCTTTCCTGGGCACTTAGTAGGGCTAGTGTTAACCTCAACTCTGTGTGTGTGTGTGTGTGTGTGTGTGTGTGTGTGTGTGGTGAGGTACTGGGGATTGAACTCAGGGGGTGCTCTGCCACTGAGCTCTACCCCCAGTCCTTTAAGCTGCACAGGCTGGCCTGAAACTCCCCATCATATTGCTTCAGCCTCCCAAGTAGCACCACTCCCTGGCTGTTCCCACTTAACCAAGTTTTCTGTCATAGAAATTTAAATTTTAAAATAGTTAAATATACCAATCTTGGACTACTGTTTTGGCAATACTGCAGTCTAGGTATTCTGAAAATCTTCTCCTATGTAAATTCTGAAAAGAAAGATAAAGTATTAGAATAAAACCCACTCTTTAAATGGAATACATGCGCTTTCCAGAAAGTAGGGCAGCCCTCTGAAGCCAGGACAAAGGGGGAGTTCCAGTCATGACAGGTTGGGGGTGGGGGTTGACACTGCCAGCTGTGCTTGTAGCAGGTGGTCTAGAGCTTTGGCTTGATGGTATTATTATCTGCAGGGACAGGAGACAAAGTCTTGCACCTGGGTAGGGCATGGAGGCAGAATTATGATTCTAACATAAAGTTGAAGGCACAGAAGAGCTACACTCCTAGTAAAAGGGTAAATTACAAAAGAAATTCATCCTACTTTTCTATTTTGACCTCAGTTATGGATCAAGGGAAATTAACCTTTTTGTGAAATAATGACCCTACCACCATTTTTCTTTGAAAAACCATAAGAAGTGAAAGTCCATTTGTAGTAGAACTGGATTGGCAGTGCTTCCCAGACAACTGCCAGGCAGAACCGTAAATCCTTTCTACAGCAAAACACACTCAAAGCAATCCTGAAAAGAGTTCTTGTAGATAAGGAAGATATATAATCTTATAGAAAATTAAAGCACTTATGGCATTAGAAGACAAGCCCTAATTAACAAGAGTAAGCAGAAGGAGCAGCAGAATCAAGCCTATAAAAACTTTAGCATATTGGACTCAGACAAACGTATGCTTAATATATTCTTTAAAATGAAAGGGATCAAAAAATGTGTGAAAAGGTAGACATCATGAAAAGAATAAAGTAAATTTGAAAAAACACAGATAGTGATAGTGAAGCTAGAATCTGACAGGCAGTCAGTATAGATAGGTAAATCAAGTCAGGTCAGAACAAGAAAGCCAATTTTGAAGTGAGTCCCAGGAAGTTGGAGACTGTTGGGAGACTGTTAATTCCTTTAGAACCCTTCCTCCACCCTTATCAAGAGCCTGCCCCTGCCCCAACCTGTTGCCAAGGTAACCTGTCCCAGGAATTGCCCCTCCCTACAGGGAGCTATAAAGTTGTTAATTAAGTGTCCTGGGCTGCACTATCCTGCCCTTCCCCCTCAAACCATGTGCTTTTCACCTTTTGGCCACCCCACTGGCCTTGTCACATAAGCAGGAAGGAGAGAGATAAGGGGAAGAGAGCAGGAGAACAATAAAAGAAGCCCAGGACATATAAAATGGGTAGACCTGCCTCGCTTCTGGGGATATCAGGATACCAGCAATGGCCCCCTTCTCCCTCCTGCGAGAAGTCCATGTTACCCCTTTTAAATAAACCCTGCTTTATATGCTTGCCTGGGCATGCTTCTCTAGTGTTCAAACTTCAACATTTTGGGGATCAGAACTCGTCACCTACAACTGGTGGTAACAATAGGTAACTGATGGACACAAGTGGTGAGAACAGGAGGATAAGGGACGCTTCTATAAATTGGGCTCACTGTGATGACCTCCATATGCTTTTATTTAAAAAAAAAAATGTTTACTTGCAGCTTTGCCTGGGTTAAGTCAATAAGATATGTTACTTTCCTCAACAAACAACCTGTTATCTGCAGGAGATGCAGACCTGAAATGCCAATAAGAAGAACACAAGTTACCCTGAAAGGGGGCCCTCTGTGACATTTACACAGACCAGATGCTATAACTCAGGGAGATAAGGATAATTCCCCCTAACCATAAAGTCTGTAAGGATAGGTTCAATTAGAACTGGTAGGCTTGGACTAAAGTGACCAAAAGTTGTCATGCACAGTGGGGACTTGAAAGTCTGATGTCTTCATGATTGTAGTAGAAAGTTGAGAGATGGACTTAGATGGGATTCTCTGGAAACTTCTCTGGGGCCCCACTTGCAAACACTTGTGTAAACATAAGTCTTTCCCAGAACTGCCCTCAGTTTTTAAAAAAAACACAAAATATTCTTGTTCTTTATTTTGTCTTTCTTGCAAAACTGGGTGGCCGACTACCCTTCCCCTAGCAGTCAGGCTGACCCAAAACTCAAAAATAATGCTTTGTATGTAAATATGTTAACCAATCAGAAGAGCGCTGTAAAACCCCCCTTAACTTGTATGTATTTCATTATAAAAACCCTGCTAAATCTGGGCTCGGGGCCTCTTAGCGTCACCGGCTACCGAGTGCACGGAGGCCCAAGCTCGAGCTTGCTAATAAATGACTCTTGGTTGCTTGCGTTGACCATGGTCTCTGGTGGTCTTCTTGGGGGTCCCAAGCCACGGGGCACAACACCAGTAAACCTGGAGGGCTGGTGGATCATGCTGTTCTTCTCTCTGAGGAGAGAGTGAGAAAGGACCATTGTGGCTGCCTCAGGTCTGTGGCAAGCCCTTATCTTGTAACATGTGATGGATAAAAACATAAATTTAGCAAATTACATTACATTAGTAATGATTTCACAGAGTGAAATAATAATTTCACAGAGCTTAATAGATTGAACTGGAAGTGAGCTAGGAAGAATTTACCCAGAATGCAGAGACAAAGAAATGGAAAAAATGTAGTCAAAATATGAATGACACCAATTCTCAGATTCAGGAATTCCAAGTGGGATAAATGAAAAGAAAGCAACATAAAAGACATAGTGTTATCATCAGAGTGTCCAGTTGAGGTCCAGGTCCTTGGTGTCCCAAAAAAGAATTCAGCAAAACCCACACAATTAACAGGCAAAATACAGACTTATTGAAGGTAAAGGTAGCAGTAGCACTCAGGTAGAGTGAATGGGCCAAGCAAGAGAAAGGAGCTCAAGGCCCGGATCTCTGGAAATTATTGTCTCATATGGTGGGCTGTGAGGTGTTCTTTTCCCTATACGGACCTGATTGAAGACATTATCCCATTTGCTCCCATTGATTACTTATGATAGCTGGTTAGAATATTGTCCAATTTGCCCCCATTGGTTACTTTTAGGAAACTGAATAAGAATACTGCCCACTTTACCCCCATTGTTCATTTTAAAATACCCAACCTGTGGTGGGAGTTGTCGTGGTGATAAATCCTCAGTGGCAGAAGTTATCGTGGTAATGAGATTTATTGTAAACAGGGACAGGTCTCTCCTTGTCTTTTCCTCCAGCAGCTTCTTTCTAATATGCTGTCCCTTCCATCTGGGTGTCCCTGAGCTCCTACCTAACAGTATCAGAGTGGAACTGCAGAACACCAAAGACGGCATACCATAAAATGTCAGAGGACATGTTGTACAGAAAAGAACAACAACAAAAACACTGTTGAGTATTCCACAGAATAATGGAAGCCAGAATATGTGAGAAAATTACTGCCATCTTGGAATTTCACATCTAGCAAACTCTTTACAAATGGAGATATTTTAAGACTAACAAAAACTGAGCATTTGCCACCAACAGGCTCTCATTAAGAGAAATTAAGAAAACAATCAATTAAACAATCTAAGTTGAGGGGTTAGAAAAGTAGAAAGGTCAATGGGGAGGTAGGGGAAGAGAGGGGCCAAGGGGGTATGAAGGGGGAAAAAAAGAAGATGATAGAATGAGATGGCTATCATTATCCTAAATGCATGATGGAAGACATGAATAGTATGAATATACTTTGTATACAAACAGTGATATGTAAAAAGTTGCTTTATATGTGTATTATGAATTGTAATGCATGCTACTGTTATATATACAACAACTTTGAATAAATACAAAAAAAAAAAAAAAAAAAAAAAAAGAAAAGAAAAGCCAAAGCTATTGTGTTGGCAATGAACAGGGGCTAGGAGGGACAGTGGTGATTAAGTATCCTAGTTGAAGGATATGGAAAACAACAACCCCCAGGGAGAAAAGGAGGACAATGGGTTCTGGGGAGAGAAGGAAAACAATAGGATCTGGACTTTCACCATTTCCCAGCCACAATGGGCTTTGAACTTCATGACTGCTCCCCCTGACTGCCCAACTGACACATTCTGCTATGATTCAAGTCTAAATGAACCCTACAAAACTCAGACCCCTCTTGTAACCAGTTGTTATTTTCCTCCTGGAAATGTCCCCCTCTGTTGCTTAATAAAGCATTGCTGATCGTGGAGGTCTGTCCCCTTAATTGTATTATTGTGAAGCCAGAGAGGAAGGAGATAGGCCAGTTTAGATCCTTTAAATTGTGCATGTCAAAATTTTACTGACAGATTAGAAATCAAAAGTCATAGCTTTCATACAGTAGATTAGGAAGTATGAAAAACAACACAAAGCAAAACTTTAATTCAGAAAGCAAAGAAGGAAAGTAAAAAGCAAAAAGAAACAGGGAAACAGTGGTGAGGGAGCTATAGAAGGGTTAGGCAGCCAGGGCAAGATGGTGAGTGAGGAGGTTGGGGGCAGGGCCAGAACAAAGGAGCTTGGAGAGGGTCTTCTAATGAGGTCAACTTCCTGCTTCATGAAAGTGCTTGTGGACACAAGCAGGTCATCCAATCAGACAAACACTTCCATACTTGTGCTCCTAAGTGGGGATACAAGAGAAAAACTAAAACAGATGAGTAGACAGAGGGAGCATCAATCAACAATAGTGAGGAGAGTGTGGACAAAGGAGGAGACAAGGAAATTCCAGGGACCATAAAAAGAACAAACCAGCCTGGCACAGCTGCGCATGCCTGTAATCCCATCACTTGGGAGGCTGAGGCAGGATGATCGAGAGTTCAAAGCCAGCCTCAGCAATGGCGAGGCACTTAACAACTCAGTGAGACCCTGTCTCTAATAAAATACAAAAAAAAAAAAAAAACAAAAAACAAAAAAGGGCTGGGGATGTGGCCCAGTGGTCAAGTGCCCCTGAGTTCAATCCCCAGTACCAAAAAAAAAAAAAAAAAAAAAAAAAAAAACAAAAAAAAAAAAAAAAAAAAAAACAGGCCAAAACTCCCTCAATGGATTCCCAGCTCTCGGGCCCCTTCTTTTATGAGAAGTCTATCTCCGTATCATCTGTTGCTTTTGCAAAAAACCTACTTCTTGCTTGCTATCTCTTGTCCTATTCTTCAATTCTTTGCTGAATGGAGACAACAAATCCAGCATCCCTAAATGGTAGCAGTGGGACAAATGGAAACCAAAAGATATAAACGGAAATAAGTCTAAATGTGTCAATTAGTTAAATAAGCACAAATGGGTTAAACTCTTCAGCCTAGAGATTTAGGATATCAGATAAGATATGAAAAGCAAACATACTATATGCCATTTCTTTTTTTTTAATATTTATTTTTTAGTTATAGGTGGACATAGTATCTTTATTTTATTTTTATGTGGTGCTGAGGGTTGAACCCAGTGCTTCATGCATGCTAGGTGAGTGCTCTACCTCTGAGCCACAACCCCAGCCCCACTATATGCCATTTCTAAGAAATACAGTTATAAGGAAAGAAAATCAAAAGTAAAAATGTCAAACATGGTATACAAGGCAAATGCAAATTGAATATAGCCCTTTTCATTCCAGAGAGGATAAAATTTAAGGCAAAATGTATTATTGTAGATAAAAACTTTATATGATATGATGATACAATATTTAAATGGCCAGAAGAGAGTTTCAGTGACATTCTCAGCATTTATACACTGAATGAAATAGCTATAAACTATGTAAATGAAATTTGAGAAAGTGCAAAGAAATATAGATGATTTTCTCTCTCAATAATTTACAGATCAAGAAGATAAAAAAAAATAGAGTATGGAACACTGAAATGACATAACAACATACTTAATCTTCACCACCCAATTAGAGCATAAACGTATTCAAAGACTTATAGTATGTTTACACAGAGTGTAAAGCAAGTCATAGAAAAATACTAAAAAATCAGGACCATATCCAATCACAACTTCTCAGACTACAATGACATTAAATTAGAAGGAAATAGATAACAAAAATAACACATAACTAAAAATATCCTCCTATGTTGGAAATTTGAAACTCACTTTTAA